>CAUYUJ010012769.1:137500-328960 GCA_963575745.1 Prorocentrum cordatum
ATAATACTAAAGCTACTACGAATAAGACGACGACTAATAGTAATACTACGCATATTACCCAGACGAATAATAATACGAAACATCTTAACAACATTAGGACTGATCATACTGATAAGACTGAGGAGAAAACGAAGACGGATACGACTACGAATAATGATACTACGCACAATAATACTAATCATAAGGCGACTACGGAGAATTCAACGACTAATACTACTAATTATAAGAAGACGGCTCATACTACTAATAAAACGAATACTCCGAAAACTACGAACACTACTGTTATGACAATGACTAATCATACGAATACGAAGGCGAATGCGGACAAGACGAACAAGACGACGGCACACAATACGAATACGACGAATACTACTAATACGAATAAGACGAAGAAGACGAGGAGGGGGGAGGAGGAGGAGGAGGAGGCGGAGGAGGAGGAGGAGGAGGAGGAGGAGGAGGACGAGGAGGACGAGGAGGAGGGGAGGAGAGGAGAGAAGAGGGAGGGAGGGAGGGGAGGGGAGGGGACGGGAGGGAGGCGACGGGAGGGGAGGGGAAGGGAGGGGAGGGAGGAAGGGAGGGAGGGGAGGAAGGGACGAGGACGAGGAGGCGGAGGCGGAGGAGGAGGCGGAGGAGGAGGAGGAGGAGGAGGAGGAGGATGAGGAGGAGGAGGAGGAGGAGGAAGAAGAAGAAGAAACATAAGCAGAAGAAGAATAACCATCAGAAGAATAAGAAGAATAAGAAGAATAATAAGAAGAAGAATACGAAAAAGAATAATAAGAATAATAATAAGAAACATAATAATAACACGAATAAGAAGACGAAGACGAATACGAAGAATACGAATACTAATAAGAAGAATAATCATAAGAATACGAATACTAATAATAAGAAGACGAAGAAGAATACTAATAATAAGACGACTAATAAGACTAACACGAATACGAATAATACTAATAATACGAAGAATAAGAATAGGACGAAGAACACGAAGAGGAGGAGGAGGAGGAGGAGAAGGAGGAGGGATGAGGGAGGAGGAGGAGGAGGAGGAAGAAGAAGAAGAAAACGAAGAAGAAGACGAATAAGACTAAGACGACGAATACTGATAAGAAGAAGAAGAGGAAGAAAAATATTAATAATACGAATAATAATAAGAAGAATAATAATACGAATAATAATAATAATACGAAGAAGAAGAATAATAAGAAGACGTATAATAATACGAAGAAGAAGACTAATAAGAAGACTACTAATAAGACGAAAAAGACGAATAAGAAGACTACGCATACGAATAATAATAATAATAATAAGACGAATAACACTATGACGAATAATAAGAATAATAATACGAAGAAGAATAAGACGAAGAAACCTAATAAGAAGACGAATATGAGGAGGAGGAGGAGGAGGAGGAGGAGGAGGAGGGAGGAGGGAGGAGGGAGGGAGGAGGGAGGAGGGAGGAGGGAGGAGGGAGGAGGGAGGAGGAGGAGGAGGAGGGAGGAGGGAGGAGGGAGGAGGGAGGAGGAGGAGGAAGGAAGGAAGGTGGAAGGGGAAGGAGAAGGAGGAAGGAGGAAGGAGGAGGGAGGAGGAGGGGGAGGAGGGAGGAGGGAGGAGGAGGAAGGAGGGAGGAGAGGAGGAGTCAGGAGGAGGGAGGAGGGATGAGGGAGGAAGGAGGAAGGAGGAAGGAGGAAGGAGGAAGGAGGAATGAGGAAGGAGGAAGGAGGAAGAAGGAGGAAGGACGGAAGGAAGGAAGGAATGAAGGAAGGAAGTACGGAAGGAAACGAAGGGAAGGAAGGAAGGAAGGAAGGAAGGAACAGGAACGAAGGAAGAGGAGGAGGAGGAACAGGAGGAGCAGGAGGAGGAGGAGGAGGAGGAGGAGCAGGAGCAGGAGCAGGAGGAGCAGGAGGAGCAGGAGGAGGAGGAGGAGGAGGAGGACGACGAGGCGGAGGAGGAGGTGGTAGAGACGGAGGAGGAGGAGGCGGAGGAGGAGGTGGTAGAGACGGAGGAGGAGGAGGAGGAGGAGGAGGAGAAGGAGGAGGAGGAGGAGGAGGAAGAGGAATAATAATAATAAGAAGCATAAGCATAATACTAATAATAATAATAATCATAATAATAATAGTCATAATGATAAGGATAATAAGAATTATAATAATACTAAGAAGATTAAGCATAATAATAAGAAGAATAAGAACAATACGAATAATGATAACAACATAGGAATACTAATAATGATAAGACGAATACGAAGAAGACTAATACGAGTAATACTACTACTAATACGAATATTGCGAAAAATAAGAAGACGAATACGAATAATAAGACTAATAAGAACATACGAATAATACTACTACGAATAATACGAATAATACTGATAATAGTAATAATAAGAATAATAATAATAAGAATAATAATAAGAATATTACTACTACTACTACTAATAATAATGAGAAGAATAATATGAAGAATAAGAATAATACTAAGAAGAAGAATATGAATAATACTAATAATCAGACTAATAAGAATAATACTAAGAATATTAATACTAATAATAAGAATAAGACTAAGAATACTAACACGACGAATAATACGAATAACAATAATAATACGAAAACGAAGCATAATAATACTAATAATAATAAGAATAAGACGAATAATAATCAGAAGACTAAGACGAATACTAAGAATAATAAGAATAAGAATAATAAGACAAATAAGACGAACAATAAGAAGAAGAGGAGGAGGAGGAGGAGGAGCAGCAGCAGCAGCAGGAGCAGGAGGAGGAGGAGGAGGAGGAGGAGGAGGAGCAGGATGAGGAGGAGGAGGAGGAGGAGGAGGAGGAGGAGGAGGAGGAGGGCCAGTTGAGACAGCGTCGGCGCTCCCGCCGTCCCCACGCCCGCTCGAGATCGGCCCTGTGACCCCTCCTGGGGGGCCACCCCGACCCGCTGTCCGACGCGGCTCCAGCCGTGGCGACGGCGAGCTTCGGAGAGGCCCGAGAACTTGGCATCGCTCGGACGTGTGCATTTTTTCTCGGCGAGAACCATCGAGGACCATCCTGGACCATCGAGCAACAAAAACACGCAGGAAACCGAAACATGCACGGGAAGTGGACGTCAGAGCGACGGCAAGAGGAGGAGAACCAGGACCCCTCGCGTGGGCCACCCCGACCCGTTGTCCGACGCGGCTCCGGCCGTGGCGACGAGGAGCCTCCAGGAGGCCCGAGACGGGAGAGCCGAGGGCCCGATTGCCGCTTCCGTCGGGGGGGGGAGGAGGGAGGAGGGAGGAGGGAGGAGGGAGGAGGGAGGAGGGAGGAGGGAGGGGGGACAGGCCTCCCATCCCCGCCTACCCAACCACCCCGACCCAACCCGAAGGCCCCGATTTGCCCCCCATTTCTGGTGGGGGGGGGGGCTGGGAACATTGGCCAAAACACGTGTGAAACCCGTGCCCCCCCCCCCACCCGAAATTCGGGCGAAATTCGGGTCTTCGGGTTGGGTTGGGGTGGTCTGGTAGGTAGTCATCCCGGAAGCACCCCTGCTTCTTGGAAGGCGCGATGTGCAGATGTAAAATGCCGGCGCCTCCTCGGAAGCAGGCTCCTGTCGAGAAACCTTCCCATGAAGTCGCGCGTGTCCCTCTACAGGGGGAATATTCCAAAGTAGTCAAAACATATTCAGGGGACGATTTGACCATTTTGACCACTCGGGGCCGATAATCTTTTGACTATTTTTGGCCATCTGGGGGTATTTTTTTTGAGTATGCTTCATTTTCCCTCGAAGCTCGGTCTGTAGGGGGACAGGCCCGACCTGACCTGCCTTCCCCCCCCCCGCCCCCATGCGCGCGCCTTCGAGCCCTCCCCCCCGCGCCCAGACCCGGGGGTCGACCGGCCGAGCGCGGGAGGGCAGGGCCGAGCAGAGCACCGAGAGGGGGCCCGGGGTGCCCCTGCCCGCCGGCTGGCGCGCGCGCCTCCTCGTGCGCAGCCGCGCGGCAGAGGGGCCCCACAGGCCAGCCACGACTGGGGGGGAGCTGTGTCCCTGCCCCCCCCCCGGGGGGCCACCCGGTTGGAGTGGGCTAAGCAACTGCACCCACACGCTGTGCGGGATCGACAAGACTTTCGTGCACGCCTGAGCGCGTGCCGCGCCGACGCGCCTTAGGGCGTAGGGTGCTCCTTCCTTCCTGCCGGGGGGGGCCCATCGATGTCGACGCCCCTCTCGAGAGATCGTCGATGCGACGGGTTCCCCCAGAGGGGGGTAAGGACCACGGCTCCCCCAGTGATGGCCGGTCGGCTCCATCAGCGGCCCGCCAGGGGGGGAAGCTCGCGGACGCTTCCGTCGGCTGCGCCAGGGGGAAGCTCGCGGACGCTTCTGTGGCCTCCGGATGCGTTCCAGCAGCTGCGCCTCGCCGAGAGCGTTCCTCCCGGGGTGCCCCTCGTCGCCCCGGAGCGGCCACCCGAGAGCCGAGCCATGGCCCGTCGGGCGCCCGAGAGAGGGGGGGCGCAAGCAGCAGCTGCCGCCTCTCCTCGCTCGCAGAGGCACGCCTGGCTCTCCCTCCCCGCGCGCGCCAGGAGAGGGAGGCGCTCCGGACACGCGCGCGGCCCACCTGTGCGGCACCACGAAAGTCAGAACAGGAAAAAACACGTAAACACAAAAGGCTTCTTCATTGGTTTTACGCCGGAAGGGGGCGTCGTTGAGAGGGTGCCTGGCACGGATGCGGGGATCGGGGTGGCGTCGGTGTTTGGAGCTGGCGGTTTGCGTGGCAAGTGCGTTTAGCTGGCCGCATTTGTTTGGAACGCGCGACGGGTGGAAAAACCGTTCGCCAGCAATTGGCAGTCCTCCGCCCGCGTGCCACAACATATCGTCGCGCGCTCGCAACGGGGTGTGGGAAAGAAGGTTGGAAAGAGAGCGCGAGTCTCCTTCCCCAAAAATCCCTTCGATGGGCAGCACACATGTTTTTGTTTGTTCATATGCCAGACGGCCAACCGAACGAACGAGCAATTGTTTCGGCGCGCAGTGTTAACTTGATTGCGCGCATCCTGGCCCCCTTCCGTTGCTTATTTCGCTTCATTATCGCCCTCCTCTTCTTTTTCTTTTTCCCCTGCTTTGCCTTGTCCCGCCCCCCCTTCTTTTCCAGCTCGGAGTTGTCACCGCGCGCGACAAGCGCAACCCACAGGGCGCTGCTGTAAATCATTTGTGTGCCACGCAGCCTCGTGTAATTCCTTTTGTGTGCGGTCTGATTGCGCTGCCAACGCGGGGGGCGCACAACAGGTTTTTCCTTTGTGTACGATCGTATTCGCCGGCCCCACAAGAACACGCGCGAATCTTTTTGTGTAGAGCTTGTTTCCCCCCCCCATCAAGGAACGCGCGGGGCCTGACGCTACAAACGCAAGGCCGCGGCGCCTGGCAGCGCGATGCAGCTGCGCCCGATACCACGCCCAAAACAATGTCTCGTAGATTTCGGCACTTATGCCGGAATCGCAGTGGCAGCTGGCCAGCCACATCGCCGGCCCTGCATGCTCTCGCGCGCTACTGCGTTTTGTTGCCGCGACGCGTGCTGCTGTCAACAGATGAACAAACTGACGTTGCATGGTGCTTTGGCGGTGCCAAACCACCATGTAATGTCTGTTGGTAGCGGAGCTTGGGATCTTGTCGCCGCCGACAGCGGTGTCACACCATACCTTGAACTTGCATCTCAGAGTACGGCCGTACATCAACCCTGGGTCGGATCGCCGGGTATCCAATTGCATGGGAACGCGCGCGTTGCACCGTAGGTGGTGCCAAAACCGTTTGTGTGAAATTCCTTTGTGTGTTATCTCTGGCTCCTAAAAAAACCGCAGGCGCGCATGCCCCCGAGCTGCGACCCCATTCGAGGTGAAGAAGAGGGGTTGTGGGCGTTCTCGGGCCGCTTATCGGGCCTTCGGGGTTTTCTGGCCCGCCCTCGGGGCCCCTTTCTCGGGCCCCTGGGCCGAGAAACAAGTACTCGGGAGGAGCAGCTG
Organism: Prorocentrum cordatum; assembly: GCA_963575745.1. Lineage (NCBI taxonomy): Eukaryota > Dinophyceae > Prorocentrales > Prorocentraceae > Prorocentrum > Prorocentrum cordatum. The sequence continues at coordinate 143,481 of CAUYUJ010012769.1, forward strand.
GTCCCGCGGGCAGCCTCGGAGTCCAGGGATCGCGCCGCCCCTCCTGGACACGGCCACGCATTTCCAGCCCCGCCCCCCCCGCCGCCGCCCCCCCCCCTTTCGTTCGTGCCATCCTGCGGCGTGCCCCTTTCCGCAAGTTCGCCCCCCCCCACGCGGGCTCCGAAGGCGACCCTGCTCTGCAGCCGCAGTGAGCGGTCAGATGCTGCACGACAGCGCAGGGCGACGTTCCTCGTTTTTCTGTCACTCGTGCTGTCCCGCTGCCTGCCCCTCCGCCAGTTCGCCCCGCCGCGGGCTCCGAGGGCGGCCCTGCTTTGCAGCCGCAGGGAGCGGTCAGATGCTGCATGCCAGCGCAGGACGACGCTCTTCGTTTTTCTGCCAGTCGTGCCGTCGCGCTGCCTGCCCCTCCGCCAGTTCGCCCTCTTGCGGGCTCCGAGGGCGGCCTTGCTCTGCAGCCGCAGGGAGTGGTCAGATGCTGCATGACAGCGCAAGACGACGCTCCCCGTTTTTCTGTCATTGAGCGCGTTCCACTACTCGCAAAGTGCCTACTCGCAAACGTCTGGAAGCACACATGCTTACTTCAACATTCTGGGTCGCAGATCCCAGGCGGCGGATCCAGGCCGTTTGCGAGTAGTGACTTTGCGAGTAGTGGAGCGCGCTTGTCTATTATTGCGCGTCGTTTGTATTGCCAGTGCACGGCATTGTTTGGATTACATCATCTAGTGTGTCTCGCATCGTGATTAGGTGCCGTGTTCTTGCCTGCACGTTTGTTGTGTGCATCCGTTGGGCTGTCGGTATCGACCGGTTAATCATGCAGATTGCATGTTGTTTCTGTGTGGTTTCGCGCATGAGGCCGAGAACCGCGGCGACGAACGTGCGATGCTCCTGGAGCATTGGTGCCACCCACTTGTTCGAAAGCCGCGGGGCAGAGGTAGTCATATAAGAAGTGTTGGCATCACTGGCGCAAAGCAGCCAGATAGCAGGAGGAATCAATCAGCTTGGATGTGGAGGAGCTGGATTAGAGAGTATGGGAGCTGGCAGGAATGATAAACCGTGACGGAAGTCGATTTGGCCGAGAAGTCTGTCCGTCGCCGAGGTTTCAAGAAACGGTGCTCGAGCGCGGCAGGCACCGCGTAAAAACTAGTCAGACGAACCAGACGGGCAGTGGGTGCGGGAGCTTGGAGGTAGGGTTCCCAATGGGATGTGAGGGGCGACTCGAAGTGGACGGCATGGAGCGAGACGGAGTGGATGGAAACCGAGGCAAGTGACATGGATATCAAAAGGTAGAGACAGTGTCGGAGGCCTAGAGGTTGACACCAACACCAATATCGGCGGTGTGCCTCCATCCAGGAAAGAAGATCCCGATCTCGGTGATGGTGGTAATATTATGGCTTCCAAGGTGGCCGAAATATTACCACCAACACCGAAATACAGGATCATCTTCCCCCTGTGGAGGCAACCCCCTGTGTTGGTGTTGGTGCCCATTTCCAAGCCTCCGACAGTGGGAGCACATGGCAAGCAGACGGGCAGGATCGCCGTGGAAGGTCAGGGCGAGGGGCGGGCGGCTCTGGAAGGGTCTCTCGCTCCTCCCCGAACAGTGCTTGGCACCGGAGGCTCTCGTGCTCGGCTTCCGTTTACCAGCCTCGAACGTATCCTTATCCCTAAGATTGACACGCCAAAAGGCGATGACAATCTTTAGGGATTCGCCCTCAAAAAGGGAATCCCTAAGATTGGCATCGTGATGAGGAGGTGCCCAGCATAGGGATAGGGATATGTTCCAGGCTGGTAATCCGTAGGACCGCAGTGGTGAAACGAACAATAAAATAAGCATGAAACCTCGGAGGGCCTCGCGGATTTCTCGCATCGGCGCTGGACCCCCCTACCTGTCGCGCGGAGCGCGCCAGGGGCGTCGCCGGAGGCGCCACCAGGGGGGTCCAGCGCCGATCCGAGACATCCGCCAGGCCCTCCGAGTTTTTATGTGTATGCCATTGTTTGTTCCCCTATGGAGGTGCGCGTCGCACTCGCCGTCGTCGCCGCGGCGCGGGGCGTCGGGCATTCTCCGCACCTTTCGCCACCCAGCGGGCCCCGCGTGCCGCACACCGCCGAGGTTTTCTTTCGCGTGGGGCCCTGGGCGCTCCCCGTGCTCTTCGCCTGCCCCGTGTGTGCCCCACGCTGTCGGCGTCGCCGGGTTGCACCGCGCACGCTGCACCACACGGACTGCAACCCACAGCTTGACATCGCTCGGACGATGAGGTTGCTGGTGATAAAGATGAGGAGGATGAGGATGAGGATGCTGATGATGATGCTGATGCTGATGCTGGTGATGCTGATGAGGATGCTGATGATGCTGATGATGATGATGACGATGGTCATGGTGATGGTGATGCTGATGGTGAGTGTGATGCTGCTGATTATGGTGATTGATGGTGATGCTGATGATGATGGTAATGGTCATGGTCATGGTGATGGTGATGATGATGCTGCTGCTGCTGATGATGATGATGATGATGACGATGATGATGATGATGCTGATGGTGATGATGATGCTGATGCTGATGCTGATGCTGATGCTGCTGCCGATGATGATGATGGTGGTGCTGATGATGATGGTGGTGGTGATGATGCTGATCATGCTGATGCTGCTGATGATGCTGATGCTGATGATGATGATGATGATGGTGGTGGTGGTGATGATGATTATGATGATGATTATGATGATGATGATGATGATGATGATGATGATGATGATGATGATGATGATGATGATGATATTGTGCATTTCTCCCCGGCGAGCACCATCGAGGAGCAGCCTGGATCATCCTGCGAGAAAAAATCGCACGAGGCCGATGGAGCTCTGAGCGATGGCCAGGTGGGCTGCACCCCGCGAAGTGCATGTCGCGTGAGTGATTCGCTCGGTATCTGTTCCTGCACCCACTGGCCTCACTCAGACACTGTGCCTTTCACCCGGGGGATGACGGCATGCCTCGCCATCCGTAGCGCGCCGCCTGCTCCTGCGGCAGCCAGGACTGACCGGACACCTTTCAAGTACCACAGTTTTCGGTGCCCGATGCCGCCCGCGCATTCCTCGTGGTGTCGACTCTTTGCGCCTGAGGCATCCCCTCTCTCCTCCTCCTCCTCCTCCTCCTCCTCCTCCTCCTCCTCCTCCTCCTCTTCCTCCTCGTCCCTCCTCCTCTTCCTCCTCCTCCTCCTCGGCGGTTCTGTGTCGCCTTCTTCGAGGGCTGCTGGTGGGTCCAGCGGAGTGAGGCACCGCGCAGATCTGAGCGACACCTCGCCGTCCCTTGGGGTGCTGCGATCTGCGAAACTGTCGCCACTTTCGAGGGTAGTGAGTGTGTCCAGCGGGGTGGAGCACCGCGCAGATCTGAGCGAGACCTCGCCGTCCCTGGGGGGGGGCTGCGATCTGCGAGACTGTCGCCACCTTCGAGGGCTGCTGGTGGGTCCAGCGGAGTGAGGCACCGCGCAGATCTGAGCGAGACCTCGCCGTCCTTGGCGGGCTGCGATCTGCGAAACGGTCGCCACCCTCGAGGGCTGCTGGTGGGTCCAGCTGGGTGAGGCATTACGCAGGCACCACGCCGATCTGAGCGAGACCTCGCAGTCCCTGGGGTGGGGCTGCGACGTGCGAAAATGTCGCCACTTTCGAGGGCTGCTGGTGGGTCCAGCTGGGTGAGGCACGGCGCAGATCTGAGCGAGACCTCGCCGTCCCTGGGGGAGGGCTGCGACCTGCAAAACGGTCGCCACCTTCGAAAGTTGCCGGTGGGTCCAGCGGAGTGAGACCTTGCCGTCCCTGGAGGGGGCTGTGATCTGCGAAACCGTGTCGCCTTTTTTGGGGGTATCTGGTGGGTCCAGCGGAGTAAGGCACCGCGCGGATCTGAGCGAGACCTCGCCGTCCCTGGGGGGCTGCGATCTGCGACACTGTGTCGCCTTCTTCGAGGGCTGCTGGTGGGTCCAGCGGAGTGAGGCACCGCGCAGATCTGAGCGACACCTCGCCGTCCCTTGGGGTGCTGCGATCTGCGAAGCTGTCGCCACTTTCGAGGGTAGTGAGTGTGTCCAGCGGGGTGGAGCACCGCGCAGATCTGAGCGAGACCTCGCCGTCCCTGGGGGGGGCTGCGATCTGCGAGACTGTCGCCACCTTCGAGGGCTGCTGGTGGGTCCAGCGGAGTGAGGCACCGCGCAGACCTGAGCGAGACCTCGCCGTCCCTGGCGGGCTGCGATCTGCGAAACGGTCGCCACCCTCGAGGGCTGCTGGTGGGTCCAGCTGGGTGAGGCATTACGCAGGCACCACGCCGATCTGAGCGAGACCTCGCCGTCCCTGGGGTGGGGCTGCGACGTGCGAAAATGTCGCCACTTTCGAGGGCTGCTGGTGGGTCCAGCTGGGTGAGGCACGGCGCAGATCTGAGCGAGACCCCGGTCCCTGGGGGGGGGGCTTCAATCTTCGAAACTGTGTCGCCACTTTCGAGGGCTGCTGGCTGCTGGTGGCTCCAGCGGGGTGAGGCACCGCGCAGATCTGAGCGAAACCTCGCCGTCCCTGGGGGGGGGGGGGGCTTCGATCTTCGAAACGGTCGCCACTTGCGAGGGCTGCTGGTGGGTCCAGCGGAGTGAGGCACCGCGCAGATCTGAGCGAGACCTCGCCGTTCCTGGGGGGCCGCGATATGTGAAACCGTTGCCACTTTTGATGGCTGCTTGTGGGCCCAGTGGAGTGAGGCACCGCGCGGATCTGAGCGAGACCTCGCCGTCCTTGTCGCCACTTTCGAGGGCTGCTGGTGGGCACAGCGGAGCGAGGCACCGCGCGGATCTGAGCGAGACCTCGCCTTCCTTGGGTGGGCTACGATCTGGGAACTGTCGCCATTTTTGCAGGCTGCTGGTGGGTCCAGCGGAGTGAGGCACCGCGCAAATCTGAGCGGGACCTCTCCGTCCTTGGGGGGCTGCGATCTGCGGAACTGTTGCCACTTTCGAATGCTGCTGGCGGGTCCAGCGGAGTGAGGCACCGCGCAGATCAGAGCGGGATCTCGCCATCCCTGGGGGGTTTCGAGCTTCACGAATGCCGCTCGCAGAATTATATACGCCCATGTCACGTCATCACCTCTGTATAACGTGTTCCAGGCTACTCGTGCCCCGCATTGCGCAGGGGTTGGGTACGTCGCCAGGGTAATCTAAAGGAGGGGATCACCGCAGGGCCCCCCCGCAGGCGGAAGCCCGTTTATAATGTTATGGCGGTGGGCGTTTAGACCGCGCGTCCGTTGATGCGGACGGTGTTGGGCGCAGAAGCTTTCATTAGCTCTCGGGTGTTTGGGGGTCTTCGGTGTGGCGTTCGGAGAATTTCTCCCGAGCCTGTAGTGTAATGTTCGAGGGCAGATGGTTTGGTGAGCGCGAGCTTGGCGTACGTAATTCAGGATTTTACTTGGGGAGCGCGAGCCTGGAGTACTGTTCAAGGGATTGTGGCTAGGGGGCCTTGGGGAGCGCCAACATGACGTAGTTTGTTTGTGCTTGTGGTTTTGGGAGCGCGAGCCTGACGTATTTTGAAAGGGCTTGTGTCTTGGGGAGCGCGAGCCTGGCGTAATTCTCTTGCGAGCGTGACCTGTGGAGCACGAGTCTGGCGTAAGTTGCGAGGGATTGTGGCATCGGCGCGAGCCTGGTATAATTCTTCACGCTTCGCGTATCCCCACCAGTTCGTAGCCTCTGGCTCAAGCCGTCCTGCCCCTCTCCTCCTCTTCTTCCCTGCTCCTTCCTCGATGGCTGATGGGGGGCTGGCCGATGACGCTGGCCGCAGAAGACCCACGCGGCGCACCGCGGCCGAGAGGCGACGGGCGCAGCAGTGGGCGGCAAGGAGCAGAGAGCAGCTTGTTTGGAAGCAGGCTGAGCGACTGCGCGAACTGGAAGGCCTTGTCGCCTGCTCGCAGACAACGCTTCGACGGCTGGCTCTCACGGCCCCAGTGCTTGATGCCCAGGAGGGAGGGCCACCCATCTTGCCCATCCAAGTCCTCCACAGGAACGTCGCCAGCCACGCCGCGTCGCTTCCTCGGCCAGGGGCGTCGCCAGGAGCGTGGCGGCGCGCTCAGAGAAACGCCCGGCTCCCGAGGCCTGCGACGGTCTGCCAGGTCGTCCCTGATTCCATTCGGGCGCGGCGCAGTGAAAGCGCGGCACTCTGTGGCACTGCAGCCGTGGCGGTCTTGCGGATCCAGGTCGGGCTGCGGATCGGATCGCCATGTGGTGGCGCCGTTTGGGCTTGGAGAGTCGGCTCCAGGCACGCCTGCAGCGCCGCCTACTAGCAGCGCCTGGGTATGGCACGCAAGGAGATGGGGACCTGGCTGGAGCTGCCGCTGCTGCTGTCCTCCGTGTGCAACGGCTTGTCCGCGACTTCCTGAGGCGATGTCGTTCGCGGAGCGGCCGCATTACAGCGTGCCAGCAATCAGTTGAACGACCGCGAAGCAGGTATGGCCGAGCCAGGGCTCCGCCGCGCTGCAAGTGGGGGCACGCTTGCCTGTTTCACAAGATTGGGAAGTGCTTTTATTTTCACGGCCACATCTCCGACAATGCTTGGCGGGTGGCGCCCCAGACTACGCTACTGCAGCGCATCGCATTGCATCATGGGCAGCTCAACCTTACTATGGCATCCTTATTCCAGCGTTTCGTGCAGCAGGTAAACCCAGTGCGCCTTGTGATTCTTGATCCGTATATTGTCTCAGTTCCACGGGCTGCGATCCCTACCTTTGGCGAATTGTCCGCGGATGACCTCTACGAGGCCGTGGCCTCGCGAGGTCTCAGAGATTCTACAAGCTTGCATTTGATCGATGACTTGCTTGACCTGGCGGCGACACACTCTTCACAACTCACCAAGGTGACGCTTGTCACGCGCGGATTCCTGAAAACACCGGACGTGTCGGGGCAGTCCTTACTTCGAGAATGGGTTTCGATGGCGAACGAAGCGTGGTTGCCCCGAGGTATTCAGATCGATTGTCGTTTGGATGCGCACGAGCACCTCCGGAAGGCTGTCCTCGTAGGGCTTGGTACCGCCATCGAGTGTTGCCCACAGTGGGGTCTCAATGTGTATGCGGAGGGCGGCGCCGACACAGACCCCGCCCGCTGGCCTGCCCGTCGCACGGATATGCCTGTTTTCTTTCACGGGGAGCCTTGGGACCCTCTGGTTGTGGACGGCGACGCGCCATGCGGGCAGCAGCTGCGTGGGCCGTTGCAGGACCACGAGCGGCGCGCGCAGCTGGCTGTCTTGGTATTGCGCGTCCTTGCTGCCAGCCGGCGGCGCTCGTGGGCGGAGGGCGTTTTCTGTGACAGGTGCCGCTCGGTGCGGACTGCTCGCGGCTCGATGGTACGATTTCCCGACGGGCGTCTCAGAGTCGTAGCCTTCGGAGGTCTTCCTGCCCGCGTCGCGCAGGAAGATGGCTTCATTGCAGTCGCGCAGTGCTGCCGCTGTGCGCACGGCTCGGCCAGTGGCGGAAGGGCGCGGTCGGAGCTGGTGAGCGGGGACGCGCGTACGCGGGCAGCGCTCCTCGCTCATGGCGGCCAGCTGGTGCAGTTGCTGCGGCGGCGCCTCGCGCTAGCCATCGTGATCCCCAATGATCGTGGCGGCGACGTGCGTCTTCATGGCACGGCCGAGCAGCTTTGGTGATTCCACGAAGTTCTGAAAACAGCTCTCAACGGTGGGACGGCCGACGATGTTGCGCAGCGCCTGGATGGCGCGCTCCCTCTGTGCTGCCCAGGCGGCGGGCGGCAGCGCGGTCTCGTCCGCCTGGCCCCGCTGGCCCTCATTCCGGGTGCCCAGGTTGCGTGCCAGATCATCCAGTGCAAGTGGCGCGCACGTGTTGCTGTGCTCCGTCGCCGCGCACGCCGCCGCGAAGCAGCTGACTTGCTCCGCATGCTGGAGAGGGCCCAGGAGATGCCCTGGACGATGGCCGGGAGGCCTGCCTATCGTGTGCTGCGTGCGGTCGTTGTGGTGCAGCGGCTGCGACGGGGCCGCCGCATCGCTGCTGCATTTCGAGCTGCTTCTGCTTTTGTCTTCACAGAGCCTCAGTGGCGAGCCCGAGCCAAGGCCCTCTTGGCTCTCCTTCGGAACCTACGTGGGGCAGACCATTTTTGGCCAGATCTCAAGTTCTGGCTCATGGCTGCCCGCTGCACCCAGGCCTCTCAGCTAGCCACTATCTTTGACGGGCATGGACCAGACTGTGGGCATGCTTGAATTTGGTCGCCTCACGATTCGCACAGCTTGTGCCGCTGAGGGTGCGCTTGATGGCGAGCTGCGATTGCGGCCAGCAGTTCCCCCAGTCGGCGCTCCTCGCGTTGCCCCTCGTCCGGCGCTGTGGATGCCTCGCCCGCTCGCGCGAGAAGGGCAGGCAGCGGGCGCCTGGCGGGTCGGCAGTGGCATCGCGGCTTCGCCAGGGAGGGACATCAGTGGTGGTGCGGGGGCGGGGTTGGGTGGCAGTGGCAACGAGTCAGCGCAAACGGACGGCAGTGGCAGCGCAGTGGGACGCGGAGGTGCGAGGAGGGACGGCAGGAAGGAGCGAGGACGAACGTCATCGGTGGAACCAGCATCGGCGGCAGCAGCGGCGCGATGGGAAGAGCGGGGAGGGACGGCAGTGGCGGCGCGGACGTCAGGGCCAGCAGCGGCGACGATGATGCATGGAGATGCTTCCAGTGCGTGGGGGCAGCTGAGGCCGATCTCGCCGCGTGGCCGCGGCGGCGGAGCGACCCGCGATTGAGGCGCTTCGCGTGTGGCAGGGGGGCGGCCGCCCTCCTCGCCAGGGCGCCGAGCCAGGGCGCCGAGCGAGGCTGGTGCTGCTCAGCGAGGTGGTGGGAGCGAAGCTGGAGCCCACGGTGCTCTGTTACAGCGCCCTGATCAGCGCGCGAGAGAGGAGCAGGCGGGAGCAGGGGCAGTGGCAGTCAGACCTGGCGCTGCTGAGCGACATGGCGGTCGCGAAGTTGGAGCCCACCATCGTCAATTTCAGCATCCTGGACAGGTTGTGCGAGAGGAGCGGACTGCGGCGGTGGCAGCCGGTCCCGGCGCTGCTGTGCGAGATTCGGATCGCGAAGCTGGAGCCCCCAATGATCACCTACAACGTCCTGAACAGCATGTCCGAGAAGAACAGGCGGTTGCCGTTGGAGCCAGCAGTGGCGCTGCTGAGCGAGATGGTGGTCGCGAAGCTGGGGTCCATTTCCATCGCCTACGACGCTGTGAACAGCGCGTGCGAGAAGAGCAGGCGTTGGCAGTGGCAGCAGGTTGCGGCGCTGCTGAGCGAGATCCCGGTCCTGAAGCCGGAGCCCAACATCATCAGCTACGACACTGTGAACAGCGCGTGCGAGAGGATCACGCGTTGGCAGCGGCAGCAGGTTGTGGCGCTGCTGAGCGAGATGGTGGTCGTGAAGCTGGAGCCCGCCATCATCACCTGCGTCATTGTGAGCAGGGCGTGCGAGATGAGCAGGCGTTGGCAGTGGCAGCCAGCAGTGCCGCTGCCGAGCGAGATGGTGGCCGCGATGCTGGGGCCCAACATCGACGCCTACGGCATTGTGAACGGCAAGTGCGAGAAAAAGCAGGCGTCGGCAGTGGCAGCCGGTTGTGGCGCTGCTGAGCGAGATGGTTGTCCTGAAGCTGGAGCTCAACATCATCACCTACGACACTGTGAACAGCGCGTGCGAGAGGAGCAGGCGGTTGCAGTGGGAGCAGGCCGTGGCGCTGCCGAGCGCGATGGTGAGCGTCAAGCTGGAGCCCAACATCAACACCTACGGCACTGAGAACGGCAAGTGCGAGAAGAGCAGGCGTCGGCAGTGGCAGCCGGTTGTGGCGCTGCTGAGCGAGATGATGGCTGTGAAGCTGGAACCCAACATCAGCACACGCAGCACTGTGAACAGCGCGTGCGAGAAGAGCAGGCGTCGGCAGTGCCAGCAGGTTGCGGCGCCGCTGAGGGAGATGGTGGTCTTCAAGCTGGAGCCCAACATCAGTGGGAACGGTTGGTGGCGCTGCTGGGCGAGGTTGTGGCCGCGAAGCTGGAGCCCACCATCACCACCTGCGTCGCTGTGAACAGCGCGTGCGAGAAGACCCGCCGTCGGCAGCGGCAGCAGGTCGTGGCGCTGCTGAGCGAGATGGTGGTCGCGATGCTGGAGCCCAACATCATCGCCTACGTCATTGTGAACAGCGCGTGCGAGAAGAACAGGCGTCGGCAGTGGCAGCAGGCCGTGCCGCTGCTGAGCGAGATTGTGAGCGTCAAGCTGGAGCCCAACATCATCAGCTACGTCATTGTGAACAGCGCGTGCGAGAGGAGCATGCGTCAGCAGCGGCAGCAGTTGATGACGCTGCTGGGCGAGATTGCGGCCGCGAAGCTGGAGCCCAACATCGTCACCTACGTCACGGTGAACAGCGCGTGCGAGAAGAGCAAGCGTCGGCAGTAGCAGTGGGCCGTGGCGCTGCTGAGCGAGATCTTGGTCTTGCAGCTGGAGCCCAACATCATCACCTACCACGCTGTGAACAGCGCGTGCGAGAAGAGCATGCGTCGGCAGTGGCAGCGGGTTGTGGCGCTGCTGAGCGAGCTGGTGGCCGTGGAGCTGGGGCCCAAACTCATCACCTACGGGTATGCGAACAGCGCGTGCGAGAAGAGCATGCGTCGGCAGTGGCAGCAGGTTGCGGCGCTGCTGGGCGAGCTGGTGGTCGCGCAGCTGGAGCCCAACAGCATCACTTACGGCACTGTGGAGAGCGCGTGCGAGACGAGCAGGCGGTTGCAGCGGCAGCAGTTTGTGGCGCCGCTGAGCGAGATGGTGGTCGTGGAGCTGGAGCCCAACATCATTGCGAACATCATCACCTACGACATCTGGAACAACGCGTGCGAGAAGGGCGGACAGTGGCAGTGGCAGGAGTCCGTGCTGCTGCTGCTGCTGAGCGAGATCCTGTTCGTGAAGCTGGAGCCCAACATCATCAGCTACGACATTGTGAACGGCGCGTGCGAGAAGAGCAGGCGTCGAGAGTAGCAGTGGGCAGTGGCGCCGCTGAGCGAGGTTGCGGCCGCGAAGCTGGGGCCCAACATCATCGCCCACAGCGCTGTGAACAGCGCGTGCGAGAAGAGCAGGCGTCGGCAGTAGCAGTGGGCAGTGGCGCTGCTGAGCGAGGGGGCGGCCGCGAAGCTGGAGCCCAACATCATCACCTACGATGCGGTGAACAGCGCGTGCGAGAAGAGCAGGCGCCGGCAGTGGCAGCAGGTAGTGGCGCTGCTGGGCGAGATGGTGGCCGCGAAGCTGGAGCCCAACATCATCACCTACGGCGTCCTGAACAGGTCGCGCGAGAAGGGCGGGCCTCGGCTGTGGCAGCAAGCTGTAGCGCTGCTGAACAAAATCCTGTTCGTGAAGCTGGAGCCCACCATCATCAGATACGACACTGTGAACAGGGCGTGCGAGAGGAGCATGCGTCAGCAGCGGCAGCAGGTTGTGGCGCTGCTGAGCGAGATCTTGGTCGTGCAGCTGGAGCCCAACATCATCAGCTACGACGCTGTGAACAGCGCGTGCGAGAAGAGCAAGCGTCGGCAGTAGCAGTGGGCCGTGGCGCTGCTGAGCGAGATCTTGGTCGTGCAGCTGGAGCCCAACATCATCACCTACGATGCGGTGAACAGCGCGTGCGAGAAGAGCATGCGTCGGCAGTGGCAGCGGGTTGTGGCGCTGCTGAGCGAGCTGGTGGCCGTGAAGCTGGAGCCCAACATCATCGCCTACGGGTGTGCGAACAGCGCGCGCGAGAAGAGCAGGCTTTCGCAGTGGCAGCAGGCAATGGCGCTGCTGAGCGAGACGGCAGACGCGATGCTGGAGCCCAACAGCATCACCTGCGTCACTGCGACCAGCGCGTGCGAGAAGAGCAGGCTTTCTCAGTGGCAGCAGGCCTCGAGGGCAATGTGCGAGAAGGGCGCGAGGTGGCAGGTGTGGGCGGCAGTGGCAGCGCGTCAGAAGGAGGTGGGAGGGGTGGCAGTGGCGGCAGCAATTGCATGGTGGAAGGAGGAGGGGGCAGCAGTGGCAGCATGGCGGGAGGAACAGGGCTGGGAGGAGATGGGGGCAGCAGTGGCGGCATGGAAGGAGAAGGGCTGGTCGGTGTAGACGTGGCGGTCCCTGCCGACGACGACGGCGACTTGTAGGCGCTGGGTGTCGTGGGCTTCTAGGGGCGCGGAGGCGGCCGCTCCGCCCAGCCTCCGAGCCTCTCGCTTGGCCCGGGGGCCCCCGTCTCGTCCCCCTGAGACGGGGGCGCGGCGCCGCGGGCCTGAGGCAACCCCGAACGCGGGAGCGAGGAGGAGGGAGGAAAACAAAAAAAAACCTTTCTGGTCCGTCAGAGTCCGCTGGAGAGCTGCTCTTTGTTATGTCACTTAGTTGCTTCCTGGTGCACGCCCTGTCATCTTCGGTTGGCCTTCGTGTCTCGCGCCGAGGTCGACAGGTGTGCCTTCCGCACTGCGCCACATCATGTCGTTGATCTTTCGCGTGCGAACGCATCTCTCCGCAGCTGGTTTGAGGGTCGACGTGCATCGGTTGTCACTGAATTCAGTCGTGCCTTTTCAGCCGCGTTGATGCGTACTCTGATGCTGCGACGGTTCGCTGGCGTCTTCGTGCAGGACTGCGTCAGGTTTCTCGCTTACGGTCTCGTTCATACCCGGCAGACACCCTGGGCTCTCTGACACTCTTCTTGCACGGAGTCAAGATCCCCACTGCCTTGTGGTCGTCGGACCGGACGCGACCCTTGACTGGGGGTGTGCATCGCGCCATTTTGGCAGCGTCATTCCTGCTCCCTGGGTGCCTGTTTCCCCTCGGACTCCCTGGGCTGCAGCTTGCACCGCCGCCTGATCCGCGGCCCCCGCGCGCGCCCGGCTAATTTGTTACGGCCGCAGCCCGACCGTGACCTCCCGCCGCCGGCGCTTCCGCCTGCGGCTGTAAAAAAAAAAACAAGGTATCCCCACCAGTTTCCGCTTCCGCCCCTGCTTCTCCCTCCGCGTTCCCCCCCGGTCTTTCGCTGTCCTGCGCCTCGGGAGCTGGCGCCACTGTGCGACCTTCCGCTGGCCTTCGTGTCCGCCGTTGTCCCTGTCCGGCTTAATGTGGCTCTTTTTAATTATCTGGCGTGTTTATTCATGCTCTTGCTTGCACTCCGGCGCTGGCTCTTGGCCCGCTGGTAATTATCTGGCGTGTCACCCCATGCTCGATACTACCCGCTCTCTGGAATCGTCCTTGGAACCGCAGAACCAAAAAGTATCCCCACCAGCGCCGCCCCGCCGCTTTAGGTTAATTCGTTGTTGCGTGCTCCGCTTTGACCTGACTCGCCGCTGACGCGCTCGCCTTCGGCCGCTGAGTAAAGAAGTATCCCCACCAGCCCAGTCACAAGTTCTGCCCATGAGAGTTGACGGGAACAGGGATGAAGGGACGATGTCGTGAAACAAAGCGGGCAACCAGGGTGAACAGAGAAGGCTTTGGGAACAATGGGGTGGCTTTGGGGGCCTCTTCGGGCCATCCTTGGGGCCCACGTGGGGGCGAGGGAAGGAGGAGGAGGAGGAGGAAGAAGACGACGACGACTGCGATGACGAGGAAGAGGAGGAGCAGGAACAAAAAACATGATGGGGCAAGGGTGGGGACGAAGAGGAGGAGGAGGAGGAGGAGGAGGAGGAGGAGGAGGAGGAGGAGGAAGAGGAGGAGGAGGAGGGAGGAGGAGGAGGAGGAGGAGGAGGAAGAGAAGGAGGACGAGGAGGGAGGAGGAGGAGGAGGAGGAGGAGGAGGAGGAGGAAAACAAAGCCATCATAATCGCGTCTTGGAGCCCTCATGAGACCATTTTGGGGGATCGTAGGGTCCTCTTGAGGCTCTTTTGGAGGGTATCGGGGCCCTCTTGGGGCCCTCTGGAAGCCCCCTTGGGGGTGCATTTTGGAGGCCATCGATCAACAGTTGGGGGGGGGTCCTCGACTCCAGCCCCCCCCCCCCACCGAGCCGTCGGAATCGCCTCTTGGGGCCCCCTTGGGGAATTCCTGGGCCGCGCCTGGGCGCTCTTGGGGCCGCCGGGGGCCTTTCTTGGGCCATCCTCGGGCCTCGCCCAAAGCGCATCGGAAGCGAACCGGCGAGAAGCAAGGCACCTCCTCCTCCTCCTCCGCCTCCTCCGCCTCCTCCGCCTCCTCCTCCTCCTCCTCCTCCTCCTCCTCCTCTGCCTCCTCTGCCTCCTCCGCCTCCTCCTCGTCCTCCTCCTCCTCCTCCTCCTCCTCTGCCTCCTCCTCCTCCTCCTCCTCCTCCTCCTCCTCCTCCTCCTCCTCCTCCGCCGCCTCCCCCTCCTCGGGGGGGGCGTCACGCAGCAGCACCCTGGGCGACATCACTAATACACCGGGCGCCCGGCCTGCTCGAGGACGCCGCCGCCGTCAGTTTGCCGAGGTTGTCTGGCCGTCACCCAATTGCTGTCCCTTAGGCGGTTCAAAGTCGTTGGCCCGTTGAGGGGTCCTGAAGGTGCTCTGAGAGCTCGTGGAACCGTCGTGTTGTCCTCGTCGGGCCTCTTGGAGATATGTCGGACGCTGTCTCGAACCATCGTCGGCTATCTTGACAGATCTTAGAGGCCATTTTGGATCGTCGGAGGCCCTCTTGAAGCCATCTTGGGCCACCTTGGGCGCTCTGACCGATCGCGCCCTCCCACCCACCTGAAACACCCCAGGGAGGGGGGGGAAACCTCCTGGAAAGGAAGAGGTTTTTGGAAGAACTTGCTAGACTACCTTAGCCCAAAGGGCTGGTGAGATTCACAAGGGATTGTTACTTGAGAAATGCCTGGTGGCATGATTTAGCAGGGATTGTGGCTTGTGGAGCGCGAGCGTGGCGTAATTTGCAAGATATTATAGCGTGGGGAGCACGAACCTGGTGACATCACTGGGGATTTTGGCAAGGGGAGCGCGAGTCTGGTGTACTTCACTTTACATTGTGGTTCTGGGAGCGCCAGCATGATGTAATGTATTGGTGATTGTGGCTTGGGCAGCGCGAGCCTGACGTAATTTGAGAGGGTTTGTGGCCTGGGGATCGCGAGCCTGGCGTACTTTACTTGCGATTGTGACCTGTGGAGCGAGTGTCTGGTGTAATTTGCGAGGTTTTGTGGCCTCGGCACGAGGCTGGTAGAATTTTCAAGGAATTGCTACTTGGGGAGTGCCTGGTGGCCTAATGTACCAGGGATTGTGGCTTGTGGAGCGCAAGCGTGGCGTAATTTACAAGAGTTTGTGGCGTGGGGAGCCTCAATCTTGAGTACTTCACTGGGAATTGTGGCAAGGGGAGCGCGAGCCTGATGTACTTTACTCGGGATTGTGGTTTGTGGAGCGCGAATGTGGAGGAATTCGAAAAGGGGTTGTGGTTTGTGGAGCGCGAGCGTGGCGTAATCCACAAAGGATTGTGGCTTGTGGAGCGCCAGCCTGGTGTACATTACCAGGGATTGTAGTTGTGGAGCGCGTGTTTGACGTGTCTCAGAGTCCCCCATAAATTCTAAGCACGTGTTGCTGGCGTGATTATCAGCCCCCTCCCCCCTCGCGTGGTTAAAAGCAGTGGCACTAAAATCAATGATACGAGATTTTCATAGCTTGAAAACCAGGAAGGGATAGAGAGAGAGAGAGAGAGAGAGAGAAATAAAGAAATAAAGAAAGAGCGTAATCAGCGACTGCGTCCTGGGTATGGGTCCCGAAGCTCGTCCATCTTGCGGATCCCGTGTGGGTCATTTGTGTGGGTCTTGTGTTTGTACGTGTGCGGCTCGCACCTTGGTTCTGCGCCCGGAAGGGCGTCGTGCGAGACGCTCGCTGGCACACCGCTCTGCGGGACGCCTTCCAGAGTTATGCACTTGGTGCCGCTGGCAAGGGGACAGTTCCGACACTAGCACGCGGTCCCTTCTGCCGTTCATCGGGCTGCGCCCCTACAGTCGGAGCGTTTTTTTACACTCACCTCTTTCATTGCATTGCACGGTCGTCTGTGCGTGCAACCCCTCCTGCATCAGCACTTGCATGGCCCTCGGCATCTTCCACGTGCATCCGCTTCTGCGGCTTTCATTGCATGTGCCAGCCACGTCCTGACCACCCATCTGCAAGGCCACATGGTAATTGAGCTAGGCGTGATTCGCTATGGTACACACTGCGATGACGTCCACATGGCCGCTGACCGAATACATATATATATATATATATATATATATATATATGTATCGATATGTACACATATACACGCATATATCTATGTATGTATGTATGTCTGTGTGTATACATGCATGCATGCAAGCATGTATGTATGCATGTATGTATGTATGTATGTATGTATGTATGTATGTATGTATGTATCTATTTTATATATATGTGCATGCGTGCGTGCGTGCGTGCGTGCGTGCGTGCGTGCGCGCATGTGTGTGTGTATGGGTGGGGCGGTCTTGTGTGGGTCCTGAATGTGGGTCCTGTGTGGATTTTGCGTATTGGCCCCAGACGGCCGCTGTGTTAGTGGGCCCACACACGCATAGGAATTACATAACACCGTGTCTCGCTATGAGGAGGTATGGCAATGCAGTTACAAGAGAGCTCTCAAACCAAAAGGTCTAATGGAGGAGGCTAGCCATGAGACGACAGCATACATACAGTCAACCCGCACAGTGAGGATGGGCAACCTTCCCAATGGTACCCTCGCATCCTTGCCTCCTCGGTCCATCCTTGGCCGCTTTCGTTGGCCGCGCCCCGCCCGAGAAACGTCGAAACGGGCGTCCAAGGCCCTCGCATCCTTACCGCGCACCCTTATGATACGGCCGACTGTATATGATCCAGGGTTGTCCCCCCCCCTCCCCCCCATTGCGTGTGGATTCGAGCCCCCCCTCCGCTGGATGGGTACGCCCGTGAGCCTCGCGAAGGCCTCGCGAATGGGATCGCTCCCTCCCCCCCCCCCCTACGGTCGTGGCCCTGTGGGCGTGGCGTAGTGGAGGGTGCCGGTCACCAACCCCCCTGTAGGTGTGGGGTGGTTCGTTGTCGTCGTCGTCGTCGGCATCGTCGTCGTCGCCGTCATGGTCGTGGTCGTGGTCGGCGTCGTCGTCGTCGTCGTCGTCGTTGTCGTCGTCGTCAATCGGCGGCGTCGTCGTGCGTGTGCGTTGGCGTCGGCGTCTTTGGCGTCGACTTCGGCGTCGGCGTCGGCGTCGTCGACGTCGGCGTCGGCGTCGGCGTCGGCATCGGCGTCGGCGTTGCCCTTGGCGTCGTCGTCGGCGTCGGCGTCGGCGTCGTCCCCCCCCTCATCCCATCTGGGGGGAGGGGGGCGGGGCCTGTGGAATTATGGGGCCCATCCCATCTGCGGGGGTGGGCCTGTGAAGCCCTCGACCTGGGATCATCTATTGCCAAGTGGTCGAAAGTCATAAGGCGATTGAGTTGGACAGGCCGAGCGGTGCGAGACGTCGTCTGCAGTCCCATCGATGCGACCCCTGCTTCGCAGGCTCAAGCTGGAGCGGGAGCACGGCGACGCCCCGAGTGCGGAGGCATCGCGCGAGGGAGCGGGATGACATGAGGGAAGCGAGGGGAGGGGAGATGCGCAGCAGGGAGGTGGAAGGGGGGTGCAGGGAGAGGTCTGGTGGGTGCGGAGGTAAGCGGAGAGCGTCAGTAGGAAAGGGAACCGCAACCAGGATCTGGAGTTCGAGGGGCGGAGAGGGAGTCGGGCGGGGCTATCGGACGAGGATACATCCGTTCCAGAGCGTTCTGGGACGCTCTCAGAGCGTTCTGGAACGCTCTGAGAACGCCGCGGTGTTCGATTCATCCCTCAGATCCGCCCGGATCTCAGAGATTCTCGATTTATCCTCACCTGATTTTATCTTCGTCCTGGCCTCGTCTTAAGGAGGGAGGGGAGAGATCGGAAGGGATGGGCGAGGGGCGGTAGCGAGCGAGTCGGCAGGCGAGCGTCTGGGGTCGGGAAGAGGCGCAGAGCCACGGGGAGCAGGGCAGTGCTCGGGGCCAGAGGTGCGCGAGGCTTCGGGCTGCTCGCGCTGCCAGCCCGCGGGAAGCTCCTGGAGCGGGACGTCGAGAGGTGATTGGCTTGGCAGCGCTCGGACGTGTGCATTTTTTCTCGGCGAGAACCATCGAGGAGCATCCTGGACTATCGAGCAAAAAAACACGCACGAAACCGACAAATGCACGGAAAATGGACATCCGAGCGACGGCATTGGGCGACGCGTAATGGGGGGGGCGACTAATGGGGGGGGCAGCAGGGCTGCAGGGAAGGGGCCCTCATGGGTCCAGAGGGGGGCCTTCAGGGCCCGAAATGCACACCCTTGTCTCCCCCCCCCATATATCGCTCCCCCACTTAAGAGACGCCAAAGAGGATGGTTCACGGTAGCTCATGTCGGACGGGGCTAGGACGAGGACAAATCCGTTCCAGAGCGTTGTGGAGCGCTCTCAGAGCGTTCCGGAACGCTCTGAGAGGGCCGCGGCGCCCGAGATATCCTCCATAGCCGCTGGATCTCGGAGACTACCGATTAATCCTCGCCCGACGTTATCCTCATGAGGAAGAGGAGGAGGGGGAGGAGGAGGAGGAGGAGGAAGTGGATGAGGACGAGGAATAGGAGGAGGAGGAGGAGGAGGAGGAGGAGGAGGAGGGGGAGGAGGAAGTGGAGGAGGAGGAGGAGGAGGAGGAGGAGGAGGAGGAGGAGGAGGACGAGGAGCACGAGGAGGAGGAGGCGGAGGAGGCGGAGAGGAGCACGAGCACGAGCACGAGCACGAGCACGAGCACGAGCACGAGCACGAGCACGAGCACGAGCACGAGCACGAGCACGAGCACGAGCACGAGCACGAGCACGAGCGACGAGCACGAGGAGGAGGAGGAGGAGGAAGAGGAGGAGGAAGAGGAGGAGGAGGAGGCGGAGGAGGAGTCATTTCGTCGATTCTGAGCAGGTCGGGTCTGCAGTTTTCCTTCTCGCGCCCTCGGGCCAGGAGGCCGCGTACCCAGGCGGGCGGCACGGTCCTCGCGGCCGTCTGCGGTCCAGAGGATGAGATTTCGAGGCCGCTGCGGGTGTGCAAGGCTGAGCGCCACTACCTCCTCCTCTCCCGTCCCCCTCCAATTCCTTCTCCTCCGCCTCCTCCGCTTCCGCCTATTCCTCCTCCTTCCTCTTCCCTCCTCCCCGTCCCCCTCTCCCCCTCTCCTCCTCCTCCTCCTCCTCCTCCTCCTCCTCCTCTTCCTCCTTCTCCTCCTCCTCCTCCCTGCGGGTGTGCAAGGTTGAGCGCCACCAGTGGCCTGGGATAGGCCGGTATCGAACGATCTGCGCTATCGGACAGCCGCGATCATTTAAGCTTGAAAAATCCGCGCGGTGTCATATTGATTATTGGAGCTGGCCGTAGATTGATGGAGCTGCTGAGGTACTCTTGATGTTCTTGGTCCCACGCTGGCCATGAAGGGTTCCGATTATCCCGACTCACGAAGCAGGGAGTTGAGTCAGGCTTCTCGGGAGGGTTCCCATCATCTTTTCGAGAGAGCAGATTGAAATTGAGGGGGAGATTGAGGGCGTGGTATTGGACTATGGATGGAGACCAGCCCAGGATATTGACAGCGCGGTCCAGTGAAGACCCAGGGCATGAAACAGGATATCTCGTTATGTCGTGAAACACCGTGTAGACGAGACGCGGTCTTCGTACACATCATTTCCGGCACGAGGGTGTACCGAGATAATCCTGCGTGAAACGAATTTGCGTTTGCGCCCAATTCATGTTTGGCCGCCTTTTGGTATCTAGAAGATGTTGCGCGATCCGATTCCCCATCGCAATTTCTGGCACGTTCCTGCAGGAGGCAATCTGTCCTTTTTGAAGCTGAGGCCATCGCCATGAACGATTGTGCTCAAGCGCTGCCGCTGTTCATCTCGCAGAGCACGCGGTTCGTCCACATCTTGACTTTCGGCCGAGGCAAGCATAATGCAACGAAGTGAGATCGAGGGCGCGACGAGGCCGAGGAGAGGCTGGAGAGGAGGAGTGGGAGCGGCAGGAGTGGCCAGGCAGACGAACGGCAGCTGCGGGCACGAGGGCGGGGCGTCTTGGAGTTGCTTCTCCGCTTCGGGTGGCCTCACAGTGCTAGTGGCACTGCGATCTGATTCCCACGGCGAGCCGCTGGGTGTGATCTGCGTGGCTTGCTCAAAAGGGTGGGGCCCTGGACCTCCTGGGCGTCCTGGAAGCACGGAGCGAGCGCCGTGGGGCACGGGGCGGTGGCGAGGGCCAGGCGACCGTCCGTGTCCGAGCCATCGCCTCGCGCGTCGACGTCTTGCGGCTGTCTCGTCTCGTGTGCCCGAGGCCCGTTTAGCCCCGCGTCGCCCGACCGCCGGGGTGCAGCGGCCCTGCCTCTCCGCCGACGAACGAACAAGCGTCTGAGGCCCAGGGCGCGGGGCCGATGTGAGGAGGAGGAGGAGGAGGAGGAGGAGGAGGAGGAGGAGGAGGAGGAGGAGGAGGGGGAGGAGGAGGAGGAGGAGGGGGAGGGGGTGGGCGGCGGACCGCGCGAGGCAGTCGAGAACAGGCTGCCGAAGAGGGTCAAGAAGAGGCGGAACGTCCCGGGGGCCGAGCCTGGGCAGGAGATCGTCGAGGAGCCCTCGCCAGCGCGGCCAGGCATTGCCAGCATGTGAGCGTGGGCTCGCTGTGCATTCTGCAGGGATGGCCCCGGCGCCCAGCTTCCGGCTTCAGTCGTGGAGGGAAAGGGTCGATCAATAATCCCAGTGAGCGTTGGATGGCACAGGGCCTTTGATTAACCATGAACCCAGGAGAATAAACCCCCAGGGATAGGAAAGTTCGGGGTTTTCGGGGAGATAATAAAAGTTGCCCGCCAGAGCCAGCATAAAGAGATATCAAGAGGAAAAAGCCAAAGATATCTTGAGGATCCTTGGTCTTTGGTCCTCTATGATACATCCTCAGCAATGATTTGTCTCGGTTGAGACATCCTCAACGAATTGCTTGTTTCGCTTGACACAGCCTCAAAATATTTGTCTGTTTCGCTTGAGACATCTTCAAATTATTGCTTATTTCGCTTGAGACATCCTTGAAATCATTGCTTGTTTCGCCTGAGGCATCCTCGACAATTCTCGGAGTTTCTATAGAGGTTCCTCATGTGCCTCGTTTTCCCAGGATAATCAACCACAGCGATAAACAAGTTCAGGTGGGCAGGGGGAGGAGAAGAAAGATAGAGAGATACATAGAAATATAGAAAGAGAAGAGGAGGTAGAGGAGGAAGAGGAGGAGGAGGAGGAGAAAGAGCAAGAGGAAGAGAGGAGAAGGAGATAGCAACAATCCAAAGTTTAACACGTATTATATTTAATTTGTAAGCGCTTAATGAAAATTAACATTTTCATCTGCTCGTGTAAGGTAGCTCACGTGCCTCGTTTTCCCAGGATAATCACCCCCAGCGATAACAAGTTCAGGGCGCCAGAGGGAGGAGGAGGAGGAGGAGGAGAAAGAGATAGAGAGACAGAGAGAGAGAGAGAGACACAGAGAAAAAAAAAGAAAGACAGAAATAACTACAAAGAGACAGAAGGACATTGGTTTCGCTTAAGCCATCCTGAAAAAAACGTGTTCGCTTCGCTTGATGTTGTTATCTCAACATAAGAAGGAAGTAACCTCGATGGCGAACTTTCCCCGTGATAATGAAGTTCGGCCTCCGCGCCCTCCGCCTCTATTTGAAAACCGTCTAGGCCGACGATAAAAATCTCAAACGACTTAAGGGGGGGGGTACTTTATTATCCTGGGTTCTCGGTTACGCGGGTCCTCATGTGCCAGATCTGTTTGTGTTGTTCCTGCACTCCCGGCTGTATGAGGGCAGTTGCGTGGGCGCACGCGTCGTCGTTGCCTTGTCGCTTCACTGGCTGACTCTTCAATATATATATATATATATATATTATATGTATGTATGTATGTATGTATATGTATGTACGTAGTGTGCTATGTCGCTTGCACCGTGCGGTGCATTGTGGTGCGTCTGTACGCCGCGCGGTACTCTGCGATGGCTTTCTCGTCGGGGAGGCAGGGCAGGCGATGGCCTCTTCATGCAGCAAGCATATGAGACGAGATCGTGGGAAGGCTGGACAGAGAGAGAGGTTACGAGAGCCTTTCCAGCTTAGCTTAGCCATCACGGACATCACTTGCAGCGTTCATTTGAAAGCGAACGTTTTTTGGTCCAATACGTTTTCCTTTCAGTCCCCTAGCCAAGGTGGCGCGCATTGGAGAGACAGAGAGAGGGAGAGAGAGAGAGGGAGAGAGAGAGAGAGAGAGATAGTGAGACAGAGACAGCGACAGCGATGCAGACGCAGAGAGCGAGAGGCAGCCCTGTGAATTGGGACTCCACCAGGAGTGGTAGGGACAAAACACATGAGCGCTGCGCAACACATGTGCCGTTCGCGCTTACAATATACAATGGTGACACTTGTGATCTTGATATCGCTACCATGTGCTGTATCGCTGTGTCATGGCAATGTAGAGGTTCCGACGATGATTAGAAGCTCATGAGAAGCGGAGTTATCAGTGACACGAGCTTGATATGCCAGAGTCCAACACCCCTGGAGCAGAGGAGAAAGAGAATTCGACATGCCAACCGCGTTACTAGACATACTTACCAAGCATACTTGTGTACTACTCCCGCATGTAAGACGGATGTTGACAAATCCAACATGCTCACTCAAGCCGCCCATGAATGTGTTTTGGCGCCGCCCGAATGGGGATGTGCAACCCTCGCTTGGCATCGATGCAATGTTATGTCCTGTATTGGAGCGCCGCAGCGCCGCATCCTCTCCCAAAATATGAACATGCACGCGTAACATATCTTGCGTGATGAAACACAGGGATATCGGTCGAAAGTCGTGTGCTGATTCGTTGAATGAGGCTGCTTGGGCATACAGGAGACCCAAGATTACGTAACACGAGAGAGTTCGAATAAACACCAGATAGACACAGAGAGCGTTCCGTGAGCGGCTAGATCGAACGCTCGACATTACATCATCCATTGAACCGACCATGGGCAAAACAAGAATTTACGTAGAATCCTAATCCTAGCCTGAAGCCCAAGCGATTGGCGCTGCGAGGCGTGTCAGCAAATTGAGCCAGCGGCTTGAATCAGCGACTTGAGCCAGAGAGAGAGAGAGAGAGACAGAAAGTGAGATAAAGAGGGAGAGGGAGGGAGAACGAGAGAAGGAGAGAGAGGAGGGACACGTAAGACTTAAAGGAAACTATGTGTCAGTGGCATTGTGGCCCTGGAGGCAACGCGCCTGATTTCGATGGTCCCAGCGGATTTCGTAGGAAGGCTTTGACTACGACGTCTGAATCTGAACCTACAGCTTGGCATCGCTCGGACGTGTGCATTTTTTCTTCGGCGGGGACCATCGAGGAGCATCCTTGATCATTTGGCAAACACAGGGAATGGACGTCCGAGCGATGGCCAGAGAGTCAGTGTCTGATCAGAGTCCGAGTCAGAACTGGACATATGAGTCTCACGTTGAGTCATGGTCGTATGAGGTTGTCTGTGGGCCTGACTTTGAGAGAATTGTGTGGATCAGAGTTGATCAGAGACCCAATCGAGTCTCGGCCTGAGCGACTAGGAGCTGGGTCAGGATAGTGATTTGGTACATAAAGGGTCTGGATCTCAGCCAGTGCCGAATCCCCGATCCAAGTTTTACTCCAGACTTGAATATGAGAGTCTACACCGCGCTCTCTCATATACTGGAAGCCTGGCCCAAGGGGCCCCGGCTCGCAGCACACCAGAGGCCATTGATATAGAGTAAGAGCCCTCTCCACCCCCGCGCCCCCCCCAGGCCTCCCCTGAGCCTCCCTGGAGCTTCCCCGGCCCCCCCAGAGCTTACGGGTAGGTTCCACACAGGTCCCAGACGGGCCAACGTGGCTTCCAGACGGCCCAGATTGTGTCAAGACGGCCCCAGAGGCCCCAAAGACGCCCCAAGACGCCCTAAGACGGCTCCGAGAGAACCCCCAAGAGGGCCCGCAGAGGCAACAATTGTCCTACTCCCTTAGGAAAACGGACATTTCCAGCAAATTAGTTTTTGTTGATTTGGACCTCGTCCACGACGGCCCAAGAGGCCCCCAATGGAGCCCCAAGACGGCCAAAGAGGCCCCCAAGGCGGTTTCCAAGACGGCCAAAGCGGGCCCCAAGACGGCTCCAAGAGGCACCCAGCACCGCCCAAGACGGCCCCAAGACGGGCCCCAAGAGGGGCCCCAGGGCCCCGGGGTGGGTGAGAGATTTCGAGTGGACATTTCGAGGCCTCCGCCCCAAGAGGACCCCGAAGAGCGCCAGCAGGCTCCCAATGATTCACCAAGAGCAAGAGGCCCAAAAGAGGCTCAAGAGAGACTCCGAAAGGCGCCCCACGAGGCCTCGAAACAGCCTCCAAGAGGCTGCCAAGGGGCTTCCCCAGAAACCCGAACAGGCATTCAAGAGTTATCAGGCGGCCCCCGTAGAGACATACAAGATATGCCTTGCACGCCTCAGTGTCGAAGACGCAGGTATGCAAACACTCTCCCCCTCACTCCTCCTCATCCTCGTTCTCCTCCTCCCCCTCCCACTCCTCCTCGTCCTCTTTTGCTCTCTTCCTTACGCCCCCCCGCCACTGAACACCGTCTTCTCTCTCGCTTCGCGTCCTCTCTCTTTCATGCGCCCTCCTCTTTCATGCCCATTTTGCCTCCGCCTTCTCCGTCATTCAGCCCTATTCCATACTCTCCGTGTGCAGCTTCCTCAGGTCCCTCTCTCCTGCACTTTACCTACCACATTCGCCTTCCTGCCCTCCTCCATCCTCCTTTCCGCCTCGGTGATCTGGCCTCATCCCTTCTTCCTCCGCCCCGCCCCTCCCCGTCCCTCTCCTTTTCACTTTGCATCTCCCTGTCCTCCCTCTAACCTCCTCCTCCTCCTCCTCCTCCTCCTCCTCCTCTCCCTCCTCCTCCTCCTCCATCTCTCTTTTACGTCCGCCTCCTCCATCCACCGTCCTCCTTTCCCACTCCCTCCTCTGTATGTAGCTTTCGCCTGTTCCCGCCCCCCTCCACTCTGCCCGTCCTGCCATCCTCCCTCCCCCTATCCTGCCTCCCGTTACCATTAAGTCGGGCATGTCCCCCTACAGTGGGATTTTCGGCGAAAAATAAGAAGTACCCCACAAATAGTCCAAAAATAATCCAAACATAGTCCGGGGACTATTTTTTAGGTGTTGTTTGCCTTTGGGGGGTATTTTTGTGTTTTTATGTTTCGTCGAAAATCCCCCTGCGGGGGGACACGCCCGACGTAACGTTACCACCATCTTCCGTTCATGCGCCGAGTGCCTGACCCTGGGGGGGCCCCAGGCCGCAGCAGCCACGGGGCGTCCAGGGCCCTCGGAGTGGCGCGCCTCCCCCCCGTGGGGGCCTCCCGGGAGCCTCCCCGAGCTCCCGCAGGAGGCTCCCGGCGCTGTGCAGAACGTCCAGGAGGGCCCCGCAGTGGTCCCAGGAAGCGTCCAGGCTGCCCCAGGAGGCGTCCAGGAGTGATTACTCCAGATTTCGTAATAAAGGGAGGGGGGTCTCATTTCGGGAGGGGGTCTCTTCCAGGCTATCTTGGAGGGCCTGGGGGGGTCTAGGGACGATGTTTTGGAGGGTTCTCCCACGGGGGAGGTCTGAAATGGCTTGTCTTGGAGGGTCCAGACCCCCTCCCTTTTATTACGAAATCTGGAGTATCCGTAAGGGCTTCGCCCCCTGCCGCCGGCCCCCTCTCTGGGATAATGGGCAATGCAAGAGCGAAGTCATGAGGCCTTGGCGCCGCCGTGAAGCAGCGTGGGGACTTCACGCGAAGACGATGAGTAATCGCCAAGACAGATTGAGATGATGATGATATTGTTGACATCGGTGCTGTATTTCCGAGGGTATATGGCTTCGGATACGCGAATAGCGCGTAATTTACGAGAGTGTATGGCTTCGAGGTCACAAATATACGGTCATGTACGCAGGCTTATGGCTTCGGAGACGCGAGCATCGCGTAGTTTACGAGGGTGTATGTCTTCGGATACGCGAGTAGCGCGTAACTTATACGAGGGTTTATGGCTTCAGGGTCGCAACGATAGTGTAATTTACGCAGGACGCGAATCTTGTATAACTTACGAAGATGTATTGCTTCGGGCTCGCGAATATCGCATGAATTGCGAGCGTGTGTAGCCTCGCGGACGTAAGTATTGCGTACTTTACGGGTGTTTATAGCTTCGGGGACACGAATATGGCGTATGCTGCGAGGGGCTATGGCTTCGGGGACGCGAATATTGCGTAATTCGCAAGGCTTCATGGCCTCGCGGGCGCGACTATTGCATACTTTCTGAGGGTTAATGGTTTCGGGGACGCGAGCACCGCGTGATTTACAAGCGTTTGTGGCCTCGGAGACGCAAGTGTTGCGTCATTTATAATGGTTTATGGCTTCGGGGACACGAACATGGCGTATTTGGCGTTGGTGTATAGCTTCGGGGACGCGAATATTGCGCAATTCACGAGGGTCTATGGCCTCGGGGACGCGAACACGGTGTAATTTACGAGTGTTTATGGCCTCGGGGGCGCGAATTTTATATATTCTTACGTATCCCACGCCCCCCCCAGGAGTTCAGTCAACGCGATTCGGGCGTGGTAACTAGGTTCCTTCTCGGCTCCCCCCCCCTCGCGCGGTCCATCAGCAAGGAACAGTGAGCAGCAAGAAGCAGAATTGTAACAGTAGAAACTGGGAACTGGAACTGCAGGGAACAGCAAACCTTGTTCCTACAGCCTGGCGTTCCCACAAGGGTGCCGGCGGATACTGAGGTCCCAAGAGGCCGCCATAGTGTTGTCCGTCCAGGCTTTCAAGAGGGCCAAGTCAGTCAAAAACCAAACAGAATCCATTCGTTGCCAACGCGTGGCTCCACGATGGCCTCGGACGCACAGTTTTCTCGAAGAGAATTGCAAGATTGCCCAAGGAGAGCCCAGGACTGTCGCGAATACAGATCCTCAAGGCGACTTCAGACGCCAAGGCGTGCGCTTTCACGCCGAGGACCCGATCATCCGAACACGGCCCCTCTGACGCGCTAGAAGTTTGGCCCCATTGCAAGTGGAATTTGAGCGCGCGCGCGCGGGGGTTACTGGGAGTGCAGTGTCCGAAGAGGCCAGGTTGGCCGCACGTGAATCTCGACACGTCGGGGCAGCGTTGCTCGTAGCAGGTAGCGGTGACCATGGAGGTTGGTCGCGCAAATTGTCTGAACACGTCGCTTGCACACCACAGCATCCTGGCTGATAGCAGAAGGCCCAGGCTGCCTGGCAGGCGAAAGGCTCTTCCTATGCAGCAGCCGCAGCGGACACGGAGACCATGGCATGGTCTGTTTCGTCGTGAGCTCGGCTGGCAGGGGTCGGCCTGGGGCCCTCCTTTCATGACCGGCGCTCGGATCTCGTCCACACTGGTCATGCCAGGCGGTCAAGGAGGCTGATTGCAGGAGTCTGTTGCTCAGAGGAGGAAAAGGTACCCATACTGCCACCCTCGCCTCGTTATCCCCTTTTTGGGCCTCCTGGGCGGCCCTCGTCGCCACCGCTGGATTCGCCTCGAAGTCCTGGTCATAATGCGCCCCGGAGAGGTCCGGGGAGTGGCGGTATCGGTATCTTTTGCTTTCTCCAGTAGCGGCTCCCCTGGCCCTTTTCACAGGAGTACATGGATTACGTGTTCCCCGACGACAAGCCCGAACAGCAGAATTTGAAGATACTGGAGATGGCTCGTGCATGGAAGAAGCGGAGGGGCTGGGGGAGGCTGCGTCGGGGGGCTGATGGGATCCAGATCCAGGAACATGTTTATGTGCAGCCATGGTTCGGCTCTCTCAGTTTCTTCTGCCGTGGAAGGCACCATGCATGCTGCTGCGCGATCGTGTTGGAATCTGATTGCGGCCTCAGGACTACACATCTGCAGAGGTGTTCCGCTCCCTCCCCTCCAGCTGCATGTCTTTCCGCTTATTATTCTCCCCCCACCATCCGTCTGACCTTCTCCCCTCGCCTTCCTCTGTTCTCCCCTCGTCCCCTATGCCTCGGAGCATCCTCAAACCGGCCAGAACCTGCCGGAGTGGGCGACGCCGGGTCAAACCACAGAGAGGTGCGCGTTCGCGCGTTCCTTCGTTCGCTCCCCTCTGCCCAAGCCTTGCCCGCACTTCTTACTCTCACATTTCTTCCTCCTGTCATTCTTCCTCTTCCTCTGTTGTCCCTTCCTTCCTCTTCCCCCCGCCGCCCCCGCGCTGCCCTGGCATGCCTCGCCCCTGTCCCGTCCCGCTTCACGGTGAGCAGGGGCGACGACACCGCGAGCGCTAGGGAGGTAGCGCGTGCTGGCGACGGGGGTACAAAGACATCTCCGCGTTGTGAAACAAAACGGCATGTTTTCAGCAATTTTCGGCCTCGGTTTTTTCTGGGCCCTAGCACTGTCAAGCAACGATTCGGGATGAAAGACCGGTCCCCGGCAATGGGTCCCAGGGGGGTCCAGATCACGATTTGGGGGATCTTGGTATCTCGTTTCGTCGGCGATTGTAGTCAGGTCAGAAGGGAGCGCTCACACATGGGCAACGTTGCGAGGATCTGTGCAGGAGACACGCGCCACAAGTCCACTGCTCAGGCGTTAAGGCAGATGTTCCGAACGAAGTGAACCCCACCCTCCCCCTCAGAAATCGTGGGGGTAGGGATAGGGCTTGCATGTGGCCCCCTATTTTATGTATCTCTTCCCTCCCTCCCCTCCTCCCCTCCCCTCCCTCCCCTCCCTCCCCCCTCCCCCCCCTATTATATATCTCTTCCCCCCCCTCCCTTCCTCCCCTCCCCTCCCTCCCCTCCCTCCCCTCCCCTCCCCTCCCCTCCCCTCCCCTCCCCTCCTCCCCTCTCCTTCTCGTGCTTGCGGGGCGAGGCGCTCGGCCTCCCGGGACGCCGGCTGCCGCGCCAGCGCTCCTGCGCCGCCCCGTCGCGCGCAGGTCGCTCTCGTGGGAGGCCCACAGGCCGCGCCGGCTTCGGGGTCGCACCTCGGTGCTCGGTGGACTCGCTGGGCCTCGTGCTCCTCTGCAGCCTCTCCCCGTCGCTCCGGGGCCTGGGCTGCTTTGTTGCAGTGCGCGACCGCCCGGGGCTCCAGAGTCTGTCCCCGTGCCCGGCGTTCGTGCTCCCCTCTCCTCTCCTTTCCTTCCCTCTTTCCCCTTTCCTTCCTGCTTTCTCCTTCTTTCTCCTTCCTGCTTTCTCCTCCTTCTTTCCCTTCCTCTTCCCTTATTTCCCTTTTCCTTACTTCTTTCTCCTTCTTTCTCCTTCCTGCTTTCTCCTCCTCCTTTCCCTTTCTCTTTCCTTTTTCCCTTTTCCTTCCTTCTTTACTCTTCTCTCTCCTCCTCCTCTCACTGCGCCCCACCGTGTTGCTGAGGTGCTTGGCCGTGGCGAGCCTCGGCTTCCGCCCGCCCTGCTGCAGCGTCTTGTGGATTTGTTGTGCGGTCTCCCCCCTCGTGCGGGCCGGGCTGTGCTCGCACAGCTCGTGTCTGGTGCCAGCCGCCGTTCGGCCGCATTCGGCATCTCGTTCCTTTCTCCCTTGTTTCCCTCCTTTGCGCTCTCTGCTCTCTCCTTCTCGCTCTTTCCTCTTGTTTCGAATTTGGCACGCTCGCCCATCCTTCAGGATTCGGTCCAGCGCATGTGCTTGCCTTTCGCAGGTCGGCTCGTGTAGTGATCCGGGTTTGCCTGGCGACCTTTTGATTCTCATTGCGGTCGAGGTCGGGTCCAGTGAGTTGTTGTGGTCGCGCTTCCTCTTTCTGAATGATCATTGTATTCCTAACCTAATCGAGTATCCAGCTGCCTGGAGCAAGCCCCGCCACCACGCCAGTGCAGCAACGCAGCAGGAATGAGCTACAATGTTTGACGCTTCGCGTGCCCCCGCCAGCCTCTCCGGCGGTTGTCCCCCCGCGGGAGGTGCTCGGGTCCACCACAGTGCAACCGTGGCCACCTATCGCTCGTCGCTGGTTCCATTCGGTGGCCACGGTCCGTGGTGCGTCGACGGATCGGACGGCACGCATTGCCGACTGGAGTTCCCCCGGATGCAGGCTTCTGTGGGCACTTCTTCGAGGCTGGCCTACGTGGTGTGGTCACGGGATTTTGTTTTTGACGACGGCGGTGGTGCTCGTGCTCCTCATTCGGCACATGCTGTCTCGTAGCCGAGGACAAGTTCGCTTTGGACAAGTTCGTTGAGGACAGGTTCGCTGTGGACAAGTTCGCTGAGGACAAGTTCGCTGAGGGCATCTCTTCGGCTCGCGGGCTCGGCTGTCTTCGACTTCTGAGCGTGCTGCTTGCTCGCCGCTTCTGTCCCTGGCCGCGGCAATTAGGCTTGCTTGACCTATGTGACGGCGCGCGGCTCTCCCGCTTGCGCTCTCGAACAAAAAAGTTTTCCCGCCAGCGTCATTAGTTTGGGCTCGTGACCCGGGCTGACTTCGGACGCCGCCAGCGCTTCCGCGTGCGGCCGCGACGGAAAATCCGTGCCAGCCTCTTCGCTATCTTCGCGGCCCGCCGTAGCAGGCTCGGCGTCCGACTCGTTTCGCGCGCCCACGGACCAACGTGCATCCCCGCCAGCTCTTCCCGAAACGATGCCCAGGCGAGTTGCATGGATCAGCGACGTAGAAGAGCTCTAAGTGCAATGAAAGATGGGAGGCGGCCGTCAAGCCGAAGTTCAGGATTTGCCTGAGCTGATCCAGGAGCTAGCCAGGAACAGTCTCGGATCTTTCGATGTGGGAGTCTCTTGGCAGCTTACTTGGGCCGTCTTGGGGCCATTTTGGCAGAATGGCGCGCTCTGTTAGGCCTCTCTTGGGATCCTCTTGAGAGCCTTTGGTGCGCTCTCGGGACCATCGTGGAGGACTGGGGACATCGATCAGATATGAGAGGCGGGTATTTCAATCAGGTTCGCATCTTGGGGCCACCCTGGGGCGCTCTTGGGGCGCTCTTGGGGCTGCCTCAGAGCCCTTCGCGAGGCTCGCTCGGGCCATCTCGGAGGCAGCATCCCGGGGCTTAAGAACTCCATCGGGGGCGAACCCGCGAGGATGTCAAATTCATCGATTTCCTGTGCGATGGAAGAGTTGGGGCCTCTCGGGGTGTCCTTGTGAAATGAACCCGTGTAATGCCCTCATATATACTCCTTATTATCTTGTCTCCTGGCCGTTTGGGCTCAGGTATTGGCATCGATCAGATTGTTGATCGCGCAGGAGGAAACTATCCCCACCTTTCCCTCCTTTGTGCACCTCTGCTCCTTTGTGCAGAGGTGCACCTCCCATCTGTACGGATCAGGGGTTCTGCGCCTTTGTGCTCCAACCCCACGCGCAGGTTATCAGCCCTCAAAGCTCGCCATTCACCGAACCCTGCGTCGCGATCTCGCTCGCAGTCCCGATGGGGCCCAGACGGCGCACGCGCCGTAAGGGATCCTTCGAGGCTTCGCGCCCGAGCTCTCCGACGGCGCGACGGATCGGCGATGAGTTGGAGAGCCTTGGAGGTGACCGCGCGGGCGTCCCCGATCCCCCCCCCCCCCCCCCAGCTCCGACGGACCCGGGGCGCGACTGGCTGCTGAACTTCGCCACCACGCCGCCCGCGAAGGAACAGGGAAAGGAGTGGGAGCAGGCATTGGAGGATTTCACGCGCCTACTTTCGACCCTCCATCTCCTCTTCCTACGTCGGGAGCAATCCCTACTGCGTCGGGCGCAAGCCCCGCTGGCCCCGATACTCCAGGGCGCTTCCGCGCTAACCGACGTTGGAACAACAGCGCTGGCCCAGCCAGTCCCGCGACTGTTCCAGCGTCAGCGCATGTAGCCGCCTTCGAGAAGGAGCTCGGTAGACCAGTGGCGGCACAGCCGCAGACGCAGCATCCCACGGTATCAATCTCCCGTCAGACACCACGCGCACGGCCCTAGCCGCAGCTCGTCCATGCGTAACCGTCGTGAGGCCGCAGGCCCCTACGACGAGACTAGGTCGAGCCCGCGCGCGGCCCCCCAGAGGCCACGCTCTCCTCGCGAGAGGGTGCGCCAGGGAGCAGACGCTCCTCACCTCTTACTCTCAGACGACCTGCCGGCGGCCACGCCCGCTGCAGGTGAACTTGCTGAGCTGCGAGATCAGGTTGAAACCTTTGTGTCCATGCAGTGCTCTGGACTGGCGCAGAGCGTTCAGACGAACGCTGCCAACGCTGCTGCCCTACGCCAAGATTTCGACGGCGCCTTAGCGATCATAGACTCCAGGATCGCTGAAGATCGTCGTATCTTAGAAGAGCTGCAGTTTCAGCCTGCCCGTGAGATGTCATACTCAGGTGAACGGTCTGCGACGGTCGAGAGCCTGCGCAACTACCTTGTGCAGGTGGATCAACAGCTCGTGGTCGTCCGCGACACAGGTGTTTCAGCGGTCAGGATCCTACACGATGAGATCCACGACCAGCTCCGAAACCGACCGCCTCCATCCGAGGCGCACGAGCTCGGCGACGCCCAGTCCCAAATCAATGATCTTCGATCAAACATGGACCA
This sequence comes from Prorocentrum cordatum, assembly GCA_963575745.1. NCBI lineage: Eukaryota > Dinophyceae > Prorocentrales > Prorocentraceae > Prorocentrum > Prorocentrum cordatum. Next base: position 175,930 of record CAUYUJ010012769.1, read on the forward strand.
CACGACGGCTACGCCTCGTGCTGCTGCAAGTACCAACTCGTCGACCCTGATCGGCATGTTGCAAAATGCTGCGAGAGTCATCGCTCAGAGGCATGATGCGACCGACGCTGTAGTGCAGCCCTCGCTCACCGGACCTCTGTGATCGAGCAGCGTTTACCTGGTGTACAGGACGCCCTGGCAGAGTTGCGTGTCGGGCGAGCCCAGACTGGCCAGCTGGGATCTCCTCCTACGGTCTACGATTTCGCACGCTTCGCTGACAGGTTGCAGGAAGTTAAGGCGGCGGCGGACCACGCGCAGTCTGAGCTCTCCCGGGCCCTTCGGGACAGAGATGCTGAAATAGTACGTGTTGAGGAGTGTCTCACACGTCTGGAAAGTGAAATGGAGGCACAAAGCGCCCGTCTCCGAGCCTACGAGCAACGCCTTGATCGGCATTCCCAACGCTCTCGGGACACCGACGATGCTGCACGCCAAAAGGTGGACCAAGTGCACGAGGACATGACGACGTGGACGAAACTATTGATTGACCACACCAATGACACTACACTTCGCCCTCAGCCTTCACCAGGCCTATCCGGGCCGACGGCAGCGTCCGCTGAAGCACCGCGCGCTTCTGCAGGACAACAAGGACGCACGTCACCAGGAGCAGCCTCCGCGGCAGCTTCCGCGCAGACACGCCACGTGTCCCCAGTGCGCACAGAACCAACTACCGACGGTGCACCGATGCCCTCACAACCACTGTCTGCGGTTTCGGTCAACGCTACTACTCCTATCAAGGAGTCAGACACCGTCAGAGCCCCTGTCTTACCGAAAATCACACAGCTGCTCGAGTGGCAGCAAAAGGTGCGGAAGAACTTTGGGGCCGCCTCAGGGCGCCCCTCCAAAGCATACGCCTTCCTATGCGTGGCTGAACAGCCCGAGTGTACCTTTGAAGATTTATAAGACAGCGGTGACTTTGAGAGCATCGATTGCAAAGCCGCTACTGCTCTCAGCGACATCTTATCCTTCCATCTGCGCTACCAGATCAGGCTCATCGAAACCAGAGAACACAAATCAGGACGAATGCTGAAAGGACGCTGGATTTACTGGCACATCCTGCAGTCCTACAAAGTGGCAGAGGTTGATGGCGACCTACATGATTTTGAGCGCCTCAAAGAATTGAGGATGAGAGATGAAGATTTGCAGCGATTTATGACAGGGACGCTCTATTGTTGGATTGCCGAGAGGCGCCCGACCCCAATATTCTAGAATCTCTATGTCGCATTCAGATTCGCCGACATGCCTGGATGAAACAGGGCATGTATGAGCATCAACGCAGGAGTATAAGCGACCCAACTCGTATCTATGATTGGCTTCGACAACGCGTTCTTGACGTTCTGGAGATAAAACAACTCGAGAAGCGTCAAGACAAGCTAAGGTACGAGTACGAGAACCGTTCTCGGGTGAACATCTGCGCAGCCTTGAAGAAAAGGCAACTGTCGGAGTGGTGGCCGTTGCAAGGCTTTGCATGCCTACTCCAGGGATGGGAGAGGCGGCAGGTCTTCCCGAGCATCAAACGCTGGCGGCAACGCTCGCCTCAGCGCCTCAGCCCTGCGAGCTCCCAAAAGCCAGGATCGAAGCCGTTCTGCTTCGAATTCGCCAAGCGAAGTACTTGCGCACGTGGTGATAAGCGCAGCTTCCCGCATGTGGCTCAGTGTAGCTTCTTCGTCCAGAACAAGTGCCACAAGGGTGACAATGGCAAATCTGCTCACCTCGCAGCTGGTACGAAGACACCTGATAGGAGCCCCAGCCGTCCACTGACTTCCAGTCAGGACAGCCGTGGCCGACCACCATCCAGCGGCTCAGGGAGCAGACGCTCCCCACAACGCGGGGGATTTCGGAATGCGGGGGGCGCATACAACCGACGTGACCACAAACGCCAATACGACCGATCTCGATCATCCTCCAGGAAATTGACCGACTCTCGCAGTCAGTCGAGAGGTCGATACAATAGATCACCACGATCATCTTCCCGAGGAAGAGACGGACGTGGCGAAGGATGCGGCAGCCCACGCGGCCGCGACAGATCATATGGCAGTGACAGAGGACGTTGCCGCCGTTCCACGAGCCGCAGTTCATCCCGTGGCTCCCCTAGGTTTCGAGCACGCTCTCCTGCTATCAATCGCCGCCCACGCCGCTCCGGCCGTAGTTACGTCATACGTGACAAGACTCTTATGGCCGTACACAAGGCCAAGACAGTATCTACCAAATCACGACGTCGGATACGTTTCGACACACACAACGTGGAATACGTCCCGTACATCCTTCGTGGCAAGACCACTCTCGACAAGTGGATCGGCAAGCCAAACGGGCGACGTCGTCAAGGTATGAGATCCGCGACCGCATTGGTGGCGGAAACAGAGCGCAGAGGCCCTACAACGTTGTCAACGGGAGGCCGAATCATGGTATAAGGACTTACACGACTATCGACACGATGCAGTGTCGGTGGCAACGCCCATTGCGATTACAGGTTCTGACGACTCTATTACAGAGCCATCCGAGACGAGCCAGGAGCCAGTGGCGACACCTACTGTCGACACTCCACGATCGACAGCCGCCCTGACACGTTCCTGGGTTCTCGACAGTGGATCTGCGCACCATATTCAGGATAAGAACGAACTCACGCAGACCGAATCTGAACGCATATCTATCCGCGAGGACCTATTCTGGAAACAGCCAATGGTGATCGCACTGTCAACGAGCACTACGACATCCAACTACCGGAGGTAGGCTTACGGAGTTCGGCTCTTGCCCTGTCAGATTGTCCATCGTTATTATCAGTGGGGCAAATTGATTGAAGTTGATGGCTTTCGGCAGCTTTGGGACCCCGATCTGGGATACATGCTCCAGGATCCGGGGGGCCAGTGGTACAAAGTTCCCGTCAATGACAGAGTTCCAGAACTACGCCTCGACGATCTTGCGAAGATACCACCACCACGAATGCGCACCTCATCAGCACCAAATCGTCGTCGGCGCAAGCGTTCTCCCTCACGCTGCCACGACGCATGCTGGCGCTGCAAGGGCCCAGCGCAGTCCCCGCCAACTTCTGAGCCACAGCCCCACCACGAGACCTGCCCCAAGAGACAAGTCAAAGCTTCGTACTGCGATTCGTTTACGTCTCCGCAGCAGTGCTCTCCTGGCACATGCGGGGGGCCTACAAAGACCTGCGGGAACATCCCAGGCGCGGCTCAAGCAGATATGGCCGACACTACGTCGACATCAATCGAGGATCTGCCGGTGGCGACGCTTGCTGGGGCGCGCTCTGATGGTGACCGTGTTCTTCCAAACCGACAAGAAGCCCATCGATCCTATGCGCTACATGACCCACAGTCCGAAACACCCAGACTGCGAGATATGCTCTCGCTCCATGGCGCAGAACGCCCCGCGCAGACGACAGCACAAACCACATCCACCGGCAGCCCCCACGGACGAGGACACAGCCTACGAGGCTTTTGCCCCGAAGAAGTTCGGGGAAGCGCTAACTGCCGACCGCGTCGTCTTAGCCAAGGACGATGCCGCTGATAAACATGGCGACAAGTATACACTTGTCGTCCTCGACAGGTACACCGGCATCTTCACGGCGTACCCAGCCATGCACAAATACGCAACTACAACGAAGGCATTCTTTCAGCAATTCATCGCCGCAAACGATGTAGCCAAGCATATCTACGCAGATAACTCAGGAGAGCTTCTGAAGGCACGCCGTCAGCTGGGATGAAGACATGACACTAGCACTCCTCGTCGTCCACAGAAGAATGGATTGACAGAGCGCATTGTCAAGATCCTCATCCTGGGTACCAGAGCTGTGTTACATATGTCCGGGCTGGGACACGAGTGGTGGAAGGAGGCCATGCAGGCCTTTTGCTGTGGACACAACTTTGTGCACACATCCACGGGCGTTGCCGCCCTCAGCGATGAGCACGCAGACAAGACAGCACATGAAATCCGATTTGGTGGAAGTTTTCCCCGGCACTGCATGCCATTCGGTGCTCGACTCTTTTGGAAATGCCTCAATCCCGAGATCAACAACGAGACAGCAAAGCTTCAGGAAAATATTCGGGAAGAGTTGTTCATTGGCTACCATCTGCACTCAGGTGGACGTTGGTCAGGTGATTATCTCGTCTTGGACACGGCTACATACGCCAAGAACCCTGACGGTGACTTGTGTCACGTACACAGAGTCAAGGACATTATCATCCTGGACGGCAAGTTCACTTTCCCTTTCAAGGGCGGTACTCTGCGACACCACAACCCAGAGGCACACGACGAGGTCAAGGCAGCTACTTCTCGTCCCTTGGGCGACAAAGCCATGCCTGACCTACCGCTTGCCTGCCCGACAGAGTGGGGTGACCCCTCTATGATCATGCCGGACGACAGTCATGCTGCTACTCATCCATCGGCTCCGGATATCGCTGCGCCAGCGCCAGAGCCCGATTACTGGGAGCAGCGCGGATGCTGCATCATCCGGCATATCCGCACTCCGCGAAAGAAATTATTCAGACCGACAGACGATGTGATGAACATTCCTGTCCCCGTCGATCAGCGCGATGCAACGCGGGAATTTGAGACGACTTCTATCTTCGAGGGCGAAGGTGTCTTCCGAGACGTTTGGGGCGGTGTTAATGCCGCAGACCACCGAGAACTTAGTGAGCCACGAACCGGCCTAGTTCGGTTCTACGAGCTCCCCAAGATGTTGCCAGATGGCACAATGGTGGTCCGCGGTCGTGAGACACGCGCACAGGCTACTACGCGCCCAGACCACATCCTTCCCGAACACTGGAAGTCTTTATCCTGGGGACAACAGAAGACAGATATCGAGCATGCAGAATACATAAAACAAGCTCGCGAGACACGTGAGCGAGCTGCCCTTCGGGCGTGGACCCGACAGGACAAACGAGCTAAACTCTTTCGCGCAACTACGGCTGGTGGACCTACATGGAATACCGTGGAACGCCGTATTACCTATGATCTGGACAGCGGAGCTGTCATTCGAGACGAGGACGCCAAGGGCGTGACCAACAAGGAGATTCTATATGCCAAACTACCTGGCGGACTGCGTGACATCACCACTGTATTGTACTACCGCCAACCCTCACCATCGCCTGCTGGAGTCGCGCGCGCTCTGATGCTCATCGACAGTGAGGGGCGCGATTTCGGGACTGCGAACCCGCTTGCCCGCAAGTTCACCCCGTCGGTAGCAATGCCCACTATGCCACGTGGACCCACCTACACACCGGCACACAGAGAGAAGCTTGCTGAGTCACCATGGGCACGCCCAGCCCTTGCTACCCGAAATCTGAACAAACGTGAGGTTGCCGCAGAGCCACGAGCACAGGAGGCCCTACGCAAATAATACGAACGCCATGAGAAGAAGCAAACATGGATGATAGAGACTGTTGCTGCGAAAGAAGATGTGGAATCCGAGGCGATTCGTACAGGGAAGAAGGTTCACTTCTTCAACATGTTAGAGCTATCTTCTGTGAAACAGGAGGAACGTCCTCCAGAACTACGTAAGTTCGAGGGCCGCGTGGTGGTTCAGGGCAACACTGGCAAAGACGAGACTGCGTCACACATTGAAGCTTCTAAGCTTTGTGACGCCGCCGCGTTATTGCCAAATTATGGAGGCGAGCAGAGTGACGCGCCAGGCGCATGCACTCAGGCCTTACTTTACGGAGACGGTCGGATTGACCCGGTCGATACTTGGATTACTCTACCCAAGTGGCGTCAGCCTCCATTATGGGCCAAATACAAGAATCCCGTGTGCCGACTACGCTTGGCACTTTACGGGCACCCGTTGGCAGGCGTGTTCTGGGAACGCAAGTGTCGCACGTGCCTGGAAAGCGTTGGATTCGAGCCTATCCCTGGTTTGGAATGTGTGTGGAGACGCAACAAACTTGGCTTGATGCTTTCAGTTTACGTGGGCGACTTCAAACTTGCAGGTCCAGCCACCAATCTACGTGACGGCTGGGATTTGATTTGCAAAAGCGGCATTGACCTCGACCCGCCCACTCCGTATTCTCAGTACCTTGGCTGTGGACAACAGGCTTATGACGTCCCCCAGAACGTCTTCGACAAGCTAATGGCGACCATTCGACCAATGTTGCCTACCCACAGCGAGAGAGACTATCATACAGCTAAACAAGTTCGTGGTATACGACATGATATGCTTGGCTTCACTGACCAATGTGTAGATAGCTACCTAGAGTGCGCCTCCAAGCGTGCCCAAGCGCCGGGCCCGCGCCGAAAACGGTCCGACTCCCCGAGGGCTTCGCGATCCAAATCGCCTAGCTCCTCTGGGTCGGTCGCAAGACCTACTGGCGTGCTCGATGCTCGGTCACGATCATCCAGCCCAGCTGGGTCGGTCGAAATACCTACTGACACGTCACAATCCACGACAGTCACTTACGACGACCTACCCGCCGCAGAGACCCCCGGCAGCGAGGACACATCCTTTACCGAGTGTGGTTATTCTGACGAGGGCATTCTCGGCCAGGACGCGGCGAGTGTATTGATGAAGTTTCTCTGTCTGGCACGTTGTTGTCGTTTCGATCTTTTGCATCCAGTATGCATGTTAGCCAGAGAGATTACCAAGTGGTATACTACGTGTGACAAACGCCTTCATCGGCTTATATGCTACCTCAAGACGACTCGCACCCATTGTCTACATGAGTGGGTCGGTGGCACTCAGGACCAATTGTCCATCATGCTCTTCACCGATGCTTCGTTTGCCGACTGCATTACCTCCTCTAAATCCACGACTGGCGTCTTCGCGGTGCTCGTTGGACCCAATGCGTTCTTCCCCGTCAATGCTGTGTGCAAGAAACAGACGGCCGTTTCGCACTCTTCCACAGAGTCCGAGACCGTTGCTCTTGACTCTGCACTACGACTCGAGGGACTTCCACTGCTTTCCTTCTGGGAGGCCGTGGTGGAGGTTGCCAGCACCTACAAGGAGGAGACCAACTGCCTAGGCTGCCTGGGACGTGCCGCTGCGACGATATGTCCGACCCTGGCCGCCAAAACGAAGAGGCGCAAGACATCGCATCGTAAGGCGTCCCCTACAAGGGGGTCTTCTCCTAGCCGTAGGCAGCTACCGTTGCAGTCGGATATACTTACGTCTCCAAAGAGGCGCACGATTTCCCACGAGGGCACTGTGTTACACGTGGACCCAGAGCCTGCTCAGAAGAGCAGCTCTCCGAAAGTGCACCTTATCGCCTTGGAAGACAACCGGGCCGTGATCAAGATTGACCAGAAGGGACGTACACCAGCACTTCGTCATCTTCACCGTACTCATCGTATTAATTTGGATTGGCTATGCGAGACATGTAAATTCGAACATGTCGAGCTTAAGTCTGTTGGTACTATAGAACAAATCGCAGATATGATGACTAAACATTTTGAACCCAAGAAAGCAGATCCCTGGAGGGATTAATGGGAGTTACCGCTCATTTCCCCCATTACTCCTATACAGTGCGCTCCGAAGAATCCGTGGAGGCCGTTGAGAGGGCCCAGAAGGCCCGATGGTTTACCACGCATTGCCGAGCCCCCACAACTGGATGGATGTCAGGAACGTTGCGGGATACTGCTTGCTGACAAGGAGCGTCGGGGGGAGCCAGGCACGAACTGCGGGAAACTTCGTGTGGGACAATATGACCACGAAGGACTACATGCGCGTTCATGCCATATCGGTGTCCCTGCCGCGGCTAGCGACTCACGCCAACCTCGTGCACGGGCCCGTTCGCCACATGGTAGACGCTCTGGCCATCCCTCGTCGTCGCCCCTTAGTCCCGACAGATCTAGGACCCTCGTGATACGACCACGTTATCCCCGCAGCTGTTTTCCGACTCGAGCAACTACGCTTGCCAGCATCTTGCTCGCAGCGCGCGAGACTAACGTCCAGGGGATCGGTTCCACCCCCGACTTTCCCCTTTGCAGAGATGCATAAGGTTCCACCCCTCCGCCTCGTGGGCTTGGCAGTCGGCGGTGATGCCCGCCACAATCCCGAGGCCGATGACAATGGCCGTGTGGGATTCGCGTTCCATGGTCAAACAGGCCGCCTTCTTGGAGATGACGACGGGTTCATCTTCCTGCACCAGCTCCGCCTGGACAGCAGCGCCGAGTACCACCTGCGCGTGCCAGACGACACCGCCCTCGTCGAGACCACCCGCGCCGCGTCCCTGGACGTGACTGGGGACATCGGCAACACTATGGGCCGTGTCGGCGGCGACGCCTACTGCGAGTACAACGCGGTGACAGCTACGCCATGGATGTCGCTGACGAAGGCCATGTGTATGATGTCCAGCTTGTTCACGCGGAACTCTGCGGTCCAGGATAACATCCGTACATTACCTGATTATCTAAACGCAACAATTCCCGGTGGACATCGCAAGTGTCATCCGACGGACCTCGCCACTCACGTGCTGGACATTGAGTGGAAGATGTTACACAATGATTGGTCGAAGGTGGGTTGCGCTATGCTGGGGCAATGGTCACAGGATGCGGTCAAAGAGACGGTTGACCCGTACAAAGACGGCTATTGCATGCCACCAGGCATCTATGTAGAGGGTCTGCCTACTCCAAGCCATGCACGCCCTCTCGACCGTGCGCGGATCAAGCTACCAGCGCGACCCCCTGCCCTGGCCAGGACGACCGACGTGGCAGGACATATCGGTCACATCGTCGAGGATCATCTTGTCACCGAGATGCGGGCCTTCTACGACCTCAACCAAACCGAGGGATCCCGCCGTAAGCTCAGCACGTGGTTGACAAATCGCGGTGGTTTGGGGGGGGGGGGGGGGGGGGGGGGGGGGGGGGGGGGGGGGTGGTTCGAGGCCGAGCACGGTGGCAATACCTTTTGATCACCTTGACGGCAGGCAAACCCATCCGCATCTCCGCCTCCAGGGATGGCAGCCCTACGAGGAAGGCAGCGTGAGCCTTGGTGAGCAACCAGATGCAGAGGACCCTGGCGCTACTCCAGGATCCATTCTGGATCCGCTGGAATTACCCCAGGCGAAATACAGCGCGTACTGTGGTGGTCGGTTGGTAAAAGCCATTCTATCCGAGAAAGGATGGTTGGGCATGGTACAAGAGGACTTGGGAATGCTCCTCATCCATGCTTTTGGCCCTTCAGGCCACGCGTACACATGGGCCAACTTCTACACGGACTCTACATGGATTATGCACAGAAAGGCAGGCCTAAGGCCAAAGACCATAAGAAGTACCCAGGATACGGCATCGACGAGCTCAACAGCCCGACCCGACGAGATGAGCTTGCAAAAGCACCAAAGTTGGTCTTGTACCGCTCGTCATGCGATGCCTCAACAAGGCAGAGTACCTAGGCGGCGCCGCCCTCGAGCATTTGGCAATCTTGATCCGCGACGACATCGTGATGGGGGCGTTCTCGCACGAGAATTGCAAAGAATTCTCCCAGCAGAACGACACTCCGGCAGGTCGGGATCTGATTTTATTGCCAGAAGCCGGTGGCGACACCCGCTGCGATACGGCAACGCTTCGCGAGCAGTCCGCCAAGGCGCAAGAGAACCGCATCGCCGCTATCCTACAGTTACAGACCGAGGGCACGGTCGACCAGCGCAACATGATCATTGCCATTCGCAAGGCGCGAGCCCTGATGTATTTCAACGACGCTCGTTCCATGGCGGAATGGCGCAGCCTGAACGAATGCATTTGGGAGTGTTGGACAACGGGCTTCCCTGCATGTTTAAAACAACGACACTACTGCAGGGGCCTCAATGCTTTTGTCGTTTGGAGTGCAAATGATATCGGTTGCGCCGCCCACAACCAACAGTGTTTGGACACACGGCGACACAAAGATCGTGCCCCCACAAACGGACGCCGCGAGAACACACACATCGAGTGTGAGGACGGCGTTCCTAATAACATGCCTTTGCATGTGAAGGTTGACGTGTCACGTGTCATCGATGCGATGCAATACTTCCGTTGCCCCACCGTAATGGGGCCAGGCAAGGCTAAACAATGGGGAGTACACCCCAACTTTGACTATCATACAGATGACCTTACCCGTCACATGCAAGCCAGAGGCATTGCCGTTCTTCCTTCAGATCAATGGGTCAAGTCCTACGACAGACTCACGCCCACGGCGTGGCATGCCAAGATGAACAACCATAACATGGCAATGATGACGACTCAGTTCTGTGACGCTGTATGCTACCGCAATTTCTGTGCAGTGATTCAATCATTACCCTCTCAGCCATGCCCGTTTCGGCCTCCATTCCTGAAGGTTGTGACGGACTCTGAGGCCTACACACAGGCCCAGGAGATCTCAGCGGCTCTCAAGTTCCGCGAGAAGATGACGGATGAGTGGAAGAGGCATCTCAGCCTCACGACGTTGATGAATCAAGCTGCCGGAGAGATGGTCCATTGTGCTTGGATGGCTTCGTGTGCCAGCGGCACTTTACCGCAATCCACGCCGGTGGAGACACCTGCTGGTGAGCGTGTTCAGCAACGATGTCCCACTCCAGGGACTACAAGCGAGCCGCCATCAGCGACAACCGCGCCAGAGCACAAGGATAATGACCCATGCCGTCCGGCTTGCGAGGAGCTGTGCTACAAGCTACTCTCCCTGATTGATGGCTACCCGGGCGCTTGGGCATCCCATGATTCAGCTGAGAGAGAGAGAGAGAGAGAGAGAGAGAGAGAGAGAGAGAGAGAGAGAGAGAAAGAGAGAGAGAGACGCTCCTATCAGATAAGAAAATGCATTCCAATGACGCAAATCCCCTCACATGGGTGGTCTATGAACAGCTCGTGGACAGCATTCGCGATAATGCCGGGGCCACTGAGGCAAACAAGTTGCGTGTCTCGCAAGAGCGTGATTCGCTGAACTCTCATCGTGTCGGACCTCGCCTGGACAATGCGGAGACCATCCAGGCGTGCAAAGGGTACCATTACCAGACCGCCCTGGATCTGATCGAGCTTCCGCCTGAGCCGCCAAGTGTTCCTTCAGAGAGGGAGCCAGCGCCGTCCGCCAGGCCCGCTGCAGAACCATCTGCAGCCGAACCCGCGACGACACCGGTACCTCCGCCCAGTGAGAACAGACCGCCTTTGCCAACGGGCCCGCCACCGAAGGCCATGCCAGCCACGCGCCCCGACACGGGACCGCCTACTGCTTCCGCAGAGGATGCTGACATGGCTACAGGGCTGGAGGCAACTCCTGCTGACAAAGTCCCTCCGTTCGTTCAGCAATTGGGTACAATGCATGTACTTCCATGGCAGGACTGCTGCGAACGATCTTGCCATGAGGACACGAGTCGGCTCACTACATTCGACAACACTTACACACCGCGTGAGTTTAAACTACGCGCAGGATGTCCAGATGATCACTATTACGTGCCCCCTCCACTTCGGGGCGCGACAGCACCCGACGGCATGAAGTGCATCAGTAATCATGATTGGGCATCTCGGTTGGATTACGACGACTGCGTGATCACACACGCACCTGATATCGCCCATTTTGGCTGCTTCCCAGAATGGAATGGATTTCTCCCCCGCCATACAAGGAGACACCTTACGGACCCGACTTGGTCACGACCGAGTGGCTTGGTCATCCTACATACATGAGCAAAGATATCACGACTATGCTCCGCCATATGAATTACAGGAAGCAGTTCAACATCGATCAGCTCACCGATCGAGGGATCAACATATGGACGAAGCGGGTACAGCATCGTTGGAAGTTCCCCTGCCGTTGGAAACCCTTCGAGGAAATGGTGGAATGGAAATTCCGCGAACGCCGTGATCAAAGCAACGGGCCATCCACTGAAGCGGCCGTGTCGCATTTCGGAAAAGACGGTGCTCCAGCTGGATGCGAGAGCTGGACGGATTATTACCCGATCTTTATGCTCCGTGCGTTCCAGACGCACATTGACCCGGAGAAGAACAGGATCGAGATCTACGCTAAACCAGTTACCGCCGGGAGCAATCCCAGCTGCTTCGATTGGAGCAGCGCCATTGCTATTCGATTCGTTGGAGGACACAGTTCGGTCAACCCACTTTCCAAGCCATGGAGTACGGGCTGGGAGAGTTTACAATGGACGGACGTTAAATACCTCCACCACGGCACGACATACCGTTCCTGGAGTAGCATCGTTAAAACGGGGATCATGCCTGGCTACAGAGATCCGTCTCGTAGAGACAGAAAGCAACAGGGAACCCGGCGTTCTGAGGCATTCTACTGTTCAAGCACGTATGTACACATTGCCAAGCCTAATCCTCACACACATGTCGCCCCGTACAAATTCAACCACTACCAAAATGAGGTGGAGCTCGTGATCGACATGAAAATCTCCACACAATCTGGTTGCAGATTTTGGCTTGGGGCACAGGGTGCCATCATGGCCGAGGACGTGGTCCCCGCCGCTGCAATTCTCGCCGTTCGCCGTATCAAGGGATACCGCGAAGCAGGCAAACAGTTGTGGCCTTCCACGGGCCCGAGTTGGGATTACCCGCCTCTGGAATGCCAGCGACCACCAGTGAGCAAGTGCGAGATTTGTGCTACTCCTCAGCAACAATCACGACGGGAGCAAGTGGCCCAGGAGTTGAAGGCAGACATAATAGACGACCCTCCTGGGATTGCTCCACCATCGCCGTCCGACGCATATCAACATGCGCCGACGGCAACGCCTGCTGCAAAGGCATACGCTACGGCTACGTCGCCACAGCCTCTGCAGACCAGATATCCCGAGTCCGCTTCAGCGTCGTCGGCACAGCACCCCATCGCTCCCTCGCCGGGGGCGACCCCTGCTGGCCATGCCGCCGTGACAGACGCGCTTGTTAACTCAGCAGATGAGATAGCTGACCCCGACACCTTCGATGAGGAGGCCATTGTCCGTGCCATGGTCAGCAAGAGTGTACACAACATTCAGGACAAAAACTGGCTGGTTGCAATGTCATGCTGCAGAGAGGCCCTCAGGCCCATTACTGCAAATATTACGCAGAGAATGGGAACGACGTCCCATTTTCAATGACGTCCGCATGGGGGATTTCATTCTCGTTGAAAATTGGGGTCATATCACTTGCTACCACTACGACAACCACTACCCCAAGGGCGACTGCAGCACCAGAGTCCGCATGAACAAGGGCCACATATACGGTCCCGTCATACATCACTGAGTGTTTGAGAAATCTTTTACGGTGCAGGTACCCATCTTCAACTACGGTTTACGATGGGTCAACATCTGGTTTTGTGACAAGAATTTACCCCTCACGGGAATTGTTTTCGCTATGCCAGTGCGTACTGATAAAATCGACGATGCCCACATGGACATAGCACTAAGGGGACCATCATCATGCAGTCCTCAGATTGAGGAGTACGCTCAATCAGGTGATCTACCATACCTCGGACTCCCGACTCTTCAGCGAGTGCGTATCCCACGCGCGCCGCCCAGACACCCCGCACCGCGGACGCCAGGGCCCGACCAGGAGCCGGTGGCTACACCTGCTGAAGCTCCCATGGAGGTCGGCGACGGCAATCGACAACAGGCGGCACAGATCACCGATGATCGATCAACCATCATCGTCGACATCTCTGACATAGCATTGACTGCAGATCAACAGGCAGACCGCGACACCATGCGAGCCGAGATGACAGCCGAGATCCATGCAGATGAGGACTCTGGGTCCTCCATCCTCGACAGCATCATCGATCCGCCAGAGCATATTATTACGAATCGAGACTATCATCCAAAGGATCCCGACAACTGGATTCGCGAATCGGATGACCACATGGTGTATCAATGGACGTCAGCACCGCTGGTGGAGTCACCGATGTTCCAACGCAACCAGGTAATTGAGATACACGGCGGCCCCAGCAGATACATCTACGATCGAGTCGTGTCTGCGAGTCGTATCGTACCTACGACTAGTCCAGTAGTTGGCAATATCGAATCGTATCTGCGATTTCAGTTTCGAAGACAATATCGAATCGCATCTCCGATTTCAATTTCGATTTTGGACCGAGTCGGAGACATACAGGATACATTGCATCCGTACCCATACCTGGGCACGGGAACTGCCAATATGTAGTGCAGAGCACTTCTTCAAGACGATGCCACGTTTTCTCGACCCTGAGTCCGTGCTGGGAACCACTACAGGGATCTTCCAATGGATCTCTAAAGTCTACGAGAATTTCCTGCTGGAGGGCATCAATGAGTTGAAACAGTTTTCCAATGTGTCCATCAATACCAATCACCCCGCCCTGACAGCGTTTCGAATACTCGTCGCAGAATGTAAGACGAGACATGAAGATCCAGGCCTCCCCGTATGGGAGGAGCCGGTGGCAACGCATGCTGCGCCTGGCCAGGACGATCCAGGCGCTGCCACTCAGGATACTTCAATCGACATGACACGGGACCCAGGTAGTGTTGCTTCGGCCGCACCAGATCAAGAGACGATGGTACAGGTCCTAGCCGAGCAGCAGAACATCGACCGCACCGCGGGTGACAACGAGACTACCCTGCAGGCAGAGGCCACACGCATTCGTGCGGACTTGGCCAGAACCTGTGGTCACATGGACATCGCGGACATCGGCTCGACCGAGTACGCGGGACTGCCGGGATATCGGTTATCGCTGACCGAGATCGAGGGAATCGGACGATCGGTCGCTTCCCGAGCCACCGCTGAGCTCAATCGTGAGGCTATGAACCAAATATTTCATTCCCTTGCTTTAGGAGCCGGTGGCAACACCCGCTGGGGTACCCTTGGGGATTTGGTTTCGTCCGGGGCCCCCGAGGATCTCCAGCGTGATATCCCTCGATGCCAGGACTGCAGTCGTTTCCTGTCTTTGGGAGTCTTTGCCAATGATGGGACTCTATGTGACATCTGTTGGCAATGCAGCACTTCTGTAGGTGCCACAGGCAAAGGCAAAGCCGAGGCCACCGACCTGGCGCGCCTGCAGGACCTCAACCGGTGGATCAGAGACAACTTGTCCCACAACGACGTTGCCCGCCTCATCCCCGATGGGACGCGCGTCTACATGATGGGACGGTGGTCAAACATCGGTGAGCAGCGTAACGGACTGAGGCAGATGGCGAAAAAGACAGAACTGACGTACAAGAGGTGGTGCGACGCGGGTTCCCCACCTGCGAGTGCGTGCAGGATGCTGGGCGAAGCCGATGACGACCGCCCATTGTGCCATCCTTTCCGCAACGTCATCCAACGTTACCTCAACGATTCCCGATTCCATGACCAAGTGACCGGAGCCCGTGAGGCCATTGGTCAGGTGCCTTGGACCATCGAAAACATGCAAACGGCCTGCGGCAGTCATGCCCGCAGCCAGGCGCTTGGCTTCGCTGGTCGCAAGAATTGGTGGTTGAATGAGGGTAGGATGGACAGAGACACCAGGCAGGAGCGCGGTCTTGTCACGATTGCCGTTCCCCGCGAAGACGGCACTCATGACAAAGCCACGCAGCGTAAGCTGGCCAGACTCGCCTCTGTTGGACCTGCCCTGGGATCGAATGAGCCAGGGGGGAAGGGTTCAGGGGTTAGAACCGATCCTGACACCACCCCCGCACACTCACCTACTACACATGACGCCATGGCGCCGCCGCCTCGTGCTGCCCGCGGCGATGCTGCTGGAAGCCGCGCCTCTGGCGCGCAGGCAGTGATGCCTGCTGGGCGGAGCGGCGCAGCCGCCGCCCCACAGCCGAGCGGCTGGCAGTCAGCCGACGCCAGCGATGGAGGTCGCAGACCCGCGACGCCCTCGCGTGCCAAGCGGGCGCGTACAGCCGCTGATTACGCGACGCGGTGGCGCCAGCACCTTGAGGGCAGCCAGTGGGCCCCAAGGTATTGGAGCTACTACAACAAGTGCTGGATGTACATCGCGGAGAACAACGACGAGTTCGTCTACATCCGCGACCTACAGCGCAATGAGCGTTTCCACAACTGGACCCTAAGGACGCCTTGGGCAACGTACACGACCAGTTTCATGGGAATCGACGGCCACCGCGCGTGGGCCAGTGAGTTCTACATGAGAGGCAATAGCTAGATATGTTGGCCGCAAGGTCCACTGCTCGAGTATGCTTGAACGTCATATTTGAGAAGTTCGCCTCGAGCAGTCAAAACACACACAAGCTTTAGCCACTTCGCTCTACATGATAAGTGGCCCCTTATATTCAAGCTTGCGAAACCCAATGCACACTCCTAAGGAGTGTTGCCGAGGGGAGTAACCCAATGGAGAATGTGTTTATGCAACTAGTCGTGTTTGTCAACACGGCTTTGCTTTACCTTGGTTATTTACATCTTCTGCGCGATAACATATCTTGAGGACGAGCATGCGTTGATACTGATATAATATCAAGCTTTTGTTTTTTTGCTGGAGGCAACGCCTGCTGCGTCTTTGACGCAGCAGCTTCTGATGTTGTTCTAGATTGATCAGATCCTCTTGATCCGCTCACCCGTGTCCCATTCTTTTCCGTCCTCGAGTGCCGACGCGTTTTGGGGGGCGCACCGAGGCGGCACCAAAGCGTGCTTGGAGAAGAAAGGAGGGCCCCGGGTGCTCCGTCGTCTTACCTTGCCGGATCATGCCAGCTGATGTGCTACGTACTTTTGCACGCAGCTGTTGGGTTCGGGACGCAGCTGAGGCGATGCAGACTTGTCCGCCCAGCTGCTTGCGATTGATAAGGAGTAAAAGGGTCATGGGTTCTTTCCTCCTTTTCCCGGGTCCTGCCTTTGCGGGCGGGATCCGGGACGGGGTGTGTGAAATGAACCCGTGTAATACCCTCATATATACTCCTTGCTCTCCTGTCTCCTGGCCGTTTGGGCTCAGGTATTGGCGTCGATCAGACTGTTGATCACACAGGAGGAAAAGATCCCAATATTTCCTTCCTTTCCTCTACCCACGGACCAGGGGTTCTGTACCTTTGTACTCCAACCCCATGCGCAGTCCTTGGCCTGGACAGGTTCCGTGGCCACTTGGGCCCTCCTCGAGGGGTCTTGGGGCCTCTTGGGGGCCTCTTGGAGGCAATGTTGAGCCATGTCCGGGTAGATCGCGTCGTCTTGCCATGCTGGAACCATCCTAGGCCATCGCAGGCGCTCTCGCTGGTCGCGAGCCCCTCCGTCCAGACCCAGGGAGAGGGGGCAGGGGGGTGGATTTAGCGCCCCCAATAAGAATAGCTGCCGGTCA
Source organism: Prorocentrum cordatum (assembly GCA_963575745.1). Taxonomy (NCBI): domain Eukaryota; class Dinophyceae; order Prorocentrales; family Prorocentraceae; genus Prorocentrum; species Prorocentrum cordatum. The sequence continues at coordinate 193,118 of CAUYUJ010012769.1, forward strand.
GAGGCAGCTTGGATACTCGTGGGGATCTTTTGGGAGGCCTTTTCGGACACCTCTTGGAGGCTGCCTTCGGGCGTCTTGGGCTCCCCCATCGGGTGCGTTTTGGGGGCCTCTCGAGGCTGATCTGGGCCGTTTGGGGGCTGCCTTGAGCCTCGGGGGCGGCCTCTTGGACGGCCTGCTGGTTGTCTCGGGGGTGACCTTGGGGCGAAGGGCTAGACGCGTTGGCTCGTGTGCATGCCTCTTTCGGGCCCCTCGCGGGTGCCTCATGGGGTGTCTTGGGTGCTTTTTGGGCCGTCTTGGATGCCTCCCAGGCCGTGTTCGGCCCCTCTTCTGCCACCTGCGGGGCTCTCGTGAGCCGTTTCGGTGCGACCTTGGGGGCCTCGTGGCCTGTCTTCGAGTCTCGCGAGCCCGAAAAGGCGAGCCAGCTAAATTTGCTCAACAACTAACCAAAAGTAAACGAGTCTGGTCTGGCTTCTGGTGGCCCTCTTAGGGGGTGCTCTTGGAACCGTTTCGGGTCGTTTCGGGTGCCTCTTGGGCCGCCTGGAAGCCGTCTTTGGCGTCTCGGAGCGATCTGTTGGCGATTCGGGGTCCGCTTGCAGTCAGTGAGCGACGGTTGGTAGTGATATTATAATGAGCCCATCATGTCGGGCAAATTTTGAGCCCAACTTCTTGCTCTCAACTTCGCTGCAGCCGTAGCCGCTTTGGCTCCAGTGGCGCGCTTTCAGAGCGCGCCACGGCATGGGCGGATTGTCGCTGTGGACCGACGACCGACGGCCGAAACGACGACCGACGACGGCGACCGACCGACGACGACCGACGACCGCACGAACGACCGACCGAGCGACCGACCGAAACGTCGTCGGCCGACGACGTCCGATCCACTGACCAATTGACCGACCGACCGAGATGACGACCGATGACGACCGACGGACCGACCGACCGACGGATCGAGATGACGACGACCGTTGACGACGACCGACGGACCGATTGACTCACCGACGAGCGCGCGGGCTCACAGGCGTAGATGCATTGCTAGGACCCCCGCCCTTGGCCCGCCCCCCCACTCCCCCTTATGTAGGTTTGCGTTTGAAGCCCCGAGCTGGATGAGGTTCCAGCCTGCGTTTTTACGTGGGAGTGTTCCAGCCGCCTACGCTGACAAGGGGCCGCTCCAGCCTTCAATTGTTGCAAGGGAAAGTGTTCCAGTCGCCCGCGGCGTTGGCTCCGGCCTTTCATTGTTGCCCAGCGCGAGTGCTCCAGCCGCACACGGCGCGGGCCCCGGCTCAGCGAGGACGCCCCAGCCGCCCGCGGCGTGGGTTCCAGGCGCGCGTTTTATGTCCGCGCGCGAGCGTTCCATCCGCGCACCGCGCGGGTTCCAGAGCCGCGCGCTTCGACTGAGCGGGGCCGTTCCATCCGCCTGCGGCGCGGGCTCCAGCCACGCATGTCTACCGAGCGCGAGCGTTCCAGCCGCGCGCCTCGCGGGTTCCAGCCGTTCATTTTTCCCCCGCGCGAGCGTTTCCAGCCGCGTTCGGCGTGGGTTGCGGCCGTGCATTTTTACCGTGCGTTGGTTTGCAAGCCGCCGACGGCAAATTCTCCATAGCAAATTCGCCCACTGATTGTATGATCATCGTTGGGGAGCTCGAAAGATACCCTTCGCTTGTGGAATTCGCAATTGTCAACTCCACTGGCCGCGCAATCATCCCACCCACCCGCCCGCAGTTTGTTTTGCAAAACGCATGCGGCGGCGATTGCGATGAGTGCTTGGAGTTGGCTGGTCCATCTCTGCGGCCGCGCTAGCCCGCGTCTGCTCGCGCGCGCAGTGGCCAGCTAGTTTGACGCGACCGACGCGGCCGCGGTAGCACTGACTTCTAGTCGCGTCCCAGCAGGCATGTCAGTGCGAGTCGGCCACTTGGGCGGCCGCGGTATCATGGCAACGTCGACGACGCTAGACATGATAATGATAGTAGCGGCGCTGGCGAAGATGATGGCAACGGCGGCGGCACGGCCAGTGACGGCGCCGTCGCTGATCACGCCGACGGTGATGACCGCGTCCTCGCGTCGGTGATGGGGGTTTTGGAACGAGTTCGACATGCCCGCTCGGCCGACGCGAAAGAGTGGCCCGCACGGTGTTACTTCACACGACTCGTGTCCCCCCCCCAACACGCGCGCAAAAGGCGTTCGAGTGATGCCGACATGCGGCGCGATAAAGGCCAGTTTGGAAATCCGTTTTCTGGCAGAATTCGCAAGAGCGCGGGCGCATTGTTTCTTTCTCCTGAAAGCTGTTGTTGCAACAACCATGTGTTTTATATGTGTTCGGTTCACGCGTTTTTTGAGATCCCTGCGGGACCTAAGTTTTTTGGCGGATTTCGGCATGCGTGCGCGCAACGTTGCGCGCGTGCGTACCTCGGCACATGTTTGCAAGGGGTTCTTGCGGAAACACGCGCGCAAACGCGTCCGAACGATTTCGACGCGCGCGCCGGAGGCCCATTTGAAACACCGCTTGGTTTCTTAAGGCCCCGCAAGAGCGCGAACGCACACTCTTTTTGACAAATCGTGTCGCCAAACCACGTGTTGTTTATATGCGTTCGAGGCATTCGATTTTGAATTCCTTGCGGTTCCGAGGGTGTTTTGGAATGATTTCTGCATGCGCGCGGGCGACGACGCGCGCGTGTGCACTTCGTCCCGTTTCTTACAGGGGAATGTCGGAAATGGAAGATGTTTGATAAACGAGTGCGCGTGCATTGTACTTTGTTCCGCAGGGGATGAGTGTGGGGCGGAACTCACCGGTTTGTCTGGGATGATGTGAGTTTCTCAATTCGGATGGACGATGGGGCTCAATCGTATGCAACCTGCTGAGAAGGGGACCCGTTAAGTCCGGGGGGGGGATCGATCCTAATATTCTTTAAGAGCGGTGAATGCATGGACTTGAGAACACGGCACTGTGGCGGATAAGCTTGTTCCCCGAAAAGGAAACATCGGTTTGACGAGGAAACGCGTAAGGGGGTTTGATGGATTTCTTCATACCCGTTGCAGGTCAGTGCACTGGAATCAGCGGAGGTCTGAAACAATCCCAAGGCGGAGGAGGAGGAGGCGGGGGAAGGAGGAGGAGGAGGAGGAGAAGGAACAGGAGGAGGAGGCGAGAGGAGGTATGAGGTGCGAAGAGATGAGGAGGAGGAGGAGGAGGAGGAGGAGGACCGGAGTAAACCCAAGATGCGGTGCAGCGTCTCGTCCCCAAGTCCACCCTTCGTACGGCTTCACAAGTTTTCCATTTCGCTCTAGAGAGGCGCCCCCTTGAAAGAACAGCACCGTATGGGCCTGCCGCTCAGTCGAAAGTAACGTTTTGAAAAGGCGCTGTCTTTGCAACCTTCCAGCGCATGATCTGGAATGCCACAGTGTACGATCATGAAGTTCAACAAGGTGTCCAACGGCATCCCTGTTAAAAACAGCCCCCACCAGTAGAATTGTTGCATACTTTTGCTTGTTTAGGCATACATCTCGAGCACGTTCAAGCGAGAGCACCGTTTGTATCAATTTAGCGCGACCCCATATATTTCCTTCAGAGCATTTGGTATCATTACTGAGCAATGCCATGCACCTGCATTGCTTGGTATTGCTGCGCATTGCTTTGCATTGCTCGGAACCGTTGCTTGGCATTTCTTGCCATCGTTGCTTAGTATCGTTGCTTGGCGTTGCGTGGCATTTCTTGGCATTGCCTGGTGCTGTTTGGTGTTGTTTGGCGTTGCTTGGCGCTGCTTGGAATCAGTGCTTTGCATTGCACTGGCGTTGCTTGGCACAAGGGCCCGCACCGCGACGAACGCCGGGAACCGCCTGTGACGAGGCGCCCCGTACCCGTCGGTTGCTTTCACAAGCAAATGCCGCCGGACCGATATATAAGATCGAGGCCCGTTCGGGGAGGATGCCCTGATGCTCTTCGTGCTCCTTGAACGTTTTTGTGCATCCTGGGGGAGGGTGCCCTCGAGTGTTCTTCGGTTTGGCCGTCGGAGGGTCTCATGTGCTTGAAGGATGTTCTTCTGTCCTAGGTTCGACTGCACGCATCCATTCAAGCAGCGCTTCATTCATGACAGAGGAGCCGCCGCCCTCCGCACGCGCAGTTACTACATGTGTTGAAGTCTCTAGTCCTTACGTGTGTGGGGATGCTTGAGGCGATAGCCCAAATTTGACGAGGAGCCGTCCCCAGACCCGCGCTTGCCGAGCGCGTTTCAGACGAATTGCGTGGCGTTTGGGCGAGAGCTTCCATTCGAGAGGACCCTTCCAGATCTCCATGAAAGTGACGCAAACTTTCGAGCCGACTGTGCGCGCCGCCAAGGCAGCCCGATGTTCTAGAGGAACCGCTCTCTTCCCTTGTAACTCTTGCCTTGGCGTCGCTCGGACGTGTGCATTTTTTCTCGGCGAGAACCATCGAGGAGCATCCTGGACCATGGAGCAAAAAAACACGCACGAAACCGACACATGCACGGGAAATGGACGTCCGAGCGATGGCGAGTTGCAAACTTTGAAACATAATGTGGGCGGCATTCGGGGTGTAGCGCCGTTTCGAAAGCTAGACATCCATCCTTATAACTGTTGCAGGCGTTTAGGAACAATGTGCGCGGCCAGAAGGCGATACTCCCATTCTGAAAGCCCCTTGTGCTCCATCCTGGTACCTGATGCGAGTTTCCAGTTTCAGGATAATGCTTGGTGATGAAGTCTCTTGGTGATGAAGTCTAAGGCGAAACGCCCGGCCCACCCTACTAACACGCCTGGGGACGCGACAGGAAGGAAGTAGTCGTCAGGAAGAGAGATGTGGCAGGAAGCAGAGGAGGGCGAGGAGGATGCAGGGGGAGGAGGGAGGGGGAGGAGGGGGGGGGTGAGGAGGAGAAGGATCATGAGGAGGGGGAAGAGGAGGAGGAGGAGGAGGGGGAGGGGAAGGAGAGAGAGGGGGGGAGGGAGAGGAGAGGAGGGAGGAGAGGAAGAGGAGGAGGGCAAGAGGAGGAGGAGGAGGAGGAGGAGGAGGGAGGAGAGGAGGAGCAGGAGGAGGATGAGGAGGAGGGGAGAGAAGGAGGAGCAGGAGGAGGAGGAGCACAAACATACAGAAAATGGGCCCAGGGGAGGGGAGGAAGAGGAGAGGAGGAGGAGGGGGAGGGGGAGGGGAAGGAGAGAGAGGGGGAGGGAGAGGAGAGGAGCGAGGAGAGGAGGAGGAGGAGGAGCAAAAGGAGGAGGAGCAAGAGGAGGAGGAGGAGGAGGAGGAGGAGGAGGAGCAGGAGGAGGAGGAGGAGCAGGAGGAGGATGAGGAGGAGGAGGAGCAGGAGCACAAACATACAGAAAATGGGCCCAGGGGAGGAAGCTGACTGCGTAGTGGACGTCGGCGCCGCAGCTGGGCGCCTCTGCCCCAGCTGCTGGGCGCGGCCCGCCGCCGGGCCGTTGGCGCCACGGGGTCCTCCACCGCCTTGGCAAGCCCCGCCGCGGCTCTCCCGCCGCGGTCTCCCTCCTCTCTCCCCTCTTCGCCTCCTCTCTCGTCTCAGGCGATCGCAAGCATAGATCAAAGGGGGCGTGGGTTGGAGACGGGCCCCGCTTCCAGGGGAAATCGCGGACTTCCTCCGCCGAGCAAGGCGGCACTAGCCGCATTTTGGGGAGGGCACCTCCCGCGATCCATGGATTTGGCGACCGTGCGCCAAATCCATGGATCGCTAATCTAGATTTGCGCGCCCCTGATCGTCTCACCTCCAACTTCTCTCCCCATCCCATTCATGCGCCTCTCTGATTTCGCCGCTCCCCTCTGCCATCCTGTTCCTTATTTCTTTTTTCTCGTCGTCCAGGATGGAGGGTCGGGGGCCCGATTTGTGATGCGTGTTTGGCCCTTTGGGAGGCTTCCTCCCTCCCTCCACCCTCCCTCCATGCCCTCCCTTGTGCTGCTATGAGCGGGAAGCGTTCTTGCGGCTCAAGGGCCCTCGTCGTCCCTTCCTCCTCTCTAGCTACCCGCTCGTCTGCATTTCTTATCGCCGCCCGCTCCTTCTGAAAAAATCCCCATCGGGTTTCAGCTTCAACATATGAGCAGCTTTCGGGGCCGTTCCTGCGTCCGCGAGATACACACACCTGTATATACGCATACGCATTGATATGTCAATGCGTGTCTTTACAGGCAGCTCTGCTTGTATTTCTTTTGATTATTTCATTATGTATGCATGTATGCATGTATGCATGCACGCACCCACGCACGCACGCACGCACGCATGCATGCATGCATGCATGTACGTATGTATGCATGTATGCATGTGTGTGTGTGTGTCTGTCTGTCTGTCCATCTGTCTTTCTGTCTGTCTGTCTGTCTGCCTGTCTGCCTGTCTGTCTGTATGTCTGTACATATGTACGTATGTATGTATGTATGTATGGATGTATGTATGTATGTACGTACGTACGCATGTATGTATGTATGCATGTATGTATGCATGCATGAACGTATGTGTGCATAACCCCAGGAAGCATTTAAGAACCCCCCCGGCGATATCTTAGCACCGCATTTTTATTCGATATTCCGAGGGGGCGAAATAACCGAACGATAGGTTTAGCACCCGGACACAAAACAAATTCGCGGAGGCCTGGCCCCTGGGCCACAATCGAAATTCGAAATTCAAATCTGCGTGGCTCTCATGAAAGACTCAGGATGTCGCTTGCTGCTTGGAAAATTCATGCAATGATAATAGTATTACTATTCCCAAGCATATTTGATGACTCCTAACGACTTGAATGGATCCATCAGGTTTCATACAAGTTCCGCAGGATTCTCAAGGATACCTACGGATTCACAAATATTCGTCAGGATTCATAAAAGATTCAAAGGGTGTCCAGGGATTCCTGAATATTTCCAAGGAATCCAAAGGATTCCTCAGGAATCTGGAGAATTCCAAAAGATTCGTAAGAATTCCTTAAGAGTCATAAAGGTTTTCCTTTACTGCTTATGAATTCCTGTTCCTTGTCTTGCTCCTCCTTCTCCTCTCCTCCTCCTCCTCCTCCTCCTCCTCCTCCTTCTCCTCCTCCTCCTTCTCTCCTCCTTCTCCTCCTCCTCCTTCTCCTCCTCCTCCTCCTCCTCCTCCTCCTGTTCTCTCTTCTGATATGCTGGCCTCTTGGAAGAGATTTCTCATTCAAAACCCTTCTAGAAATTGATTTTCATCGGCCGTCCTAGGGGAAGGTCCACGAGAGGGTATCCCGCCCCCCACCGCACCGTGGCGTTATCTTAGCACCCGGCCACGCGAAAAAACACTCCAGTTCTATTCCTGCGGGTGTCCTAGGGATTCCTAAGGATTTATTTAGGATTCTTAAGGATTCCATTACGATTCCTGCGCCTTCCTAAAGCTTTCTGTGGATTCCTCAGAATTCCAGAAGACTCCTTTAAATTCCTAAGGGCTCGTCACAAATTCCAGGGGATTCCTCATGAATGTTAGGATTCCTAAGGATTCCTACAGGGTCCTCAGGATTCCTGAGGATTCCTAGAGATTCCTAAACATTCGTTCTCCTCCTTCTCTTCCTCCTCCTCCTCCTCCTCCTCCATCGCCTCCTCTCCTTCCAGTGCTTCAGACTTGTGAGCGACGCTTCCATCTCATCAAGAATCCAATCTGACCTGGGCAAGACACAGGACAATCTGCCGACGATCCGTTCTGAATCAACTGGAAAGGCTGAGAAACCTGGGAAAGCTGAGAAACCTGGGGAAGCTGAGAAACCTGGGAAAGCTGAGAAAACTGAGACAACTGAGAAGCTTTCCCTGCTCCTGCTTCTCCTCCTTTTCCTGTTCATGTTCCTTGTCTTGTTCCTCCTTCTCCTCCTCCTCCTCCTCCTCCTCCTTCTCCTCCTCCTCCTCCTCTCCTCCTCCTCCTCCTTCTCCTCCTCCTCCTCCTTCTCCTCCTCCTCCTCCTCCTCCTCCTCCTTTTCTCTCTTCTGATCTGCTGGCCTCTTGGAAGAGATTTCTCATTCAAAACCCTTCTAGAAATTGATTTTCATCGGCCGTCCTAGGGGGAGGTCCACGAGAGGGTATCCCGCCCCCCCCGCACCGTGGCGTTATCTTAGCACCCGGCCACGCGAAAAAAACAATCCAGTTCTATTCCTGCGGGTGTCCATTCCTAAGGGGCTCACTTGAACATCTAGGATTCTTCCTCATCTCGTCTCCTCCTCCTGCTCAGGAGAAGGCCCAGAGGGGAAACCCCAGGTGACTTGTGCCCTGACAGGCCTTGGGCCCCGAGGGAAGGGGGGGGGCGCGAGGAGGAGGAGGAGGAGGAGGAGGAGGAGGAGGAGGAGGAGGAGGGGGCAGGAGGAAGTTCGTGGGTGGAGGAGAGGAGGAGGAGGATGAGGAGGAGGAGGAGGAGGGCTCCTGGTGCCAGGCCAGGTAACGCTTCCAGGGTGCGGAAGGGTTATCGATTTGCCGGAAGGGGGGGGGGGTTCTTAAATGCTTCCTGGGGTTATATACACACTTATCAACTGGCCTTCGGCACATCCCGCCACAGTGCCTGGATTGCAGGTCAGAGTCATCGGGGATGCTTCTTGGGGTCTCTTCGGGGCGCTCTCGGGGGCCTCGTGGGAACAGTTTTGAAACCTCTTGTGGACAGTTTTGGAGCCTCTTTGGGGCCTCTTGGGAGCCTCTTGGGGGCCTCTTGAGGTCTCCTGGAGGCCTCTTGGGAGCCCTCTTGGGGCCGCTTCGGGGCCTCCTTGCACCTCTTGGGGGCCTCTTGGAGGCCTCTTGGGGCCTCCTGAGTGCCTCTCGGGACTCAGGGTTCGAAATGTCCCCCGTCCGTGCCCCCTCTTGGAGCATCTTCGGGGTCTCTTGGACCGTTTTTGGGCCCTCTTGGAGGCCGTCCTGCGGTAACGCTCGTGTGCGCGCGCGCCCCCGCGTCGCGTTTGCGAGAGCCCTTTTGGGGCCTCGCGCCAGTTATAGCGCCGCAGAGATAAGGTCCTTCTTGGCCAACGGATCCGGCCCTCGTCCAATCAATCCCCACCTTGGGGAGATGATCTTCGCACACTCCCAACTTCTCCAACGCATCTCAGGGCCAACCGCGCGGCACACACAACACCGATAATCATTGCTGAAAATTTGGTGGTCCGGGCGAGTCGTGAGGGCGATGCCGCGAATAAACGGAACGCCTGATTCAGAGGATGCCAGCCTATTGTCCAGAGAGCTCCCGTTCATCCGCACCGATTCCGTGACATTTAGTTTTCCCGCTGGTCGGCCGGACCAAAACACGGGGCGATTTAGATGGCCATTTGAGGGCTCAACGAGACTGCACATTTTGGGCCACTAAACGCAGCCCCGGCACCCAAATGGACATGAACGCAAGCCCGAACGCAAGCCCCGACCCACGACAAAACATGTTTGTTTGGGGTGTGGTGTGCAAAAGGCGAACCCTCCATGTATTCCGGCAGTGCACATAGGAAAGGTAGGCTCGTAGATTCGATCTCGAATGTAGAGGGCTCTATTTTGTTACGTCCAGCGTGGGTCAATGGACGTGTAGACCGTTACTCCTGACATCTGCACCCTTGAAGCCATTTGCGCAGTTGGGCGTCGAGGGGAGAGGTACACATCTTGCTGCCGAGCGCGTTCTCCCCCGGGGGGAGGGAGAGGAGGAGGAGCAGCAGCTGCAACAGGAGGGAGGGGGACGAGTGACGAGCAAAGGGCGAGACCGGAACTTTTGAACCCCGTCCTCCGGACAGCGTTGACGCGTTGCATGGGGGCGCAGTGTTGTTGGCCCAACTTCTCGCGCGTTGTGCTTTGCTCTCCGCCGTCGGCTTCCATCGGTTGGGATGGTTGCCACGGGAGCGTGGTCGCTCATTCGTCTTCGCCGCCCGAGGCCCTGAGCACTCACAGGGGCCCCCGAGATCTCTTAGAGGCGAAAAAAAATGCGTGGGACCCCGAAAATAAAATGCGTGGGGCCCCTTCGCCCATTCACAGTGACAGCGGACTCTCCGTGGTGAACCTTTGGTCCAGATCTTGCGCGGCAGGCCTTTGGTTCAGACCTCCCACGGCAGCCCTGGGGCCGCCGGCAGGCTGTCCTGCGAGCGTTGCCGAGATGATCGGCACCTGCAGGGTCATTTACAATTGTATCTCTGGCCAATGCAGTTTTGGTCAGCGGTGGGGAGCGGCGGGGCCGAACTTCGTTTTCACCAGGGAAAGTACGAGTAGTAGATTGAATCTTCTTACCGCATCCTCATCGTCATCATCATCGTTAACATCAAATACGACTACTACGACGACGTCCACCATTATTATTATTATGACTACTACGACTACCGTTCCTACTACCATTACTACCACCACTACTATTATTACTACTACTGCTACTGCTACTGCTAGTACTACTACTACTACTACTGCTACTACTACCACTACTACTTGTACTACTACGATTACTACTCCCACTACTACCACCACCACTACTACTATTACACCACCACTACTACCACACTTACTACTACTACTACTACTATTATCAGTACTACCACGACTACTAGAACTACTACTACTACTACTACTACTACTACTACTACTATTACTACTCCTACTGGGAGTACGACTAGTACTACTACATCACCAATATTGCCACTTTCATCAACTAGTACGGCTACGACTACTACCTCCCCCATGGGCGTTTTTCACGCTGGGCCCACTATCACCGGGAAGTGCCCGATATGAGCGTTCCCACACGAGTACTTGAACATGTTTCTGACCTGCCAGGCTTAACAACAGCAACTACTACTGCTACTACTACTACTACTACTACTACTACTTTTGCGACTACTACTACTACTACTACTATTACTACTACTACTACTACTACTACTGCTGCTGCTGCTGCTGCTGCTACTACTACTACTACTACTACCACTACTACTACTACTACTACTACTACTACTACTGCTGCTGCTGCTGCTGCTGCTACTACTACTACTACTACCACTGCTACCACTACGACTACGACTACTACTACTACTACTACTACTAGCTTTACTACTACTACTACTACTACTACTGCTGCTGCTGCTGCTGCTGCTACTACTACTACTACTACTACTACTTCTTCTTCTACTTATGCTACTTATCCTTCTGCTACGACTACCACTACGGCTATCTGCTCCGTCCACCCCTTCCCCTCTCCCTCCTCCTCCTCATCATCATTATCACCATCATTATTATCAGCATCATCATCCGTAGCCAGTTTGGCTCAAGTTCCAAACGCGTCCCTGGCGCTTGGAGCTTGGGTGCAGCCGACGGGGGCGACTCATAGCTCCCGAGCTTTCATCGGCAGATTCGGGCACTCGATCCAGCGCCCAACGGCGCCCAGAGACCGGTTTTCGCTCACCTTCAGTGCCATGGGTGGCAATGGACGTCGTGGGCCACGAGACGGTTTCCAGAAGTGCTCGAAGTGCCAGTGCAAATGGACGTGGAAGAACCGCTCGACCTGCTTCCGCTGCGGCCACTGCCTCACCCCTGCGGTCTCGCCAGCCAGGTCGGCCGACGGAGTCTGGGCTGACCAGGAGGTCGGCGCCGATGTCGCTGCTGGCCGCGGACGCCTCGCCAGCCGACCGCCGTGGCGACAGGCCAGGAACCGCTCCGACAGCAGGGCGGTGCGCGAGGAGACCCTGCTGGAGACCCTCAAGCGGCGCAAGGAGGAGCTGAGCCCCCCGAGTCCGCCTCCAAGGCCCTCGCGGGCCTCGAGGCCGCGCTGCAGCAGTCAGAGCCCGCTGTGGCCGACGAGGCCGCCCATCGCGTCTGGGGGGCGGCCCGGCGGGCAACCAGGGCCCTCAACGAGGACGTGGGCGCCGCCGAGGAGGCCCGAGCCTGGCTTGCGAAGCGCCAGGAGAAGGAGGACGCCCTCGCGGTGGAGCACGCCAAGGCCCTCGAGGAGCAGACCAAGGCCATCGCGCACGCCAAGGGCTGCTTCGACCAGCGGGACACGGGCGTGGTGGAGGCCCCCGTCTCGGTCAACCTCTCGTCCGTCCTGGAGGGCCGCGAGGGCCTCAGCTTCGAGCTCTGGGCCGCCTTCGACGTCGACGGCGTCGCCCTCGCGGAGCAGGAGCAGGCAGACAGGGGCCGCGCGCTCGAGAAGTTCAAACAGGACTTCGCCAGGCAGGCGGAGACCATGTTCAAGCCTGCGGCCGTGGAGCTCGAGAAGAGCCGCGAGGGCTTCAAGAAGATGCAGGAGGAGCTCCGCGCCAAGACCAATAAGAGGCGCATGGTCAGCGAGGCCGAGCGGGCTAAGGATGATGCCGCCTGTGGGGCGGCAGCCGCAGCCGCAGTCCCGCCAAGCCCAGCCAGCCTCCGCTGTCAGCCGAGCGCCTCGCGGAGCTAAGCAGGCAGCGCGGGGCGACCGCGGGCGCAAGGCGGGCGACGGCCGGCAGGGTGCAGCCGCAGAGGTACCCTAGCAGCATCGGCCACCGCGGTGGCCGCAGGGTCGGGCAGCCGTTCACGATAGCCTCGGCCTACGGACCTGGATGGGGGCCCCTCGCCGCCATGCGGGGCCAGCCCGAGGAGAGGGCCCAGGCGCTTGCGCGAGAGGCGCGCCCGGGGGCAACGCTGGCTGGAGCAGGAGACCCACCTCCACACCGAGGGGGCCGCCCGCGAGGAGCAGTGGCTGCGCCGCCAGTGGCTACGCGGGGCCCGCGCCCCCGGCGTTGGCCGCCTCGGCAGCCTGGACGTGCAGAGGAGGGGGGCCGCCTCGGGCGGCGCAGGCGTTGTCGCGCGGGCCGGCAGAGGAGCAGCCCAGCCGCTGCGCGGCGCCGCCGCCGCTGGGAGCAGCTCCCAGCACGTCGTCCCAGGACGCTGCACCTGCCTCCACATCGAGGGGCCCAAGAGAGGCGGCTTCCTGGCGGCCAGGATCTACTTCGATAACGACCACCTCGGGGCAACCTCGTGGGAGGTGCCGCGCGCTCTGGGGCGCGCGCTGCGCGCCTCATGCAGGTCGTTCGTGGTTGGCGGCGACTTCAACGTCAGCCCTGACTTCTTCGCGGGCGCGGCTCGGCATTGGCTAGAAGGAGTGCGCGGCCAGGTCATCGGCAACAACGAGGGCCTGGGCACCTGCCACTTCGCGGCGGACGCGCCGCCGTCCGAGCTCGACTTCTCCATTGTGCCCCACGACCTCGCGCACAGGGTCGAGGGGCGCCGCGTTATCAACGCCCCCGCCTTTCAGCCCCGCCGAGCGGCGGCGCTCGCGCTCAGGCAGGGAGGCGAGGACCCCTGGGAGTGGCGACTGGTCGCGCCGCGGCCCTTCCCGCAGGCGGGGCCCATCGGCCCAGTGCAGGGGCCGCCGCCGGTCGACGTCACCGCCCAGGCGCTCTGCGAGATGGCCGACGCCCAGGTGGAGCTGGACCTCGCTGTCACGGGCATCATGGGCCACGTCGAGGAGGAGTTGCTGAGGTATTTCCACATCGACCCGCTAGAGTACGACCAGCTGGTGGGGCGCGGTTGCCTCGCGTAAGTGGACCAAGCCCCCCAGGGACCCTGGCGGGCGCCTGCAGCCGAAGGCGCGCGGTGAGGCTCGGCCGCTGCTGGCCCCGGCGCTGTGGCTGAGGCGAGGAGCTGCGGGGGCGCTGCCCGCGGCCGCCCGCAAAGGCCCGCCTCCTGCTTGGCGGGCCGCGGCCAGGAATGCGCCCGCCGAGGGCGCGGCCACCAAGGAGGCCTGGGCAGCGGCGCTCGGGCGAGGCTGCTTCGCTCGCAGGCGCCTTCAGGGCCGCGCAGGCCAAAGGCTTCGCCGACTGGGTCGCGAAGTCCATGAGTGAAGGGGGAGGCGCCGTCCACGCCTACGGCCGGGGGCCGCAGGGCTGGCCGCCAGACGAGATCGTCGAGGTCTCGCCAGTGGGCGGCCAGGACAGGGTCGACGCGGTGGCCAGGTTCTGGCCCCAGGAGGTCTGGGCGCTGAAGGACGCCTCCAGCCTGCAGGCGCCCGCCCCCAGGCCCGCCCCTGGGCCGCCGCTGGAGAGGCCCGACCTCCAGCGAGCCGGGCGCGCCGCCATGCAGTTCGCGCGGCGCGCTGGCGCGGGCGCAGACCACTTCAACCCGAGGCTCATCGCAGCGCTCAGCGACGAGTGCGTCGAGCGCCTCGTCGACCCCTGCATGGCGCGCGAGCGCCTCGGCGGCCCCCCCCGCGGCGAGGCTGGCGCGCCTGGTCATGCTGCCGAAGCCCCCATCTGGCCCCCGAGGTGTGGGCCAGAATCAGGCAGCGCGAGGGCCGCGCCTGGGGGGCCCAGCTTCCGCCCGAGGCGAAGGCCAACCTCTGGGGGGCAAGGCGAGGCCTCAGAAGAGGCCGTTTGGTGGCAGGCCTTGCACAATGAGGCGGCCGACGGTAGAGGTATCTGCGCTGGCGGCGTGCTCCTGGACCTGGGGGGCCTACGAGGCGGTCTCCCTGGCCGTTGCCCAGAGGGGGGCGGAGGCCGAAGGGTGCCCGATCGCGCTGACCGCGGCCGCCCTCAGCATCTACGAGGGCCCGAGGAGGATCGTCATCGACGGCGCGGTCTCCGAGGCCTTCCTCCTGGCGACGGGCCTCGCGGCTGGCTGCGCCCGCGCGGGCAAGCTCCTGACGCGCTGCATGGTGGTCATCGACTCGGAGCACCGCCGCATCTACAAGGAGGCCCCCCTGGCCATCATGTTCGACGATTGCCCCCTGCGCCAGACGGGCTCGGAGGCGGAGGGCGGTCGCTTATGCGCGCGTCTTGAAAGCCCATGGGGCTGTGTGGAGGCAATCTCGGACGGTTTGGACCGAATCTTCCCCCGCGTGGGCCGTCCGGACAGCCTTTGGGGGCCCTCTTGGCTCGTTTTGGAGCCCTCTTGGGGCCGTCCTGCCGCTTTCCTGGGCCGTTGCTATGGTTTCTGGGGCCTTCGTGGATCGCCCGGACGCCGTCTTGGAGCCTTTTTCGGGAGCCTCTTGGGCTGGCGAGGGTGGATCTTGGAGGTTTATTGGGCCGTTGTGGGCCTCGTGGAATGGGGCGGTTTTTGCTTCCTGAGGCCTGCTTGGAGCGCCTCGTGGTCCCGTTTTCGAACGTCTTGGACACCCATGGGGCTGTCTGGCGACGATCTTGGGCGGTTCGGACCGAATCGTCCCCCGCGTGGGCCGTTCGGACAGCCTTTGGGAGCCCTCTTGGCCTGTCTTGGAGCCCTCTTGGGACCGTCCTGCGGCTTCTTGGGCCGTTTTGCGCCGCGTGGAAGCCGAATGGGCGAATGTAGTCAGAATGCACGTTTTCCCTAGGGAGTGGTGGGGCGTTTTTTGCTTCTGGAGGGACTTAAGGACTTATGGAGCCGTGAGGAGGTAGTCGGTAGTCCTCGGCGTTTGGGGGCGATCATTCGTCAATTCGTAGCTCTCTTGGAGCGTTCCGGGGACCTTGGGAACCTTTTTGGTCCGTTTTGGGGCCTCCTGAGGTTCCAAGTGTGCGGATGATGGATTTGCGGCCCCCCCCCCCCCCTCCCTTCCTCTCACCCCCCCAAGCCGGCATGACCAGGCCCCAGGGGGAGGGGTTTGGGGAGGGGGAAGCATCTCACACGCCGTGACCCCAAGGGGTCGTCGGCGGATTTCGGTCCCCAGTTGCGCCAGCACTGTTTCTTATGTTGTGGGAGGGCGGGTGGGAATGGGCATGCCATGCTAGAGTCGCTCGAGCTGGTAGCTTGACTCCTACTCCTACTCCTACTTCTACTCATACTCCTCTACTCCCATCCCTGCTCCTACTCCTACTCCTATCCTTATTCCTTATTAAAATATACTCCTACTCCCCCCTCAGGCCGGCAGATAGGGGCCGCGTCCGGGTGGTCCCATCCTAACCTGTTAAAAAACAATACAAAATCATCATTTTTCTTATTTTTCCTCTCGACATGGACGTCCTGTCGTCCACGGCGATAATCCATTGCAAAAAATACCACAAAGAGCACACGCGCGCGTTCATGTCATAATCCTACCGAACACCTTGTGTTTGCAAGCATTTCAACATAGAAACATAAAAAAACCAATGCTTTCTCACAAAAATTCTACACATGTCCTGCCCGGGCTCTCTTGCTGAAATCATAGGAAAACCATAGGAATCTTAAGAATTCGGTCAAATCCAGCGATTTCACGTCATCGCGCGGTGCACTCGCGATGCTCTGTCATGCACCCAGGCCGCGAATCCTGTGCAAAAAATACCACGCGGGCGACATGCGCGCGCGTCGCCGCGAGCGCATGCTCAAATCCTTCTAGAGTCGTCGCCGTCATTGGCACCGTCGCATGGACGTCCTGTCGTCCACGTCGCAAAATGCATGGCAGGAATGGGACCCGGCTTACCGGGCCGTTCTCGACACGGCCACCTCTGGCTTCCTGCGGTGTACCGGGCCATTCTCGACTCGTCTGGCAATGCGTGCGCGGCATTCAACACGCGCTCGCCAGTTCCCGTCGGCAACCGCCATCGCGGCCGCATCAGCTGTACCAAACCGGCTGGCCGGTGTGACTTCGGCCCCCAGTTGTGCCAGCTTTGCTTCTTATGTTGTGGGAGGGCGGGTGGGACTGGGCATGCCATGCTTGATTCGCTCGAGCTGGCTAGCTTGACTCCTACTCCTACTCCTACGACGACTCTCCCTCCTACTCCTTCGCCTCGTTTTCCTCCTCCTCCTCCTCGTCCTCCGTCTCTTCCTCCGCCTCCTCCTCCTCCTCGTTTTTCTCCTCCTCCTCCTCCTCCTCCTTGTCCTCCTCCTCCTTGTTCTCCTCCACCTCCGCCTCCGTCTCCGCCTCCTCTGCCTCCGCCTCCTCCGCCTCCGCGTCCTCCCCCCCCAACTCCCGTGTGCGCGGGGCGGGCCCCGCCTCGGGCAGCGGGCGATCGGAGAGGCGCGAAACGGCGACGGCGGCTGGGCCTTGCTGGCGGCGGCTGCGGCAACGAGGCCCTTGAGGCCCGCGCGGCCGCCCAGACGACGACGCCGCCGCCGTCGCGGGGTGCCCCCGACGGCGGGCGGCCTGTGGCCCAGCTGCGCGGGCGCCGCGTCCTCAGCAGCGCTTGCGTTGGGCGGCTCCGGCCGACCCCCCGGCCTTGCAGCTCCCTGGGGAGCTGCTGGGGGGCCAGGTCCGCACTGGTCAGAGGAGGACAGGGTGCTCCTTGGACGGGGCTAGGGCCAGCGTTCCAGAGCGCTTTCAGAGCGTTCCAGAACGCTCTGAGAAGGCCGCGGCGCCCGGTACAGCCTCGTTCGCCAGTTTGGCCTCCATGGGCCGTGGGATGGAGAAACACATCGGGTAAAAGTAAGAAACGTGCCCAGGCTCGTATACAGTCCCCTTCCCCATTATCGTCCCGATCCCAGCGATGATGCGACCGGTCAATCTCGACGAGGCTTTGCGTGAGGGTTCGTAGGAGTGGACCCGTGATGCATTTTGGAATCGTTTTGGATGTCTGCGCATAATCATTGATTTCTGCTCGGATGTCGATTGCGTCGAGGTGCCGCCAGCCATCTTGCGACGCCTAGGCGGCCCCCTTGGTGAGTAGATGCACGGTTCCTCCCCTCCAATGTTGGACGTGGTCGAGCGGTCTCTGCGGGTTGTTGGGGCTGGGCTCGGTGCCGAACGGTTTGAGACAGCAAAACCCGCACATTTGGCGTTTTGTATAGCCCCTTTGTTCTGGCGAATCTTATTATTGTGTCAAATTTTGGACATAGCCAGAATTCGTCGCAATAGAATCCAGTAGGGATTCTTGCAAACCTTACGTGAAATACGCATTGGGCTCATATTTTCGGCCTTCATTGCATTGTGCATGGCGAAATGCAGCCAGACCATTGTGATCATGGATCTCCATTTGACGCATGCCATGCCGCATGTCATTGAAGGATTCCCGGGCTATTGCAGTCGAGAACGTCGTATCGAAATTGGGAAACACAGCCGTAAATAACCCCACCAATCGTTCAAGACATCCCCAATCTATTGTCGTTATCTACCCTTGCGGCCGTCCAGAACATGGGTTAGTAAAATACAGACCAGTGCTGTCGCTCGACACATTCCACAATTCCTGCATCGTCTGCGCCGATTGGAGTCTAATCAACGACCCTGAGTAACTTGATGGTTGCTTCGTACAAGTCGGGTGTAGGACGAACCGATTCCCAATCAATATTTGGATGTGTACTGGACCTCCTCCCCCCGCTTCCACTGCGATGCCATCGTCGTCGAACAAGCCGTCGGGAGAGCGTCGGATATTCGTCTGGGGGTCGGAACGTGGTCCTAAGCTTACTGGGGCATGCGCCGGAGTCGTTGGCATAATTATGTACTGAAAGTCGTGGGCCGAAGCCTGAGCGTTCCAGGTCTCTGTCGACATCGGGTCCTAGGAGCTGTTTCAGCGGGATCCGTCGGGTCAGGGACGGGCAGGGTTGCCTTGCAGGGGAGGAGCGGGGGCGGCCGAAGGTGTTTGGCCATCCATTTGATGTCCTCCGTCGCCGTCATCGTCGCTTTCCCCATCCGTCGCTAAGATCGCCCATGCCACCCACATCGCACACGAGAGGAGCATCCACTGCGGCTGTAGTCTGCATGTCGTCCGGGGGTGGGGTCACGGAGGTCGGCGGAAGGGGACCGTCAAGCCTGGGTGGAGGGGTGGGGTCAAGGCCGGAGGCGGCAGCATCTTCAGCAGGGTCAGGGGGTGGTTTGGGAGAGGAGTGCGGAAGTGGAGATCGTCGCCTGGGCGGAGGGGGAGGAAGAAGTGGGAGGCGGTGGTTGGTATTCAGCCCTCTCTGGGGACAGAGGTTCCGGGCCTTCAGCGATATCCCCACTCGGTCGGAGGCCGTCCGTGCGGAGGGTTAGGGGCGGAACTAAGGCGGGGGCGTGCGAGGCGGGCATTGGGATGGGGGTGATGAGTGGGTAAGGCAATGCGGAAGCAGGAGATATCGGACCGCCAGCCAACGTAGTAGTTGGTGGTGGAACACGCTGTTCTCGTGGAGTTTGCTGTTGCCGAGGCCCGAGCCCCAGTAGATGAAGAAGCGGCATTGATCCGAAACGTGGCTTTCGGTGGGCCCGGATGTGCGGATTACCCAACCCGAATGCCAGCATACGGAGAGCATCTGTACGGTGACATTGATGTTGGTATATGTTGCGTCACAATGTTTTTTAATACCCATCTGTTTGAGAGATTCTATTCTTGCAGTGCTTGCATGCCCAAATATTTCAACATTATCTGTTCAGATTGGTGCAAGCCCGTGAATTTTATACCAGCCACATCTTGCAAATATCCACAACACATTCACACGAAGAGGCCAAACCACATATGCCAATAATACGCAAGGCCGAATCTACCAACGATCCCAGGTTCAAACGCCACTCAGAACAATAATGCGAATGCTCGTGGTAGTTGGTGGAGTTGCCGCCGGAATAGTGATTAAAACAAGTTTGGGTCGTTAGGAAATACATTGGAGTTGGTGTCAACACAGTATCCATACCCATCCCGTGTGGTGGTGATGTATCGGTTTCCTCGTCGCTCCCATGGGTGCCGGCGTCGGACATGAGAGTGGAGTTGTTCCCGCCAAAGTTGACGTTGCTCTTGCCGAAGAGACGCCCTGAGGAGATTCCTTGGTGACCAGAATCGGCCTAAGAGGTACGCAAATTATGAGAACTATGAAATAGGCAGCCAGAGCCAGAGTCGAGTTGCCACTGGACTGGGCCCCGAAGATCGAAAGAGTAATGACATCGGGGACGCGCTAGAAGAGGTAGATTTTCGATCAGGCCGGAAAGCAGACCAAACCAAACCACCGCGGGGCCGATAAATTTCTGAGTGAGTCGGGTCCGAGAGTCGGAAGCCGGAGTCGGACATCGGTGGGGCGGGATTGGGGTGCGGTCATCTTTCGGCTTCAAAAATTGGGGCCCAAAAGGGTGACTCTGACAATAGAATCGGCATCGCACCTAACGTAACCCGAACAGCCAAAGCAAGTCCAACAAAGTGTTCCAAGGCATTCCCGGGGGCTCCAAGGCGTTCGCTGGAAGTTGCATGTGGTGTAGTGGACGCATCCTGAAACACTCCAAAGTGACCGCATTCGCATACGCGATTTGCAGTTCCGATCATGCTGCATAATCGGATATCGATAACAGTCGGGCTCTGGAATCGGACATCGATTGGACATAGGAGCAAGAGCCGGACTCGGAAGAACGACCGTGACGTTTATGCCATACTATTGTTGTTCATCACCATTATGTGTGTGTGATGTTGTTCGTCTTCGTGCGATGTCGGCATTGACAAAATGTCGTCGTCGCACTCTTGTGCTTTATCCTCCTCGTCGATTCCGATTCCCTCGTCCCTCACCTCGGCTCCCTCAGCCCCTTTCGGGCCAGGAGGGGGCCCTTGAGGGCGGCGCACTTGAAATGGGCGCAGCCGCCCCGAGCCATGGCCGCTGCTTGATGCCGCCGCACTTCTGCTTCTACATTGCGGAGGTGTCGCTTCCCGAGACCGGCCACCTCGTGCGCGGCTTCCTGGAGAAGGCCGGCCTGCGGCAGGACAAGGTGCAGGTGGACGTTGTCGCCTGCAAGGAGTATGGCCTCACGCTCGACAGCGGAGCTCGGCCTTGGGTACGGTCCGCTACCCAAGAGGAGACCTTCGCAGCCCAAGAGGATCCATCCGCCGATGCACTCGGCGGAGCAGATCGCCGGGCGGAAAAAGATCGAGGTCAGGAAGCGGAACCAGGCCGTCAAGGAGAAGGAGTTCTTGAGGGGGGCTTCCTCGCCTCCCATGGGCTTGACACCTCCACGACGGACAAGGCGGCAGGATGGCCTCTGGATTGCCAACCCGTTCGTGGAGGCGGAGCGCGAGGTGATCCAGGAGTCCGCGCAGCAGGACGCGAAGTGGAAGACCGAGAAGGACCTCATGCGCAAAGCCGTCTCGGACCTGAAAGTGTCCCAGACAGAAAAGGGCCACGTGCGCGAGGGCGCCTCGGACGTGAAGGGGAAAACCAAACAGGTCGTGAAGGAGAAGACCGAGAAGGACCGCAAGGCCGTCTCGGACCAGAAGGTGAGCAAGGACCGCAAGCGCAAGGCCGTCTCTCCCAGCCCGTCGTCGGAGAGCTCCAACGCCTGGGACATCCTGCGCTGGAAGCGCAAGAATCGCTGGTCGCGGACGTCTCTCCCTCAGAGCCTCGAGCAGCCCGAGGGTGCGCTGACCTTGGAGGGGGGCCCGTGAAGGGCGGGGGCGACGGTTCGATGGCGACTGCGGCAGCTCCGGCAAGCTGGACAAGAGCGAGAAGTTCTACATTGGCACGCCTGCGATCAGCGACTCGGAGGTGGAGGCTGGCGTGGCTTCTGGCGCAAGTTTCCGGCAGGTCAAGACCAAGAAGAAGAAAAATAACAAGAAGGATCCGAAGGAGGTGACAGCTCCTGGTGGGCCTGCTGGCAGTTCGTCGGCGGCTTCGCCACCAGGCGCGACCTCGCCCCCAGCGACCCTGGACGAGATCAAGCGCATGGCGGTCCAGCTGGTGAAGCAGGGCACTCTCGACCGCGAGTGCTTTGACACCGTCCTGAAGGGTCTGGGCCAGGCTCAGAGTTGAACACTCTTGAATTGGCGCTGCTTTTAGCGGGCTCCTGAAGTTCGCCCAGGCGCCGTGCGTCTTCTGGCAGCGCTGGCTTTTCGTCGGCGTCGGCCACCAATTCTTCGTGCCAGTGTTCTTCATGAGTGTGGTTGTGAACATCTTCGGCTGCAAGGTCGGGGAATTCCTCAAGGTGTTGCGGGTCGGAGTGGCCCCCTGGTCCGACCCGTCAGGTATAGGCCTCGGGGTGGTGGCTGTGCTCGGGGGGTTCGTTCTTTCAGCGGGCCTCCTCTCGGCCCCTCCTGGGTGTCTGGGGCCCCGTGGGCCCGCCCGTCCGCTCCGCTGAAAGGCCCTAGGGTGCAGCTATCCCCCTGGGGCGCGGGCGGCGTCCGCGGCCGTAGCGCCGAGCGTTCGGGTCCCGACCCGTTCGATTTAGTCAGCGCCCTCAGCGCCCTCACCTCGGCCCCCTCGTTCTCTTGTGATTTGTCTTCCCTCGATCTGGCGTTGCTGCCAGCATTGGCGACGGTCTCGGAACTGATGTTGTCCCTGTGTGCGTTGCAGTCGCGGGCGGACGCGATGGTCACGTGGTCGAAAGTGTTGGCGGAGGCGATTGTCAAAGGTGGTTGGTATATACATGCCAGCCGCGGTTCACAGGAGGAGAGAGATGAGAGGAGTGTAAAGAAATATAAGTTTGCTCCTTCTCGCCTTTCAACCTCCTCCAAGTGACTGGTGCACGCAGCTGCGTTTCTAACCCTAGCATCATCGCATTCACGCGCGTCGCACCGCCCATTATCATTACCGTTGCCGAGTATGCCACAGTGGGCGCTAGCGGTGACGCTATTGGTGAATGCGAACTTGGCCCTGATCTGGCTTTGGCCCTCGGTGGCCCAGACGTAGGCCCGAATGGGGTTGGACCATCTACGTTGGTAAGAATTCGTATTCTAACACGCCCGCATCCCGCGCTAATTTGTAAGCCTCGGGTTCCGCCAGATCTCGTAGGACGTCGAATTGGACAGCTTCGGTTGCATTGCACTCGGGCCTTGGGTGTGGAGGTGGTAAATGCGTTGACATGTATTGCGTCGGGAAGTAAACTGCTTTTGTATGCAATCAGCAGTTTGGGTTGATTATATATGTATGTATTCATGTTGTTGGTCGTTCGGGTATTCTAGACACATCATGGAAATCATATAATGAAAATGCCCTCAGTCAAGCCACTTCGTATCCATCCATAAGCGAAGTCGCGAGGTGGGCAACTATCAGATACCTTGTTCATATGATGTCTCTTGGGTGGAGTAAATTCGTGTTGATGTGGTTATAGCCCCATACAGTAACAAATTATTGATGCCAATCGAGTGCTCTCATTGCGCGTGCAACATGATGATTAGCTACGTCGTGGGTACTTATCGTCACAAACGCATAGCGCGTGGGCAAGAACAACACTGCGATTGTGTAAAAAGAACACGGAGGTGGATGGGTGAGGCAGGGTGCGCGCCAGCCCGGCGACCCATTGAGCCGTAGAGCTCTTGAACACGGGTTTCCATCGTTTCTATCGTAGTCGCTTTGTTTCCATACATATGTTTACCAGTTTTTTTTGTTGTTGGGCTGACGATTTGCTTTAGTGCACCCACGGATTCCCATGATTGCACCAGCGGCTTCTTTTATCAACAACCATAGGTTTCCAAACTTGTCTTTCCGGATGTCTATAACGGAACGACACGTGGATTTATTTTGATGGCGTGTCCATAATAAAACAAACGACTTGAATCCCATACCAAAGCCGATATAATTTATAGAACCGACGGTGCATGCGTACGAAGAGCATCCATACGCGAATAATGTTTCCATGGCTACGCATATTTCTGTAACCGGTGGTCCGTTCCCAAGACGGTGAGTTTTCATCCCCAAGACGGTGAGTTTTCATGTTCGGTCGGTGCCAAATTTTGTCCACACGCAATGGAAGTGCACATTGGATGGGGGGATGCGAAGTGATTACAGATGTCCGAAAATAACAGAAATACGAGCTAAACAATACAATTCAACAGTACAAGGAAGGGAACAATAATTTGGCAACAGACGAAAACATTGGAAATACGACACAGAAAAATGATGAGAAATACAAATCATTACATGTCGAACTCCTTCCCAAGAACTGAAGATTGTAGCACCACCTGCCGTTTGTTGTGCCTCGCCTGTGCATCCTCAACAATACATAATTGTTTCGTCATCCTCTTCCATCGTGTCGATGTATGTACTGTACGGCGGCAAATATTCCGTGTATCGGAGTGTTCCAGGGTTTCCATCGTTTGGTGTTTGTTCTAAAAGATAGAAGTAAGATTTTTGTAAGCGAAGTCGTTTGTTTTTTGCAAGTCTATGGTTGTGCTCTTTTGTTTTACTATTTAAACAATTTTTATAGTTGTAAACAATCGTTATCTCATGTCTCCTTAATTTGGAAGCCCGGGTCTGTCTGCAGTTATGGAAACTTGCAAAACTATAATCAAGATATGGAATTTTAGACATGGAGGTCAACAGTTTAGAAATCCGTAAGGGCTTCGCCCCCTGCCGCCGGCCCCCTCTCTCGGAGAATGGGCCATGGAAAAGCTAAGTCATGAGGCCTTGGCGCTGTCGTGAAGCAGTATCGAAACTTCATGCGAAGCCGGTTCGCAATCAGCAAAACCAACTGATCACAAGAGGGGTTACCACACCTGGCGATTGGTAATACGTATGGTTTACGGGCTTGGTTACCACACCTTGCGATTACAGGGCCGAGGGAGTTCTCGCAGTTTGGGTTACCACGCCTTGCGATGGATGTGCATGAAGGGTGGCACCGAATTCCAGAAATGTAGCAAATCTCCTCTGTTTTTGGACCCTGACCCCGCGGATCTGCGTGAGGGATGGCGCCGAATTTCAGAAATGTGGCAAATCCAATGTGTTTTTGGACCCTGACCCCGCGGATCTGCATGAGGGGTGGCACCGAATTTCAGAAATGTGGCAAATCCCCTATGTTTTTGGACCCTGACCCCGCGGATCTGCGTGAGGGGTGGCACCGAATTTCAGAAATGTGGCAAATCCAATGTGTTTTTGGACCCTGACCCCGCGGATCTGCGTGAGGGATGGCACCGAATTTCAGAAATGTAGCAAATCCCTGTGTTTTTGAACCCTGACTCCGCGGATCTGCGTGAGAGGTGGCGCCGAATTTCAGAAATGTGGCAAATCCCTTGTGTTTTTGGACCCTGACCCCTCGGATCTGCGTGAGGTGTGGCACCGAATTTCAGAAATGTAGCAAATCCCCTGTGCTTTGGACCCTGACCCCGCGGATCTGCGTGAGGGGGGGCGCCGAATTTCAGAAATGTGGCAAATCCCTTGTGTTTTTGGACCCTGACCCCGCGGATCTGCGTAAGGGGCGGCGGCACCGAATTTCAGAAATGTGGCAAATCCCCTGTGTTTTTGGACCCTGACCCCGCGGATCTGCGTGAGGGGTGTCGATTTCGAGCCCACCCCGCAATTCAGACAACGCGCCCAGGGGACGCTAAGAAGCCACTTTGGGCCTCCCCCCCCTCGCGCGGTCAATCAATTAGTTACAGTAGCCAGCAATGAGTCAACTAGGCACAGTCACCAGCATGAAGCAGAACTGCAACATTGGAAACTCCAACCTACGACTGGTACAGGAAATTGCGAATCACGGGCCTACATCCTGGTGGTCCTACAAGGGGGCCGGCGGATTTAGGTCCGTTGTAGTAAGATATCCCGACGGAAAGATACCACATGACAATTTCTGCGGGTAGCCTGGAATAACCTCCACTGTCGTCCCCGCGGCAGGAATTCAAAATAACGACAGCTACAAGATTGAGGATGACCCTTTCGGATTAAAAGCTCGAAAGGCGGGCCCAATTAGGGATATGTTCCCCCTTGAATCTTCCTTGCACTTCGTTTGCAGACGAGGGGTCTGTTAAATATTTCTTGCGTATTCAAGGTTCCGGAATTGGAAAAATTACATAATTTGATTCAAGACGTGAAGTGTAGGGCCCATGCGCGGCTTCCGCTTGCGCTTTCTTCAGTGTTCGCTTGCAGACGAGCGTCTTCGTCTAATATTGAATTCAGGCCACGGGAAACGGAACATGATAATATGCACAATGCGAGGGCGAGCAGCTCAGATGAAAAACGTTACTTGAGATTTCGTTACACCCCGCTTTTCCTTCTATTCTCAGAGGATTACAATGTCGAGGGTGACATTCTGATGAAAAACGTGACATGCAGGTACCATCGCGACGGGGCTTCCGCCTGGGATCTTCTCGCTGCGTGGTCATTCACGAACGAGTTTTTTTTGTTTTTGTTTATATATATATATGTATATATATATATATATATATATATATATATATATATCGCGAAAACGACAATCTCAAGGTTGAAGAAGACCCCGTCGGATTAATAACGTGAAATGCAGGCCCCACAAGGTAGAAATTCCCGCTTGATATTTTTTCTGATTCACGGACGATTCTTCCATCTAGACAGACAGACAGAAGCCATGCGCCAGTACGGCGCCTCGGCATGAAAAAGCAAAGCAACCCTTCTTTGTAGGGGAATCGCGCGCCGCCCGGGCAGATTACACATGCCAAACGCATGCCTGAGGGAGCCGGCGCGCCAAACGCACGCCCGACGAGCTCAGACGAATATGCGACGATGAGATGACGATATGTTTTCCATAATGCGCCCAAGCAAATACATAAGTACCATGATCCTTTCATTCCCATTTGCAAATATTGTAACTCTTCCTGTTTTTTTGAAGCATTGTGTACACGCAATTTGCCCACTGCAATTTTGGGCGTCCCCTTTTTCGAGAGGACTGCCACTGCCTAGGGCTGGCCTCCCCGGGCTTGCAAACAAGAGCTTTGAGAGGGCTATCTTCTTGGAGTTTAGAAATATCGATGTATGTCTGAATGTGTCTTTTGAGTAACGTATCGCTGAGGAGCTTTGCCTGTGCTGAAGCAAGAACCTCTGCATTGGAGACGTGAGAGTAGTAAGCATGTTGTATTTTCAATATGTTGCGAAGGCGTCCAACTTGAAAACTATCCAATCGCTTGCGGTCTGCTTGTAACAACCACAAAGATTCCAAATTGTACAAAATTTTGGGGACCACGATGGCGTCGAAAAGGCGTATATTCCGCTGCTTGCTGATGCCGGTGTGGTTCCAGCACGTTGCCAATGCTTTGAACATATGCTTTGCTTCTCCCAGCCTTCTGGTAACTTCGGGCTTGCTTGCGGCACCGCTGTGTAATAGCCCCCCCAGGTAAACTGTTTGCTGTACAACTTTGAGCGGATTTGAAAAAGAATCGTAAACCATGCCAGTATTGTTAATTTGCATCACCACTGTTTTGTCCCAGTTCAAATCAAGACCATATTGGTTCCCCATCTCAATCGTAAGATCCAGTAGCATTTGCAGTTTGAATTCGCTGGCGCTGACAAGCGTAGTGTCGTCTGCGTACAATATGTCGCTACGTACTATATAATCAGGCTCTTGCCAATCCACCGCCATTTCGTTGTAGATCTGGTCGACGTCGTAGAACATGACGGTCTGGAGGATAATGAAGAGATATGGTGAAAGAGGGCATCCTTGAGCAATGCCCGCTCGTTGTTGCCTAATGCTAGGATCCCCCGCCGGATCCTTCAGCATAAACGATCGTTCTGCGTATATTGATCCAATAAGTAATAGCATAGGCACTGGAATGCCAAACCTCCTCAATGCTTGTAGTAGTGCTTCGTGTTTGACTATGTCGAAAGCCTTTGCCCAAATACAGCTATAAGACCAGGATGCTGGGTATTGTGCGCGGCGTCGAACATGCGGCGTGCAATTGAAATAGCGTCGATCGTGCTTCGTTTCGGTCTGAACCCAAACTGAGTCGGCCGTAGTCTGCTTTCAGCGCCTCCGTGTTGAAGTCGTTTTTGGATCATCCATTAGCACTTTGTAGCCTACTGGAAGAAGAGAGATTGGGCGATAGTTCTCTGGCAAGCTGGCGTCCCCTTTTTCGTATAATAGAACCACTGTAGCAATCCGCCAGGAATCTGGTATGTTTTGTTTCCCCAACACTTCTGACATAATTCCAGAAGGTTTGTGCAAGCATCGCTTGACGAACAAAGCAATTTCCAAAACTCCGGCGGTATCCCATCGTGTCCTGTTGCTTTCCCCATCGCCAAACATTTCAATGCAAGCATCATGTCCTCCATCGTGAAATTGTCCGTGTCGATCGGCAGGGGCGCACCCATAGGAGAATATCGTTCAGGCTGTACATTTGCATACTTCACGTCCCATTGAACATGTTCGAAATAGTCTGCCAAAGTGTTTGCGCGTTGGCTGCTTTCCACTGGCTCTCCATCTGCGCCTTTGATCGCAATAGGTGTTTTTGCAGGCGATTTCTGTAATGATTCGATTGCTTGCCATGGCCCTCCCACCAATTGATGATTCAACCATCTTCGTTTGTCTTGCCGTATGGATTGTTTGATTAATTTGTTTAAATGCTGTTCACCATTTTTGTCTCCAATATGTCTCTTCTTGTTCCTTTTGTTGAGCAAATCGAGCGTGTACGTAGAGATCCATGTTTGCTGACGTTTCCCGGTAGGTGCGGTAGCCACCGTTGCTGCTGTCTTCATTGTTTTTGTGCAATGGCGTCGGCATGCTCATTCAGAGGTAATGTATTGGCATCGTTTTGTAGGCCCTCCACGAAAGCATCCACGTACGCGTGTCCAATATCAGGCGAGCTTCGCAGAGTCGTCAGACAACAAGATTGTGTTGGAGTTTTGCGCCGTTGTTTACCAAACCGGATATGCGTTGAAATCGTCATGAGGAAATGTCGTGTCGGTAGTGCTGCGTTCCTGTCAGTCCAGATGTCGTCTATCAGAGGAAGAGCCCCTGCATCAATTAAGCAGTAATCCAATTGTGCAAAGTCTGTGATCGTGATGTCGCTCTTCGGCCCGACTCCCGGTGCTGGCGCGTAGTAGGTGACGAGGTGCTCTTGTGGATGATCGGAACATGTGTTCGTGAGGATGGCCCCTGTCCCCCGGCACGTCTCTACGAGAAGCTCTCGATTAGCATTGGCCGTGGTCGGCATCATGTATTCCCCCATGATATCATCTTCTCCAGGCAGTTTTTTCACCAAGTCGTGTATTGAAGTCCCGAAGTGTTACATTGCAGTTGTGGTCGCCGTAGTGAGTCCAGGCTTCACGTTGTCGAACAGCATCTTCGTCAACTCGTAATCTTGTCCAGCGTGCGGGGCATAGACCATCATGATATTGAGGATCCCACCTTCGACTTTCATTCTCAATGTGGCGAGCCTGTCCCCCAACAGCTTGAAACTTATGATCGCCTCGATCGCTTCCGGAGCTATTATACAGCCGACGCCGACGCCCGAGTAAAGATACCCTTCATTAGCGTGTTCCGTGCCCGATAGTTGAGAAAGCCATCTCGTAGAAAATGCATCGAGTCTGCGACGTATGTTTCTTGCATGCACAAAATTGAAATGTTTCCGGTTTTCACACAACAGTCGCACTGTCGAAGTTGCGGTCGGTGCCAGCCTGCATCGTAGTCGCCATTGAGGTGGGAAACGGGGAGGGGAAGGGAAGAGGAGACGAAGGCAGGGCGGACGGGGGCGGGCGGTAAGGTTTTGGGGAACCCCGTGGTGTTTTTGCCCACTGCGGCCGAAAATGCGATAGAGTTTCTAGATGAAGATGTAGAGGCAAAATGCGGACAATGATCCAAAAATTTTCGAATGCCACCATGTGTGGACATGGCGCTTCCGACTGTAGCATGTGTAGAAGCATAGTGATGGGTAGTCTCTGGCGGTACACGTGGTAAGTCGGCATTTTTGTCCGAGTTGTTGTCCACATGCAGCTCCGTAAATCCAACTCGCAATTTTGGAAAAATATGTCTCGGCTGATTGTGCAAAAACGGCGTCATGGCATTGGGTTTCCTGGCGTCCCATGCCCGCAGCATTTCCTACTTCCCAGATTGGCCTTTAGACGTACTCTGGCGCCGCCTTTCGCACCCACGGAAGATCTTTGCAATATTGCGTCGGATTTATTCAACACTTCCAAGAATTTGGCATTCTTGTGCAAGTCTTCCCAATGTTTTCAATTTTCTTCCCGCTCGTTGGTGACGCCATCCACCTTTACTGTAATAGCAAATTGCCCACCCACACGTTCTTGATATGGTGATGTATCGGATACTTGGATATTGTATTCGTTCTGCATGTCTTGTTTCAGTATGTGTCCTTTCTGCGGGTTCCCGATCCGGCGTGCACCATATAATATTGGGTCGTTGTAATTTTGCGCTACGTAATTGTGCGACTGCCGTATCCCGTTCGAACATCGTCCCAAACTCCGTGAAGATGAGGTTATTGAACTCGCCTTTTGAATAAATATTTGTAGGAATCGGCCCGGACATCTTGTTGAGCTCGGTCCGTATGTCTGCGGATGCGGCCTCCATGGACTCGAAATTGTCCAAGTTACCAATTACCGCCGTCACAGCGCGCTTCTCGTGGTAGTAGTATCCATTCGCCATGTTATGTGAAATATTGGATGTTGGCTTTGGCGTGCTGTGTCCCAATGCTTGAACTTCATCTTTGATTTTCTTCATATTCTGTTCCACTGTATCTTCCAAGTCTGTCATACGTATTTGCATATTTTCGAAATTACCATCCATTTCTTCCAAAATTGATTCCATATTTGTGACGACTATGTTCGCATCGTCGAGGTTGGTGTTGATGTTGTCTTTCAGCGCTCTGAACTCTTGTCCAAGATCTCGTGCCACACGCATTGTTGGTGCAAGATGCTTCTTGAACATTTTCTGCGTGGTTTCCATCGTGACGGGCTTTTCTTCTCCCTCCATATCCGAAGTGTCGTCATCATCAATCGGTTCCATGAGTGTTTTCATTTTTGCTGCCTTATGGTCTGGAGCTTCGGGATTGCTTCCTTGAGGTTTGAGCTTGCGTGTGCCATTGTCTGTCTTTGTTTGTGTTGCACCAGACATGCTTGAAGAAGAGCTGCAAATGCACGAAAGATCGCAACAGATTGAATGCACAATTTGTGTGTTGACCTTATAAAACTTGCAAGCCAACTTGAACCAACTTGAGCCGTTTATATATATATATATATATATTTCGGCTTGGTACAACAAAGATAAGGTTGATGACTTGTCAATTAAAAATGCGAAGCGCTACTTTCACGGAAATGTAATTCTTTTGTGCGATTTCCTCGCTATTTAAGTGAGGGTCAAAACGATTAAGATAGTCGGTGTGTGAAGGAGAGTGTGTTCTTGTGTGTTCGCTGCGCGGGACTCTAAGAAAAATCAACAACTCCACCTTAGAGTTGAAAACAAACTTGAGTCCGTAACCCCACCAAAGCTTAACGGCGCAAATGGTTAAGTTTCTTTTTCCTCAAATTGATTCTTTTTGGGAAAAAATGTATTTCGCTATTGCGGAAAAATTCACGGGCAATTGAAATGTTCATATCGGCAATTACCTACACGTCACATCGGCACGCAAATATTATTTTCAGCGTCGCATTGGCGTACGTGGCTTCAAATTTGATACATGCGCGTACGAATGCGTGGATGCAGACGCGCCAAATGCACACTGAAGAAAATAGGAGACACATCATATGCGTGCCAGCATAGGAGGGGTAAAAGAGGAAAGGGAGAGGAAAAAAAACGTGGCCAGGAAATGAAGCGAAATTTAACTCTCATATTCCATGCGATCGCGCACGCTAAAAACCAATTGTTGTTTTGGCCTCCGAAGCTTGCCGGTGGTTGAATTTACACGTTGAATTCATGCAACCTTGGCCCAAATTGGTCAGGGCAAAATGTAAACATTCTTGTGCATTTTAGTTTGTGGATCGGACAAAATTGCGCTCATCAGAAGCGGACGGGACGCTTTTTGTAACGAAAGTGGGATGGACATAAGTTATCCCAAGCAAACATTGTAGAAACCGTCCACACAATATTTGTCGTGCTACACACATACATACACATTAACACTCACTCACACACACTCGCACGCTCTCATACACACACACACACACACGCACGCCCACACATACCCACACACACCCATACACACCCATACACACACACCCACACCCACCCACCCACCCACCCACACACCCACATACACACACACATACATACATACATGTGACTAAAGAGCTTAGGCGGCCAAGGTGACCACAAGTTTTCACAACGGGTAACTGTGTTTTTTCCCCCCTTTTCGCTTCGGATGGCCATCCAAAACCTCGAGATGATTCCATAATGGCCTGAGGCAGCTGCAAGATGCGCCCCACAAAGTCGCAAGACAATCCCAATAACGCCTTTGTATTACCACAGTGTTGTTATTGACGGATTATACAATGAATTTATAGAATTTACGGCGAATGTACATGATATAGACATTGTAACGGATTTGATGTCGGAATTGTTTTCTTCGGTTGATCGGAACCATACTCTTATCTAACCCATGGTAAATTCGTCCAAACCATAAGGCAACAACATATATTAATTAGAAATGCTAAAAAACAAACGCACGCCACATCAAGCAGAAAACACACATTGAAATCACTACCGCGGATTACCAACAATACCTTAGACAAATCGATCGTTTAACGAGCATCAACATTATGGGTTGTAGCGGGTAGTTCGGGCAATGCAAAAATCAAAACAGACATACCGTTCCACATCAACCATGTTCATATCAAAACGGTAAAGAACATAAAAACACCAGCCCGATTTAGTCATTATTTTTCAAAAAAGTAATTGCGTATTCATCTACACAATGGGCACGTTACTGTACAACAGATGCGATGCGAATCCCTAACAGAAACTTATTTATGTCTATTGTTCGATTGCCAATGCATTACATCCATGCGTCAAAGAGAATATAACATGGAAGGTCTGAGAAAATAAAGCAAACCACGTAATTATATTTCAAACCAGGACAGAATATTACACAAACTATTACCGTCGTGCGCCACATGTCCGACGCTGCGTGTGCATCGACTTTAGCTGGAATTGCAGAGATGTTCTTGGACTGGGCTAGAGCTTTCGATCGTTCAGAACACAACATGATAACCAAACCCCTTTTGCGATTTGGCATTCCAAGCTGTATAATTCTTTACGCTTCGCGTGTCCCCACCAGCCCATCTCACAACAACAACACTCTTGCGAAACATGCCGGCAATCGTGTTTTTCAGGCGTGTGTCCGCTTGCCCCCGCATATCTCCCCTGTTCCTCCTTCCTCCCGCCTCCTTGTACATCCTCCTTGTGGGGGGAGCGGGAGAAGGACGAGGCGGAGGAGGAGGGAGAGAAATCGCTCCTCGTGGTTTGAGTCGTTTGGGGTTTCTCGTCCTGGTTTGAGTCGTTCGGGACCTTCTTCCTGGTGTGAGTCGTTCGGGCTCTTCGTGGTGTGAATCGTTCGGGCTCTTCGTTCTGGTGTGAGTCGTTCAAGCTTCTCGTGGTATGAGTTGTTCGGACCCCTCGTCCTGGTGTGAGTCGTTCGAGCCCCTCCTCCTGGTGTGACTCGTTCGGGTTCCTCGTGGTGTGAGTCGTTCGGGGCTCTCGTCGTGGTGTGAGTCGTTCGGGCTCCTCGTGGTGTGAGTCGTTCGGGCGCCTCGTCCTGGTGTGAGTCGTTCGGGCCCCTCCTTCTGGTGTGAGTCGTTCGGGCTCTTCGTGGTGTGAGTCGTTCGGGCCCCTCGTCCTGGTGTGAGTCGTGCGGGCTCCTCGTGGCGTGATGCGTTCGGGCACCTCATCCCCTTTTCGGGCGTCTCGGGGGCCTCTTGGCGGCCCCAGTGGCTTCTAGGAGCGGCTTGGGTGCCTTGGGGGAGCCTCTTCGAGCCTCTTGGGAGCCTCTTGGAGGCCGTTTGGGGCGTCTTGGGGGCCTCTTGGCGGCCCCAGGGGCTTCCAGGAGCGTCTTGTGTGCCTCGGGGGAGCCTCTTGGGGCCTCTTGGGGACCTCTTGGGGCGTCTTGGGGCCTCTTGGGGGCCTCCTGGGGGCCTCTTGGGGCCATCTTGGGACCTCTTGGTGCCTCCTGGGCGCTTCTTGGGGCCATCTTGGAGGGAATCGATCAAAGAAGAGGTGAGCTTTAAGGAGCGCTGCTCCCTCAGACGGGCAAAATGAAGCCACAACCTTCGTAAAATCAATGATTTTGCCTTGAAAGAAGAAGGGAGCTTTAAGGAACGCTGCCCCCTCAAAAGGGCAACATGGGGCCAACACCGTAGTAAAATCAATGATTCTGGCTTCAAAGAAGAGGAGAGGTTTTTTTCTTGGCCCCCCCGTCAGGGCCAGAATCCTCGTGAACGGTGTCGTTTTTTAGCCCTCCCAAGAGTCACATAAGACCCCTCCAACGACCCGCGAAAGGACCTCTCCAGGCCCAGGGGGAGGGGGTAGGGGGAGGGATAAACCCCTCCCCGAGGGGGAAGAAGGAGGGTTGAGAACAGAGCGGGCTCTCTAAACCACTCGCGCCCAAAGGGCTGGTGGGATTTTCTGTCGTACAAGCGTATATATATATATATATATATACACACATGTGTATATATATGAGAGAGCGTGATCCACCGCCGCTTTACTATGGAAAATTGCCAACCTTTTCCTCCGGAACCCGGGGGTCTCCCCCCCCCCCCCTCCGAAAATCCCCCCCCCCCCTGCCGGAACCCCCCCCCCCCCCCCCCCCCTCTCTCCCCGGCAAAACCCCCCCCCTCCCTACCCCCCCCCCCCCCCCCCCCCCCCCCCCCCTCCCGCTCGAAAACCGGGGGGGGTCACTACCGGTTCGAACCCCTCCCCCCCCCCCCCCCCCTCCCTCCGGATCCGGAAAACCGGGGGGGGTCACTACCGGTTTTCGAACCCCCCCCCCCCCCCCCTACTCACCGCCAGCAAACGACTCCCGGTCCCCACCACCGTCCGCATCACATCCCCCACTGGTGTTCCCAGCACCACTGTCCTCACCACCGCTGTCCCCACTGGTTCCACCACCGCCCCTACTGTCCCCACCAGTGGCCCCACCACTGTCGCACTGTCCCCGCTGTCCCCAGAACTGTTCCCACCACGGTTCCACTCTCCCCACTGTCTCCACGGCCCCAACCACTGCCCGACTATCCCCACTGTCCCCACTGTCCCACTGACTCCTCCGCTGTCCCACTGAGCTGTCCCACTGTTCCCACCACTGTCCCCACTGTCCCCACCACTGTCCCCACTGTACCTCTGTCCCATTGTCCCACCGCCGTCCTCGCCACCGCTTTCACCACTGTCCCCACCACCATTGTACCCTCCACTGTCCCACTGTTTCCACCTCGTTCCCATTGTCCCCACACCACTGTCCCCACCACCACCGTCACCACCACTGTCCACTGTCCCCCCCTGTTCCCGCCATTGTCCCCACCACTGTCCCCACCACTACCGTCCCCACCGCTGTCCCACTGTCCCACTGTCCCCACCACTGTCCCGCTATCCCCTCACCACTGTCCCCACCACTACCGTCCCCACCACTGTCCCACTGTCCCCCCACTGTCCCCACCACTGTCCCGCTGTCCCCTCACCACTGTCCCCACCAACACCGTCCCCACCACTGTCCGCACCCCCACTCGGTTTTCGAGGGGGGGGGGGGGTTCGAACCGGTAGTGACCCCCCCGGTTTTCGGAGGGGGGGGGGGGGGGGAGGGGTTCGAACCGGTAGTGACCCCCCCCGGTTTTCCGCCAGCAGCGGTAGAACACGCTCTTTCATATATATATTATATATATATATGTATGTATATATATATATATATATATATAATTATATATATATATATATATATATATATATATATAATAATATATATATATATATATATATATTATATATATATATAGCGAGCGCGCGTTGCTCTGAGAGACGATGCGGGATTTGAATTAAGGTACCCAAATGTGGCAATTGCGCAAGGTTGTCCTCTTTTTCCCATATTTGTTCATCATTATACAAGCTGTATGCTCTCGACATCGACCACAAAATGGCGGCCAATAGTTTCCAAATCAGAAAACCGCCCATTGTATGTTCGGATCTGCTGTGCGCGGACGACGCTATGCTGGCCCGCAACGACACAAACACATTGCATAATCTATTGGACGCGGTGATTTTCGAAACAACAACGCATGACTTTTTGAATCAAACACAATGGAATCATCAACTCGCCCTTTGGCACCCCGGTCAAAATCGTTGACACAATGGCCTGTCTATCTGGGCTTTCTTACTGCAAATGCGTCAGCGAGGCCAAAGATCACATAGCGCTGGTCTCACGTGAATATATCATGATTGCGAAACATTGATTTTGTATATGGCGATCATTCTACCGAAATGTGCAAATTTGAATCGCTGTGGCTTCTCCAAGCATTCAAACGCCAGCTTAATGGTTTTCTCGCGGGCAGCTTGCGACGCATGTTGTCGATTCCAAGTTCGTATATATTGAGGGCCTCAAACAAAGAGGCATTTGAAATGAGCAAAAAAATTCCTTCAAACGCCACGTTGCACGACAATCAAATTAATTTGTGCCAAAATATTGCAGCACTCCCAGAAGACAAATTTCTCAGAATTCTTATTCGCAAACCTGTTCCGTCGGAACCACGCACATGGCATCTGCGCCGCAAACGCGGCCGGTCTATACAACAATAGGCCGAATGCGTACACGCATTACTCAGTGACGAATGGCTTGTCCCCCCCTTTTGCCCTTCGCGCTCCTCCTCCACCTTCTTTCACCCCCTCTTCCCCCCTCTCCTCGCCGTGCCGGCACGCATTTGGCGTGTCTTGTGTTTTCCTCAGTGCGCATTTGGTGCGTCTGCATCTGCATCCATGCTTTCCTGTTATCCCACGCGTCCCAATGCAGAACTCAAACTATTTTTTTTTGTCTGTCTGTCTTCAGGATGCTGCAAGCGGACGGCAACGGCAAAATCAAAATAGAACACGCCGTGAAGAGTTGCCTGCCGTTGACGGGTTACGCGACTTCGCACAACGAATATCGATTTGATACAGCGTACCTCGCACGATGAATTGATGGAACTCAAAGGCATAAAGAAGCAGCGTTAGGCCCAAAATGCCCTCCTAAAACAAGCAGTCGGCCCCGTGTTCCTGGAGGCCTCTCCGGAACACCCAGATTAATGTAGTTAGCGGTTCTAATGATGTTGTTGATGGGGTTCCTGGCGCGGTCCGCGCGCCTGGGAGGGGGCCTGCCGCCGATTCAAGAGATCTGCGCGGAATTCCGAATTGATTGTTCATGTCTTCATGTACCCCTCAAATATTCATTTGTACAAACGAGCGGTTATTAGTTGCTTGCGCACCAAGGCACAATTATCCGTAGATGCGTTCACAGGTCGACTTCCGACCTCCAGAATGATTCGATATTCTTTTGGACAAGACAATGAAACATTTGCGAGATGATGAGGAAGCCGACTTGCTGATTATTTTTATGAGTCCTATATGTTGCAAACGTGTGGCAATTATGGCGGGCACAATGGCTAAACTCGCCTTCGCGGATCAAATCGCCACTCGCAACGTATTCCAATGACGCCATCGAGTCATGTTAGGGAGTCGCACGAACAACCAAACATATTGCAAACAACTTGATATTATGGCAGAAAGCGCCATTAATGATGTTTACAAGTGGAGGCGATCAAACACCAAAAGACCCAAAGAGCAGGCCCGCTGCAGTTCCGACGAATCGTCACGGACAACATGAGCAAGATGCTTATGGAAGGTCATGTTTCTACGAGCTCCAAGTCGCTTCTCGGTACCGTTTCTCGGCGTGGGCGAAGTACGGCGGCAGCCATCGCGATGAGGCCACGCTGAGGACCATCCTGAACGCACTCTCACCGAGATCTTCGCCAATGGGCCGAGACGATGCATGGCGGCACCTTGGCATAAGGAGTTTAAACAATAACAAAGACATACACATTCGGAGATCCGCACTGAGTTCTCGTATCGACCCCAGGGGGACCTGGCGGCGCCCTGCGGCTCTCGGAGTGCTCCGCGCGCCCGTGGGGGGGGCCCGGATCCGATCCGAGAAATCAGCCTGGACCGCCGAGCTCGTATCTTTGCATGCATATGTGTCTGTCGCTCCAA
Source organism: Prorocentrum cordatum (assembly GCA_963575745.1). Taxonomy (NCBI): domain Eukaryota; class Dinophyceae; order Prorocentrales; family Prorocentraceae; genus Prorocentrum; species Prorocentrum cordatum. Next base: position 230,695 of record CAUYUJ010012769.1, read on the forward strand.
GACAGGCGACGGGGATTTTTTTTTCGATTGCGACGGACACCACATTTTGCACATGCACCGGAATAGTACGCTCTAGATGGAAGCGCCAGCCGGCCATATCAGTGAGAGCCATCAAACTGTTGTTGCATTTGCTGGGCAAACACAACATACGCAATGGCTGCAACATCACCTCGGATATGCTGATCACTTATCCGATGAACCCTGGCGCCCTGGACGCATCTCAAGCCGCATGCGCGGCCAGACGCGGACCCACAAACGTCCGCGCTGTGGCGGTTGCGGTCGGCGTCAGGGAAGCCGCGGGAAGGACTCGGGAATTCGGCGCGAAGACACTCTGTTTGCAAAGATGGGCAAGTGTTACCACTTGTAAACGCCAAAATCCTTGGCCGACCAAGCGACGCGGTGCATAGATTAAAGCCCTTCCGAAACCGCGCCAGGAAGGCAGGAGGACGCGGTCGCGAGCGTGGTCATGACCGCGCGGGCGGCGGCAAACATCTAGGATATGCAATTCGGCCATTGCCTAACGCTGCCGACGGCGTCGACGCACAACTTGTTCTGATGCGCTGTTTGGAGATTTCGAAAGTGAACCGTCGGAGGGAAACCGTCGCATGGAAATGGATTTGTTCGGTTCCCTCCAAAAGTTCCGCCGACGACGAACATTTCGTGGAGGGGCTGTTTAGCGACGGCGGGCCAGAGCACGCAAACGTCGATTCGCTCCGGCGACGGCATATGGACGTGGGCAGTGTTGAGGACGTTTCCGATTCCGCTGATGAATCGGTGTCGGGTGCGATTTCATTCTTTCCGATTGTTGTACCCCCCTTCTTATTCTGAGCATTTTCTTAGGGTGGGGGGCGTAGGGTGAAATCCATCTGGGCTCACTAAGAAAACCAATCCATCTTGTAGTTGGGTGGCTTTCAGGGTGAATTTTGTGTTGAGTAGCGGCCCTGTGTATATGAAAGAGCGTGTTCTACCGCTGCTAGCGGAAAACCGGGGGGGGTCACTACCGGTTCGAACCCCTCCCCCCCCCCCCTCCGGAAAACCGGGGGGGGTCACTACCGGTTCGAACCCCTCCCTCCCCCCCAGTTCATCATGAAAAGGGGGGGGGTCACTACCGGTTCGAACCCCCCCCCCTCGAACTCGAAAACCGGGGGGGTCACTACCGGTTCGAACCCCCCCCCCCTCGAAAACCGAGGGGGGGTGCGGACAGTGGTGGGGACGGTGGTGGTGGGGACAGTGGTGAGGGGACAGCGGGACAGTGGTGGGGACAGTGGGACAGTGGTGGGGACGGTAGTAGTGGTGGTGAGGACAATGGTGGGAACAGTGGGGACAGTGGGACAGTGGTGGGGACGGTGGTGGTGGGGACAGTGGTGTGGGGACAGTGGGAATGTGGTGGAAACAGTAGGACAGTGGAGGGTACAGTGGTGGTGGGGACAGTGATGAAGGCAGTGGCGAGGACGGCGGTGGGACAATGGGAAAGAGGTACAGTGGGGGCAGTGGTAGCGACAGTGGGGATAGTGGTGGGAACAGTGGGATAGCTCAGTGGTTCGAACTGTAGTGACCCCCCCCTCCAATTTTCGAGGGGGGGGGGGGGTTCGAACCGGTAGTGACCCCCCCCAAGGTTTTCGAGCTCGAGGGGGGGGGGGGTTAGGGGGGGGGGGGGGGTTTTGCCGGGGCAGGGGGGGGGGGGAGAGGTTCCAGCAGGGGGGGGGGGGTTCGGAGAGGGGGGGGGGCCGGGTTCCGGAGGAAAAGGGCGGCAATTTTCCACAGTAAAACGGCGGTGGATCACGCTCTCTTGTGTATATGCAGCGCCTGGCTTCTGCTACGACGTCACGATTTCGCCCGCGCGTAATCAGGCACCGCTGATGGCTCGTAGCCGGCAGTGTTTCAAACAATATTTTGCCGCCCCGCCGATGTCACCCGTTGGTTATTCGTGCCTCGACGAATCCACGCTCAACGCATCTGCGAATGGCAGACGGGCGCGAATTCTCTTGACATTGTTTTAATTTGTTTTCCATATGTTGCCGGCGTCCCGTCCCTGATTGGCCAGGTTGTTCGCTATTGCTTAGTAGGCTCGCTGGTTGGTTGGCTGGCGGATTGACTGCTGGGCTGGATGGTTGGATGGATAACTGATTGGGTGGCTGGCTGACTCTGGGCCCCCGAGCACGCGACTGGCGCCAGACAGGTAAACGGGCGCGCGACTGGCGCGCGGCAGGTGTACGAGCACGCGACTGGCACCCGACGGGTGAACGCGCACGCGACTGGCGCCCGACAAGTCAATCCAGAATTCTAGAATGGTTATTTGTGTTCTGGAATTCACTTCGTCGTTCTAGAACTGTTTTCTCCGTTTTAGAACTTGTTCAGTTTGCGCGTTCTACTGTGTGAAATTCTAGAATTGGGTTTTGCGTTCTAGAACTCCTTTTGCTGTTCTAGAATTCGCGTTGCGGTTCTACCTCTCGTTTTGCGTTCTAGAACTCGTTTTGCTTTTCTAGAACCACCTCTGGCCGCTTGGCAGGAAACGCGTGGGAAAAACGGCGGGGGTCGGGATTCGGGGGCCCATCGCGGGGCGGCGGGGGTGGCTCCGAGTGCAGCCCCGAGCAAGCTCTGGGGGGACATGTGCTCACGTTTGCGGAACCACCGTGCTCCAGCTCGGCGACATGGGGGACAGGGGCCTAGATTGAGAGGGGGCGACTCTAATTGACGTGCTGGCGACGGCGTGGGCGCAATCAAGGACCGGAGTGCAAGTGGATCCCAGAAAAGTGATGCGTCACCCACCCGCTGCCATTAGCGATTAGCGCGGGCGGGCGGATGATGATGCTGCTGCTGATGATGCTGATGCTGCTGATGATGATGATGCTGATGATGATGATGGTGATGATAATGATGATGATGATGATGATGATGAGGATGAGGATGAGGATGAGGATGAGGATGATGATGATGATGATGATGATGATGATGATGATGATGATGATGATGATGATGATGATGATGATGATGATGATGATGATGATGTGGGGGTGGAGGGGGACGGTGGGGAGAGGGAGCCAGAGGAGGGAAACTATCAGCCCTGGAGGAGGAGGTGCAGGCGGAGGCACTGATGGGGATGGAGGCGGAAGCGGGGGTGCAGGAGGCGAAAAGGAAAGGACGGGGGAGAGAAGGAGGGAAGTTGACGGGTGGCGATGTTTTGGGCGGAGCGGCATTTCAGATCTCACCCTTTGCCGTTCACCCCGAAAATGCTAGGTTTGTTTCGTCTTTCTCCAAAATCCTCTGATTATCCTTTCGTCACCTCTTGCTCTTCCTTCCCCTGCCCTCTCGCGCCTGCGCTGTTGGGGCATTGTTCCGTGGCGGTCGAATTCAAACAAACGCATCTGGTTTTGAATTGCCAAAACAGGCGCCGCGACGCGCTGTTCCTGCCCCGTTTGAATTTAGGGCCATAACTCGGCTCTCTGGCGGCGGTTCGGGACGATCCAGCCGCCCCCTAAATATTCTCGGCGAAGCGCAGCTGGTGGAATGCATCTCAAGGCTGGGAAGCCGAAAGGAAACGCCCAAAAACGTGGAATTTCGGAGCGGCGGCGCGACGCGCTGTCAAAAACTCCCGACCTTGCCAGTCGTGTTTTTTTCCGTTTGCCGTTCGAAATCGTTGCTTGCGATGGTGGTCGATTCCGTTGGGCGGCAACGCGGCCGGACGGAAACCGTCGAACGAAAGCCGAAAAGAAAATGCAACATACCAATATTCAAAATCAACGGAGTTCTAATGAATCCGCTTGGCACCGAAAAAAACGCCCGAAGCCAGGGAAAAAAACGACGACGGTCGGAAGGCAAGATCGACCAGAAGAAGCAAAGCGAACGTGAACAAGGAATAAATGAAGAAACGACAACGAAAAAGGAAATTATAATGGACAAACTGACGAGATAATTGGGTGCGGGGATGAAACGGAAAACGGCACACACATAACACGTAGACAAGCGAAATACAAACATAAACGAACACTTGATTGGTGGAGCCGAAACCCAATTTCTTGGAAACCAGAACCGATTCGGGTGAAACCGGAACCTCTTCAGATGAAACCGAAACATAGGGCATAGAAGCCGAAACCATAGCGCGAAACCGAAATCATCGAGCGAAACCGGCCCCCCTGAGCGAAACGGAACCCCTACCTGCCCAGGGCGAGGGCGAGGACGAGGAGGAGAGTGCCTGTAGCACGACTAGCTACAGTTCGTTGCAGGGCAAGGCCTAGGATACACCATCACCTATGCTTGAAACATAATGCGACCCCGTGGCGGACATGTTTATGCATATCTTGAGTCCGCTCGTGAGCGAAGGTTGGCACTAGGGCGACACTTTGTCCCTCCCATCTGCCGTGCACCTCAGCTCTTAAACATTGGAGACTATCCAACCCACTCGTGATGACCTCCGCGTAGGTGGTGCTGTTCTCATGTTCTGCTCGCTCCAAAAATGCCCCACCTGTGTTACCAGTCCCTCCTCGTGGTCGACCTGTCACCGTATTAGGACTCACCACTTTGACGTCGCAGACCAATGGTAGACCCCTTGCCGCGCTTGTGCACGTTACCACTACATCTACCCGGCGCATGTCGCCTTCTGGGACGCGCATGTTGGTAGTACTCAGGAGTTCAGCCATGTGTTGTGGTTGACCGAAAGCGAAGACGACGGTAATGACGAACTCATCCTTTCCCCCGTGACGACAACGACGACCAATTCTGCCAATTCCTTTGTCAGTGTTCAACAAAAGTGCGCCAAATTTTGCTCGAAACACCCTGCTCGGCAACAGAACCCGGGCCCTTGTCAACGTAACCCGCTTTCCGCCTACCCCAGGCACGGGGGACTGAACTCTGGAAAATGTGGGGCTTTGGTCTCGTGGCTTGTCCGCGTTCAATGGCGCCAGCGACGACGAAACTTAGCTCGTCGGGGAGGTCGCTGAACAGCTTTTGTGCATTGACTGATGTTCACATTGAATGTCGGAGCAATGTTTTGTTGGTCTTAGGACGTCGCCACGTTGTCGTGGATTGGCTTCTGGGGCTGGTGCAATCAGTTTGATAGTGGCGACGTCCAGCGGAGCGATCAATGGCTGCGCTGGGCGGCGAGCTGAACACTGGTTTCGTGATCTGTTTCAAGAAGGCGAGGAGGGAGGAGGATCAAAGAGAAGAAGATCAATGGTTGTCCTGGGCCTGGGGGCACCATCAGTAACACTGCCGTGCACCCTCCCTCCTCCCCTGCCTCATCTCCTGCATGGACGTTCTGCTTGAGCTGGACAAGGGCGAGGACCCCGTCCTACTCCCGCCCCTTCCCACCACTTCCTGAGGTCAGAGGGCTCCCAGGTGGGGTCCGAGCAGATGGGGTCGGCGGATCGTGCCGCATCGCCGATGCATCGTCGATGCATTCGCGGTCCATCGCCGACATCGCCGATGTGTCGGCGACGTCGGCGTGGAGAAAATCGGGCTCTACATCGCGCCTCATCGCCGATGCATCGGCGATGCGGCGCGATCCTGCGACCCCCAGGGAAAGGGCAGGCTACCAGCCCGAGCCTGTAGGCAGATCGCGCGCGAGCGAGCGAGGGGAGGCTTTTCTCCCCCGAAGGTCACCGAGGACGCGATTGCCGCCCCCTTGCCACGGGGAGGTCGCGCCCGGAGGCCCAGGCAACTTGCCAGCGGGCCGGTGGCCGGGCCGCGCGGGGGACAGGGGCGAGGAGGAGGAGGAGGAGGAGGAGGAGGAGGAGCAGGAGGAGGAGGAGGAGGAGGAGGAGGAGGAGGAGGAGGAGGAGGAGATGGGTGAGAGGGCCCAGGGCTCCGACGGTCTGATCTCTTCGGCCCCCATTTGAGCGGTGCTCAGGTGGCGAGCCGAAAAGCGCAGCGCACGAAAATCGTGTGTGTGTGTGTGTGTGTGTGTGTGTGTGTGTGCTGATGCTGTTGTCGTCACGTCGCGGGCTGTTGGGCCCCAGGGCTATCAGAGACGGATTTGGGGCGCCGAACTACTGCAAGGGGAAAGGCCGGGACCCATGGGGCCGCGGACTGGGAAAAAGCGTGTCGGAGAACTTCTGCGGCAGCTCATAGGTGCCTCCCAGAACTACCATTTTGTTGCCCCTTGCGAATCGGCGCTGGCCGCTGCTCATTGATGCTGAATTTCCGTCGGGCACGTCCTCCTACAGCCAGATTTGGGAAGACACGCAGGAATAATCAAGCCATAATCAAACATAATCAAGAGAGCACGAACAATCGTCCCCCGAGAGGGACATCTCCGACTTGATGCGATTTATCATCGTTCACCAGACGCTGGCGCACGTTAGCGCACTCTAAGGACGGCGTTCCGAGGACACGCAGGGCTCCCATGAATTGAAACCGAACGTCTGGGGAGAAGGGCCTCGCCTTCTCGGGAGGAGGAGCAGGGGGAGGAGAGAGAGCAGAGGAGGAGGAGGAGAAGGAGGAGGAGGAGGAGGAGGAGGAGGAGAGGGAGGAGGAGGAAGAGGAGAGGAGGAGGAGGAGGAGGAGGAGGAGGAAGAGGAGGATGAGAAAGGACGAGGAGGAGGAGGAGGAGGAGGAGGAGGAGGAGGAGGAGCAGGGGAGGGAGGAGGAGGAGGAGGAGGAGGAGGAGGAGGAGGAGGAGGAGGAGGAGGAGGAGGAGGAGGAGGAGGGGGGGGGAAAGAGGAGGAGGATGATGATGATGAGGAGGAGAAGGCGGCGGAGAGGAGGAGGAGGAGGGGAGGTGCAGGAGGAGGAGAACGAGGAGGATGAGAAGGACGATGAGGAGGAGGAGGAGGAGGAGGAGGAGGAGGAGGAGGACAAGAAGGAGGGGAAGGAAAGGGAGGAGGAGGGCGGAGGAGGAAGGAGGAGGAGGAGGAGGATGGAGGGGGGAACGAGGAGGAGCAAGAGGAGGAGGCACTGGAGGAGGGGGAGGCGGAGGAGGAGGCGAAGAGGGGCGGAGGAGGGCGGTGGAGGGCGGAGGGCGGAGGAGGAGGAGGGGGAGGAGGAGGACGAGGAGGGGGAGGAAGAGGAGGAGGAGGAAGGAGGAGGAGAGGGCGGAGGAGGAGGAGCGAGGAGAAGGAGGGAGGAGGCGGAGGAGGAATGGGAGGTCGAAGAGGAGAATGACTGGTCGGCAACTGCGCGGGCGGCGGTGACCCAGCATCCTCCGCCCGGGCTCAGCCCACGTTGACAAGCCGGCCCTTGAAGAGCATGCTTTTCCGCTTCGCGATGTCGCCCCTCCTGGCCGACTTGTTGCTGGCCACGGCGCGGGCAATGTCCGCGGCGTCGCCGCTGTCCTCCACCCGCTCCGTCATGTTGTCGGCCTGGGAGTGCCGCGCAGCCTCCACCCTCGGGAGCACGGTCTCTATGACCGACAGGATCCGGTTCGTGGACGCCAAGCGCTCCCGGCGGCACGCCTCCATCTCCCGCTCCATCTTGTGAGCGTTTTCTTACTCGGCGTTACGACAGTGGGCGGAAGGGGGGCGGAGGGGGGTTGTCCTGCTCTGGACCTCTGCTCGGTGCGACTGTTTGCAGCAGTGCGTCCCATGGGGGGAGGCTCCACCTGCTCGAAGCAGGCGCCAGGAACAGCCAGGATCTACTCCATGGGGGCGATGGGGGAGAGGGGGGGGTCGAGGGCCCGCGCCGATCGGCAAAACCAGGAATAAGGAAACGATCACCTTCTCGCCCATCTGGCCAAAGAGCTCCAGGAGCGTGCTCTGGGAGTCTATCCGGAAGCGCCGCTCCGCCGAGATGGCGTCCTCGACCTCGCTCAGCTTCTGCTTGACGGCCTCGCCCAGCTTCTGGCCCTTCTCAAGGCGGTACCCCTTCTCCTGGTGAATGGCCTTGTACAGGTTGCCGACCTCCGCCTGGATCTCCTGCGCGTAGCGGTTGGAGTCCTCCTCTTGTCATCGCTCGGACGTCCATTCCCTGTGCATTTTTTGGTTTCGGGCGTATTTTTTTTTGCTCGATGGTCCAGGATCGTCCTCGATGGTTCTCGCCGAGAAAAAATGCACACGTCCGAGCGGTGCCAGGTCCTGTGTGGACGCCTCCTCGGCCATCATGCCCGACAGCTCCGCAAGACCCTTGTCCCCCGTCATCTCCAGCTCCTGGAAGAACAGGCAACTGCACAAACACAAGCTTTCGGAGTTCCGCGCGCACCTCTCGAGGATCCTCAGAGCGTGTCTTTTCCACTTAAGCCCTGCAGTACGACGCAGGTGGTGCAATGAGGGCCGACGCAGGCTCCGTCTTGTCGCCGGAGCTGAACCAGGGAAAACACGCATTTGGCTAGCACACCTCCTGAGGACCCACGGAACCTCCGAAACAGGCACGTTTTGTGCAATTGCCTGCTCTTCTTGAGGAACAGCAGCGGCACGAACATCCTTTCTCGGAGGTCCCTGCAGACTTCTCGGGTCGGCGCTGGGCCACCCTGCCTGCCGCGCGGAGCGTGCCAGGGGCGGCGCCGGAGGAACCGCCGGAAGGGCCCAGCGCCGACCGCAGAGATCCGCGCGGACCGTCGAGCGTTGGCGCTCGTGGCGTTTCTGCTCTCCCTCGAGCTTCGGGCTCCTGCATTCCCCGGTGCCGCTCCTGCCTGGCATCGGAGAGGCCCTGCGAGATGCGCCTGTGGACCTGCCGCATGGCCTCGCTGCTCTCGGAACCGAGCAGCTCGCGCGCGTTGCGCTCCACCATCAGCCCGTTATGGAGGCGAGCGGCGTGGGCGAGGTGACCGTCCATCTCCTGGCAGGGCTCGACCTGAACAATCAAACAATGCTTTTCGTTTTCGTCTTCGTTTTGCTTTCGTTCTCCCTCGTTCTGTCTTCCTTCTGCCTTCGCTGCAAAACAACCGCCAACCGCTACATCGACGCTAATCGACGCTAAGCCAGCGCTATCTCATCCATGTGACAGACGCTCATCGACGCGAGTGCGCTCTACAGACGGACTTGCGAAGGTATGCGAGGCTCCTCTGACTTGCTACCGGATTCTCCTGGTTGTCCAACTGCAGCGCGGACTCGACCCGCTCGTGCGTTTGGGCCACGAGCTGCAGCAGCTGGCTCACCTGCTCCTCGGGAGTCTGCCGCTGGGCCGCCAGCACGCCGCTCCGGCTCATCGACTTCCGCACCGCGAGCGGATTGTCCATGGAGTTCTTCGAGGTCATCGACTCCTCGGCCATAACCTGCCCCCCAGGTGGCCCCCCTCGTCCAGTACAGGACAAGAGGAGGAGGAGAAGGAGGAGGAGAAGGAGGATGAACACGAATAATCATAATAAGAATCAACAATAAACCAATTATACTACGAACAATAAACATAATAAGCATAATGACAATAATAACACGAATGGCAAGACTATTAACAATACTACTAAGAACAATAATGATGATACTAAGGGAACGATAGTAACACCACTAACACTAGTACGAATCATAATACTGACAATAATACCAGTAATGCCAATCCTACGAGTCGCAATCATAAAAACATCGCCGAAGCGAACGAGTCTCGAGACGACACAGTGCGAGGGGCAGCGGGTGGCGCTTGGGGTCTATTCAAGCGCTCGCCCCTGTGCCACTTTCGCCATCTGCTGCCCCTGCTCTGGCCGCCTCTCTGAGGCGGGCGCGCTGTGTGAGCGCAGCTATGCGAACCTCGTAAGGCTGCATGGCGTCGGGGTCGGCCCTCCTGGAAACTCAGGTGGTCTCGACCGCCGCGGCCCGAGCTGTCCTAACCACGCGGTCGATCGGGAGGGCCGCCGAAATCTGGCGACCCAGGCATCTATGAGGCCCGACTCCTTTTCGGAGATTTCAAAGCACTTCGGCCCCATTCACCGTCGAGTGGGTGCACTGCCAGCGCAGCTTCGCTTTCCTCCGCTGCTGGGCCCACGCACCGCGCAAGACGCGCGCGAATGCGGGTCGATCGAGCGCCTCGGACGGGGCGGCGCATCGAGCTCCCGACTGATGCGCAGCAACTAGTTGGTGGTCTATCGGGGCCTGCAAGAAATATTTCAAGAAATCTGGGGCCCTGCGGCGCCCCGTCAGGGGCCCGTCTTGGCCGTCCTGGAGCACGGAAAGGCAGCGTCTACACTGCTGGCCGAAACCTGTGCAACACCAGTCGTACCATCCAGCGCGCCTTACATGTGGACTGTGCCAAAACAACAAAACACTGAAGGCATCTGCCATCTCTCCTCTCCTCTTGCTCATGCAGAGGGGGGGGGCGGCGACGCCGAGCGAACTAACTGCGCGCGATCTTTCTCGGCCTGCTCGAGAGTCTCACTGAACGCTTGTGGAGGAGGGGGGTGGCGCAGGACACCGCGCTTCACACAGAATTTGCAGAAATGTTCGCATCTGTGACTCTGCGTTCAGCAGGGCCCAACTGTCCGCGTGCCTCTCCAGTGCGGTGAGCCTTGATGTGACTCACTGTCCGAGTGAACTATTTACCCGGCGGTCTCGTGCTGAACACTTGCGCGCGTGCGCAAATTGAATTGCCCGGGGCCTGCGCTGCGAAAGACTTGCGGCTAGCCCTCGCTGCGCACGCGAAATCCAGCTGGAGGTCCGTCGACCGATCCGCCAGCTGCGCTGAGATCGCCGTGCCCAGGAACGCCGCCATCGTGAAGCTCTGTGGCATGGCAGCGGGCGCCGCCCCGCGGAGCGACGGCGGCGGCGCGCCGGCGGGGTCGAGCAAGATGACCGCCCAGCCCGCGCGCTCCAGCTCGGGGAGGGCTGGTTTGGAGCAGGGTCCGTCGGCGGCCAGCTCGATCTCGATCGCGTCGGGGCAGGCGCGAGAGACCATCTCCTCGGCCTCGATGTCCACGGGGCCGCCGTCGAGGTCGGTGACTTGGGCCTCTGCGCCAGGATCTGGTCGAGGGATGTCGCTGTCCTGGTGCCGGACGCAGCCGTGGGGGAGGGGCTGATCGACGCCGTCCTGGGCGCCGCGCGCGAGGAAACTCCCATCAAACTTCGTCTCCTCGCGCGCCGCCGACGTCCTGCCGCGCGCAGGTGTGCGGGCGGTGCTGCGCGGTGTCTGCCTGGCCGCAAGCGCGCTTTCCGTCGGCCCCCCATCCGCCGAGACGGGCTCGCACCCGCGTCCAACGACCTCCGCGCGCCGGGCTCGTGGCCGAGAGCTTCTGGCACCCCGTGTACTTCTTGCTCTTGGCGCGGCCGAAAGGCCTCGAGATGGCGAAGGTCATCCTCGATGCAGGTGGCCGCTGCCGTCGCTCTGCCGAGCGAAGCTCGCGCCGCCACCAGAGCGCCGCCGCACTCTGCGCCTCGAGGGCGCCGGGGGCGAGCTGCTCGGGCGGACCGACCGTGCTGGAGCTTCCCCTCCATCTGGTCGGCGACCCGATCGCCCAGCCAACCCGACGCGGGCAACGCAGTCCTCCTCCTGCGGCCCGCGCGAGCCTCGCCAGGTGAGTTCGCTGAGCTCGCGCTGGCGCAGCGCCGGCGATTCGGGCTCAGAGTGTTCCGGCGCCTCCTCGGTCATCCTTGCCAGACCCCCCCCCCTTTCGGGCCCCCTCCATATGCGCCCTATCAAGGCTTCCGGAAGCTCGTTCCCCCGCGCTGAGTGCCTGCGTCCACCAGCTGCGGAGGGTGCCGAGGGGGGCGGGCGCCGTGTCTGGCTTGGCGCCATCCTCGCCCACTGGGGCGCGGGAGCCAGCGCCTGCTTGGCCGCGGGGTCCGAGCGCGAGCTTGGCGCTCGTGGATATGCCGCCGTGGTGCGGTTTGACGCACCCGCCGTGCTCCCCGCGCAACGCGGTCAGCCCGCTGTTTGTCATCCGGGCGACCTCGATGCCGCAGGTCAGGCCAGGCCGCGCGCCAATGCTAATGAACTTGCCGAGGCGCGCTTCCCGTTGCACTGGGGCCGCCCTCTAGTATTAGCCATCTTCTGGTGCCCCAGCTTGAATCGCTTTAAGCGTGAATTTCCTGCATGCGCCGCGCGTGTGGGGCCCGTCGAGCTCGCGCCGCTGCGAAGTCGGCGCCGAGGTTGCTCGTCGCCCTCTTGGCCGCCCATGGGGCGACCTGAAGTCTGCGCGCGACCTCCTCGCCGTGCTCCCTGACGCTGCCGGGGATGGCGAGCTCGTCGTTGGTGGTGGCCCCGAGCCTGCGGGCGGCTTCCTGGAAGCTCCTGCCCGCAGCCACCCCGCGCTCGATGGCCCCCTCCTTGGAGCTGCCCTCGACGCCGAAGCTGCCGTCGTCGATGTAGCTCGCGAAGTCGACGTAGCTGAAGGTGCTCCTCGACCGCGTGAACCTCGATGCCTATGTCGGCGTAGGCGTCTCCAGCGGGAAAGCCGGAGCGGCCGTGCCGCAGGCGAGCCTCATGAAACCGCTGTAGGCAAAGTATTCTGCCCGCGTGCCAGGTATTAGACAGCAACTTGACCACGGGCGCGGGGGCTCCGTGCCTGACGAACTTCTCCCTCGCCTGGACGAGCTGGATGGTCTCGCAGTTCTTCGCGTAGTCCGCAATGAACGTCAGGCTGTAGCGCTCGTCATTGACGCGCGCCTTGGCCTTGGCCGCCAGCTTCCACGCGCCATCGGTCGCGGGCCTCCTAGCTTCCGCTTCCCAGTGCACTCGGGACATCAGCCGCTGAAGGTCTTGTGGATCATCGCGTCGCACTCACTGGCACGCCCCGTGCGCGGCGGCGCGCGGGGCGATGGGCCTGCGCCCCGCCCAGCGCTGCGGGGGGCAATATCCAGCGCAGCTGCTTCGGCGGCGCGCCGGTGGACACGCGCGCCCCCCCGCGGCGCCGAGCGCTTGCAGCGCGTCGCCTGGCCGCGGGCCCCTCGCCGCGGCGACGGGAAAAGCGCGCCACCTCGCGAATGCGCTGCGGCAGCGCCCGCGGGAGAGAGGACCTGTCTGGGGCCCAGGCCGCAGGCGCCAGCTCCGTGGCGCGCCAGAGCCCGCGTGGACGTCCTCCATCTCGGCGGCGATGACGCGCGGGTGGGGCGACGGGAGACCATCCGACGCCCTGGCGACCGCGGGCTTCCGCGCGCCCCTGTAGGTCGCGGCGCGGCGGAGGCCGCGGGCGCCTCCAGCGGCAGCCTGCTGGCACCATTCCTTCCATCTGGGCTCGCTGTCCTTGTCGGCCGCCTGCGCCGCCGCCAGAGCGCCCGCGTCGGCGTCCTCCTAGAACCCCCTCATCTGGTTTGGGTTAGATGAACACGCTCCACTACTCGCAAAGGAGCTACTCGCAAACGGCCTGGATCTGCCGCGGGGGATTTACGATAAATTGCAGAGAGGAACGCGCGTGCTTGTCTGACGTTTGCGAGTAGGTACTTTGCGAGTAGTGGAACGCGCTCGGTGACGGGTGGAGGTTCCCCGTCAGCATCGCGCGCGCCTGCCTGGCTGCGGCGGCTGCGGCGCGCTCAGCAGTCGGCACCTCCTCGAAGGAGATGATGCTGCTGAAGCTGTCCGCCAGCCACTTCCAGCCCTCCGCGGGGGCGCGCAGGCCCTCGGCGCCCTTGCCCTCGCGGGCGACGTCGACCCATCGCGCCGTCAGAATGCCGGCTCGCTGGTGGGGGCGGCGGATCGCAAAACCAGTGAAGTGCGCGATCCTCCCGGCCGCCACCTTGGCCCAGCGGCCCCGTGCGAGGGTGGGGGGGCCCCGGGCGACGTCGGCAGGTGCCTCTTTCGACATGGCGACCGCCTGCCGCGCCTGTTGGATGACGCCGTCCCAATCCTCGTCAGGGAGGCGCGGGCCGAGCGCCGTCTTGGGCTCGACCGAATAGGTGGGCGCCTGAATCTTGGCGCCGTCGGCCGCCATCTGCAGGGCGGCGGGGCGGCGCGGCTTGATCGCCCGCGGCATGTCCGCGCTCGCGCTCTGGAACGGGCGCAGCGCTCCAGCAGACCAGCCGAAGTTGTCGATGGTGCTGCAGCTCGCGGCAGTGCGGCGCGTGGCGGCGACAGCTCCTCGGCCTCCCACTCGTGGTAGCCGATCTCCTGCGCCAGCGCCGCCAGCGCGCGAGTCCTGGTCAGCCTTTTCTTCGGGGTGTGATTGCCCTTATTGGCGTTGAAGGACTCGAGCAGCCGCGCCTGTTGTTCTTCCGCGGGCGCATCAGCGCCCTTGCTGCGGCCAGCTAGCTGCGACATGGAGACCCGTCACTCGAGGCTTGTGGCGATCGGCGCCCCGTCGACCATCTCGACGGATCTTGCACTTATGAATTTCGTTGAGGGCGGCCAGCATGTCGGCCTGCGACATTGCCATGGGCTCGCCGCCCTCTCGCTGCTTCTGCTCCCAATTGCTGGGTGTCCTCGGCGGTGAATTCAACAGGGCGGTTGTCGCCGTGCGAGGCCGCGCCTGGCCCACTGGCTGCGCCAGCAACAGGGGCGGCACCAGTAACTAGGTTGCACGGCAGGCTGAACAGGCTGCGCATCCCCCATCGTGGTGTCGCGCTGCTGCTCCCGCGTCGTGGCCCGAGTGCTGCCGTGGAGGAGCTTCTGCAGCTTGCTGAAGTTCTCATTGCCCGCGACCTGGGAGACGAACTCCGTCAGCGCGGGGTCCGAGGCGAATCTGGGGTCCGCCTGCGCCCGCGTGAAGAAGTCCTCGGGGACCGACGGGGGCGCAGCAGCAGCCTGGGCGGCCGCCGCTTCGCCGCGTTGCTTCTGGAGGGCAGCTGCCGCACTCGCGGCCTCAGCAGCCAGCCGCACAACCTCAGCCGCCTTGGCCTCGATGACAGCCGTTTTGCCTGCGATGTCGGACTTGGGCTGTTCCACGTTGGCCTCAATGCTGGCGCGCTCCTCCTTGAGGCGGTGCAGCTGGGTCCGCGTCTTCTCCAGCTTCTGCCGAACCACGCGGTGCGCTGTCGCAGGAGGGAGCAACTGGCGCAAGAGTGGGCGCTTCTCCTCCAGCTGTACCTTGAGCGTGGCCACGGCGGAATCTTCCCCGAAGTCCGTGAAGCTTTTGATGTAGTTCTCGAGCGCGTGGATCTGCGACTGCAGGGCCGTCGGGCGTTTGTGGGTCTCGCTGTTGCCGTACTGGGCAGCGTCTGCCGCATCTGCTGCCTGGTCGGTTGGTGGCGCTTGCTCGGCGGCCTTGTTCTTCGCCTCGAGCTGCTGCGCCAAGAACTCGCACTTCGCCTGCAGCTGCTTGAACTCGGCGCTCCACGGGGCTGGCGTGCCCACCTTGAGGCCGCTTGCGCCGACGCGTGGGGAAGGCGGCGACGTCCCGCTGTTCGCCACGATGCCGTCAGACCCCTCGTCCGTCCAGCAGCCGCCCGTGGCGCTCGATCCACCTGGTTGCTCCGACAGGAACTCACAGCATGGCACTTGGCCTTGGCAGCGCGCAGCTGTACCGAAAACCATCCAAACAAAAACGGTGGTATGGCGGGGGCACCCGCGTCCAGTTCTGCCCGGGGGCTGAAAGCTTCCAGTGCAAACATCTTGAGCCAAAATGACTACGGAGGAGGAGGACGAGGAGGAGGGAGGACTCTGTATAGGAGTAGGGGGACACTCGTAGTGCAGGGGGAGGGGGAGGTCGAGAAGGAGAAGGACATACAAACGGTGAGTTTAAGAGGATGGACACAGGAGGAGCCGATATGAGAGAGAGAGAGAGAGCAGAGCGAGAGAGCGGAGAGAAAGACATGGAGACCGAGAGAGAGAGAGAGATAGAGAGAGAGAGAGACAAAGAGAGAGAGGGGAGAAACATGGGAAGAGGAGGAAAAGGGCCTCGACATGGAGCTTGGAAGTCATCGGCTTCGTTCGCCCCGGGGCCTCCGCGCCGAGGGGCAACGCGTCCCCGCGCCCCGAGCTTTGGCCCTCGAGCCGGAACGGCTGTGGAGGGGGGGGCGGTGAGCGGATCGAGAGCGAGCCGCGTCCACGTGAAGAAGGTCCGCAGCGTGGGGGGCCCCGCGAAAAAAGCCAGGGGCACGAAACGTGTAGGAGCACGCGCATCAGCAGCTCGCTCTCTCGCTCTCTCTCTCTCTCTCTCTCTCCATATATGTGTGTACATATATATATATATATATATATGTCTCCAGAGCCGTGCCCATCCCTGACTCTGTCCTGAGCCGCATACGCGCGCGCATCCATCAATACATGCAATTCCCCCTTTCGCCTGCGCTCTCTGCTGTGTACTCTCACCTCTGCTGTCTGATATCAGCTTCCCCTTTCACTCTATACGCCATGCTATCTACTCTGTTGGCTCTCCCTCGTGCTATGTCGGCTTGTTTCTTTCCCTCTCAAATCCCGCCCTCTCTATTTTTTGTTTCATGCTGACCGCTTTCTGCCCTGGGCTCTCTGCTCTCCACCCTCCGCTCCCTTCCTCCTCCTCCTCCGCCTCTTTGCTACAGGCTCTATGCTCTCAAATCTCTATTGCATGCTCCTTGCTTTCCCCCTGTACCGTGCACTGTCTAGGTTCGGCTCTCTTCTATCATGTGGATTGTCCCTACTTTTTCGCTCCTACGACTTTACGCAGTCTACACTTTTACCCTGTGCAAGCTGTTCGCTCGATGCCCTGTCTACTCTCATCTCTAACCATTGGCATTACACATCCACTCCCTGCTGTAGATACCCTGCTTACCGTTATCCACCCTCCAACCTTTGCGATGCATGCGTGCACAACTATACCTATTCTGCACCGTCCACGGCCTACTATTTTTTTCCGCGCAGTCTGCATTGTTCGCGTAATGTCTGCTAACCCCTTATCTCCACTATTTCCAATTGACTCTAGGCCCTGTGGTTTCTAATCTGGGATCTCCCTTACTGTGCAAACTCTGCCCAATTCAATCGACTATGTACTCCCGTCTCCGTTGCTCCTCCTGCGTCCTGCTCCATGGAGCTTGCTCAGGACCCCCTTATGCTGTACTGTCTCTCTCTCTCCCTCTCTCTCTATATATATACAAATATATATTTATAGATATACAACTATATAACGCATGTCCTATATCCTCGCTTCTCTCTTCCGTGCGAACACTCTCCAAACCCCAAATCTCCTCGAACATATACCACGCATCCTCTACTATCAACCTTGCGCTTCCCAGACTTCTCTTCCTGATTATATATCATCTATTCTGCGCTCTCTCTCGCAATTTTGTAGTCGTTACGATGTGTTCTCTGCCCTCTAGGATCTACACTAGACAGGCTCTCCACATGCTGCAGGACTTACGCTGTCTGTACCCTGCACCCTGTACCATCCCTCTCCCATCCCTCTGAATACATATATCAATCAATCTCTCTGCCTCTCTCTTTCTCCTGCCCCACACATATATACGAAGCACCCCGCAGTTGCGGATACGAGTGAAGGGGCGGCGGGGACGTATGCAGTCTGCGAGGCTTTGAAGAAACCCGCCGCAAGCGCAACATTTTCAAGCTAGACAGCGAGCCCGCCGCAAACGTCGTTTTTTTTTTTTGTTTTCTTTTTTCTCTCCTGCTAAACCAATGTAGGTGGGTCGCGGGTTGGGTCGCAGGTGGGTCGCGGGTGGGTCGGCGGTGGGTCGTGGGCCAGGTCACGGGTGGGTCGCGGGTGGGTCGCGAGCGGGTCGCGGGATGGGTCGCGGGATGGGTCGCGGGGTGGGTCGCGGGTGGGTAGCGGGCCCGGTCGCGGGGGGGACGACGACAATAAACAACAACACCACCACCAACAACAACACCACCAACAACAACAACACCAACACCACCACCAACAACAACAGCAACACCAACACCAACAACAACAGCAACAACACCAACCACAACAGCAATACTTATCCCAGCGCGACCCTACCTAGGAGTTGGAGCCCCTAGGAAAGCAGCATTCGTAGTAATAGTAAAAAGCTAAGCTAAAGCCAAGCTGAAGCTAAGCTAAAGCTAGGCTAAAACTAAGCTAAAGCTACGCTGAAGCTAAGCTAAAACTAAACCCAAGCTAACGCTAAGCTAAAGCTGAGCTCAAGCTAAGCTGAAACTAAGCTAACGATAATATAAAGCTAAGCTAAAGCTAAACTAAAGTTAGGCTACAGCTAAGCTGAAGCTAAGCTAACGCTAAGCTGAAGCTAAGCTAAAACTGCGCTAAAGCTAATCTAAAGCTAAGCTGAAGCTAAGCTGAAGCTGAGCTAAAGCTAAGCTGACGCTAAGCTAAAGCTACAGCTAAGCTAAAATTAAGCTACAGCTAAGCGGAAGCTAAGCTAACGCTAAGCTACATCTAAGCTAAAACAAAGCTACAGCTAAGCTACAGCTAAGCTAAAGCTAACCTAAAGCTAAGCTACATCTAAGCTAAAGCTAAGCCAAAGCTAGGCTAAGCTACAGCTAAGCTAAAGCTAAGCTGCAGCTAAGCTGCAGCTAAGCTGCAGCTAAGCTAAAACTAAGCTAAAGCTACAGCTAAAGCTAAGCTAAAGCTACAGCTACAGCTAAAGCTGAAGCTAAAGCTCCCAGGGGACTGGGGGAACCGCGGGGCGGATCCTGGGGGAACCGCCCGGGGCGTGGAACACTGCCCGGCCCTTTAAGCCAACACGGTACGAACCCTTCTAGGCAGAGCCTAGGTAGGGAACAATAACGACAACACCAACTATCATGATAAGACTGTTCGATTTTATTTGCCCGTGTGTCATTCAAAACGAGTCCCCCCCCCACGATATCCGCCCTGCCTGTCTTCGATCACACCCCTTTTGGGGGATTCTTTCTCTTTGCGGGGGGCGGCGGGCTGAGACAGGCGGGCAAACCTGAACGGGCTATTTGAATTTGTGTGGGCCCTGCAAAAAGAGGGGGAGAAGGAGGGAGAGCGGGACGAAGGGAGGGGGAGGGACGAAGGAAGAGGGAAAACGCCAGGAGAGAAGGGGCGAAGAGGGGGGCGGTTGATTAGAGGCAGAAGGAGAGAAATAGAGAAAGAGAGAGAGAGAGAGAGAACGAGAGAAAGAGAGAAAAAGAGAGAGAGAACACAATAAATAACGAAAGAGGGAGGGAGGAGGCAGGAGAGGGGAGGGAAAAAGGAGGAGGGAAAGGAGGGAGAGGGGATATGGCAGAGAGGCATAAGGATGAAGGAAGAGAGGTAGGAGAGAGAAGGGAGGAGAGGAGGGAAGGGGGGAGGGAGGAGGAGCAGGAAGGTAAGAACGTGAACGTTCGAGGAAGTCCTCGGCGACAACGCCGTTCCTGAAGGACGTCTCAAGCGGGAGCCCACGACGGGCGGGCGATCCCCTGACGGGCGGGTCGGGCGGGTGGGACATTCAAGCGGGATGCCTGAGCATGGCGAAAGCGCGATTCCTAAGCAAATTGTGACGGCGTCCTTGGCGCAGCGTGTTTCCTGAGCGTCGAAAGCACGATTTCGGAATAAATGGCATGGGGGTCGCAGGCGAGAGCGCAATTCCTGAATCAAATGTTAAATGCTCTCTGGCGGGAGCGGGGGTCTGGATTAAATTGCGAAGAAGCCTTGGCTCAATTGCGAGGAGGTCTGGCGCGGGAGCGCCGTTACTGAGGAAAGTGTGAGGAAGTCTCAGATGGGAGTGGGGGTCCTGACTCACTTGCGAGGGAGTCACAAGCAGGAACACCGATCCTGAGTAAATTGAGGAATTCTCAAGCGGGAGCGGGTGTCCTGAGTAAATTTGGAGGAAATGTCAGGCGGGAACCGTTGTTGTTGCAATCCGGGGGACGAGGGGCGCAGTTTGAGCATCAAGACTTTCCTTGTCAAAACAACAGGGTGCGAGCGACGAGGAGCACACTTTGATGGACAAAAACAATATGCACCAGTGCGGGGGATCAACAATACTTTTTCTTCAGAAGTGAGACTTTAACAGCAGCAGCAACAACGCAACAAACACAATCCTCACCACGGGTCCGCGCTCAAGCCACCTGCCCAGGGACAACGAATGACCGTTCGGCCCCCTCAATCTGATATATATATATATATATATATATACATGTGTGTGTACATATATATACATATATATATATACATATTCTAGAATCATCGCGCGCGATTCGCGCGCGCGCTCAGGTTCTAGCAGGCCCCAGGCCTTGACGAATTCATTGCTTCACTGAAGTAGTGGACCACAGTCCACGCATGCCAACCTTCATTCCGAAAGGCCTTCGAGGTAATGGTTGTGTAGGGGGGTGGAGGCCGTGTGAATCGGGTTCCCAGAAGGCCTTCTGGGAGCATGGGTTTGGGGGCGTCTTGGGGAGCCTGTTGGGGCGTGCCGTCGTCGTCGTCGTCGTCGTCGTCGTCGTCGTCGTCGTCGTCGTCGTCTCGTCGTCGTCGCCGTCGTCGTCGTCGTCGTCGTCGTCGTCGGTTCAGTAGGGCATTTGGGGCAACTTTGTGCGAAACGATCTGCGGAGGGCCGCGAGAGGGCGATCAGTCATGTTCCCAATCAACTTCCCAGACAGCTCTCCTGTAGCATGATGGTACTTCGAAGCCTCCCGAGACTCGCGGGCCCATGATGAACCATGTCCCCGGAAGGCTTTCTGGGGACATGGTTTGTTGGGGTGTGTTGGGGGGTCTCTTGGGAGTTCCCTGGGGGCCCCTTGGGGGTCTCTGGGAACTCTCGGGCCCATGATGAACCATGTTCCCTGAACTGGGGACATGATTTCTTAGGGTGTGTTGGGGGGCCTCTTGGGCGTTCCCTGGGAGCCCCTTGAGGGTCTCTTGGGGCTTCCTGGGGGCCTCTTGGGCGCCTCACGGGGCATCGTGGGAGCCTCTTGGTGGCCTCAGGGGGCCTCCAGGCGGCCTCTAGGGCCAGAGACCTCGAAATATCGGTTGGCGGTCCCCCTCTGGGCCCTCTCTTGGGGAGCTCTTGGGGCACAGTTGGGTTGTCTGGGGAGCCTCCTCGGCCGTCTTGGGGCCCTCTTCGGGGCCTCGTGGCCCGTCTTGGAGCGATCTGAAGGGCCTCCGAACGAGGCCGTGAGGGAGCGCCGGTAAGCAGGGGAAGCAAGAACGCCTAAATCCTTCAGGAACCATCGGAACATTAGTGAAGCGTGCCTTCCAGGGCCCTCTTGGGGAGCCTTTTGAGTCCGTCCTGGAGCGTGTTGGAGTCCTCGTCGGCTGTTTTGAGGGCAGCTTTGGTGTCTTCGGGGCCTCGTGAGACCGTCCTGGGCACTCTCGGGACCCCCTTAGCCTGTCGTGGCCTGCTTCGGGGCGGGCTCGGGCCGCCTCGGGAGCTCTGGACCCCCCACCGCAAACCCGGGCGGGCACCGATGGGGGAATCAAGCAGCGGCCCGCCCCCCAGGCCTACCCCGAGATAGAGAATAATGTTTCCGGGTCGCTTTCCGGGAGCATGATATTTTCGGCTCTCTAAGAGTGGGGCCTCCGGGGGCTTACCGAGGGGCGCCTTTTGGCCTTGTCGTCAAGCCTATTGGAAACATGGTTGGGGCGGTAGGCGGAAGCCCAAGGAATCATGTTCCCGGAAAGCTATCTGGGAAATATGATTTACCGAAGTGTCTTGGGGGTCCGCAGGGGGCTTCCCTGGGGGCCCTTCGGGGGCCCATTGGGGCTTCCAGGGGGCCTCTTGGGAGCCTCACGGAGCTTTTTGGGAGCCTCTTGGTGGCCTCCGGGGGCGTTCCAGGAGCCTCTCAGGCCGGAGACTTTGACATGTCGCGATCTTCGGGCCCTCTCGGGTCGCTCTTGGGGCTCTCTTGGGGCGCTCTCGAGGCCCTCTTGGCTTATCTGGGGAGCCTCCTGGGCCGTCTCTGGGCTTTCTTGGGGGCCTCTTCGGCCGTCTCGGAGCGATCTGCAGGGCCTCTGACGCGGTCCGGGACCGTGGGGAGGCGGAACATGGGAGAGCGCAAGAATGCTTCAAAAACCATTCGAACATACATGATTTTTTGCTTCTGGGACCCTTTGGGGTGGCCTCTGGAGGCGCTCTTGGGGCGTTTTGGCGGCGTCGTCGGCCGTCCTGAGGCCATCTTCGGCGTGTCCGGGGCGTCTGGGGGCTGTCTCTGGGCGACCTGGGAACCCGGGAATCATGTTCCCGGAGAAACTTCCGGGAACATGATTTCGAACGGGGCCCTCTTGGGGGGGGTCCGTCAGCCCCGCAGGGCGACTCTTTTGGGCCGTCTTGTGCCCTCTTGGGTCTCTCTTGGGCTGTCTTGGGGCTCCTCGGGGGCGTCTGGGGCACTGCGAACGTATGTTTACGATGGAAATGGGCAAATTTTTGCATCTTGAAGGCCCTCTTGGGGCCCTCTTCGACCATCAAGCCATCTCGGGCCCTCTTGGGCCTCGCTGAGGCTGTCCTGGGGCCCAGTAGGGGGCCCTGGGAGCCCAGAAGTCATGTTCCCTGAGAGGCTTCCGGGAACATGATTTCGAACGGGGCCCTCTTGGGCCTCCCTGAGGCCGGCTTCGGGGCCTCTTAGGCCGTCTTGGGATGTTCCGTGAGCCCCGCAGGACGACTCTTTTGGGCCGTCTGGGGCCCTCTTGGGTCTCTCTCGGGCTGTGTTGGGGCTCCTCGGGGGCGTCTGAGGCGCTGTGAAGACGAAGCCAGCGAGCTTGCTGAACATGTACGTTGTACGAAGGACATCGGCAGATGTTTACCTCACGGCCTACTCTCTCATAAAGAATGGGCGTGCGGCATTGCAGCCTGGGATGAGCTGGAGGTGCATGGAGGAGGAGGAGGAGGAGGAGGAGGACCATCAGAGAGAAGGAGAGAGAGGTTAACCAGTCAACAGCCTCCTGATACAAACCGAGCGGCGGGAACTTGCCCGCAGCCTAGCATGAATATGTTGTCGAGCATGCTCCTGCGATCTGCGACCATCGGCTCGAGCAACGTTAAACGCAGTGACAGTTGCGTCGCTAGCCCTCCGTGGCTAAGCAGTGCTTCGGTGGACGGGCAGTTCCAGAAACATGGCAAAATCATGTCCAAATGCTCAGAGTCCCAAGTCGTCCGGGAGACGGAGGAGGGAGCGAAAGAGACGGGAACACGAATGGCCATTTGAATCATCCACTTGCGGACATGTGACTTCTTCAACTTGTCATGCACATACCACCTGAATAAGAATATGGGTTTTTGCACAATGTCAATCCTACTGGATGGGCGGGTTCGGGAAACAGCCCAACCCAGGTGCGCTCTGCATAGTGGCCCTCCTCGATGTTGTCACCCCGCTTGAGGCTGTCCACCATTCGCGGCCAACAAGAATAATTAACGTCTCTAATCCGGTCCATGCGGACTGCAAAGTTGCCACCGTAACGCGCCTGCACCACAGTGCAATTGCCATCGGGGAGACCATTACGATTCCAATGAAAAATGCCCAACGTGTCCCACCATCTGCTCAGGGGTCGCTGCCCTGCGTCGGCTGGGTAATCAGACGTAGAAACTTCATAACGCTGCATGTGGTACTTGCCCAGCTCAGCGATTAAATGGAAATCCGCAAATGGCGCCTGACATTTCAGAAAACAGCCAAATCCATGGTCTCGTGCGTCGGCGAGGACTGACGGAAAACCACGCAAACCAGCTCCTGGTTGATGCACACGCATATTGTCTTTCAAAAAAAAACGGGTGCATTATCCGAAATTGGCGCCTTGAGGGCCCTGTCAAGTAGACTCAAGGCCCAAACAAACGAATGATCGTTACGGCCAACGTTCGGGAGATTGATCGCCTGGGTATTCTTGGCTGGAAAACCGAGACCTAAGGGGGAGTCGCCGATATCTACCCCGCACTTCTGTATGATCCTCACCATGGTGCTGTTCGCGTCGAGACATTTCACCACTCGAGCCAACTCCGACATCACTCCGTCGCGATTTTTGCACAGTGACATTACAATCAGCGCCGAGAAACGGAGAGGATGGAGTAAAAGACGCCGAGGCATGTCTTGAACGAAACCACCTTTGGCTTTGAACATCTCCGCGTCAGCTTCGAATGGTCCTGGCCGCATCATATCCTCTTCGGGCATTTCATCCCCCCAAAGTGGGTTGTGGGGGGGTGGTCCTCTCGAGCTGGATATCTTCCGCGAAACCCCGCTCACGGTGCTGAGAACCTGTCACAGTGGAATATTGTTCAACACGCGGCCATTCAAGCGCTTCAAATTTAAGAAGCCTGCGGTGCTGCATGTCGTTGGACTCAAAGGTTTTGCTCACACTGGGCGGCTGGTTGTCGAAGACCACGGTTTTCAGCTCAGCGCTTGGGCCGCCGTGCGTTTTAAGCTGATGCTCCACCATCACATGGACATGCATGGTGTCCTTCGCGTGGGTCTGCAAAGCGCCCGCGCACGCAATCCTGAAAAGGAGGAACACTCCTTCCCGCAACGGCATGCTCAGGCGAAGTTGTGTGAAGGGGCCCTGGCCTTGAGCCAAACTGGCTTGAGCCAAAATGGCTACGGAGCCTCTTGAAGGCCCTCTTGGGGCCCTCACGGGCCCTCTTGGGGCGCTCTTGGGCGTCTTCGGGGCCTCTTCAACCTTTTTTGACCATCTGTACGGAAGCGGCCCGGGGCAGTCCCGGGGGGTCTGTGACCCCCCAAACGTTCGGGGGGCGGCCATGGGGGATGACGGCACCGATTTTTGCCCCCCCCCCCCCCCCCCCCTGGGCCTACTCATATATACACAACACACACACACATATATATATATATCTGTATGTATACACACACACACACCCCAAAATGCACTTCGGGGTTCGCACTTCTGGTCTAAAGAACTGAGCCTGTGTCGGTCTGGCGGCTCCATGCTGGCCGTCGCCGCCAAGTCGCCGCTTCGTCGCCGCCCGTCGCCTGGGCTTCTGTGTCGGTCTAGCGGTTCCGTGCCGGTCGTCGCCGCCCCATGGCCGCCTCGTCGCCGCCCATCGTGTGGGGTCTGGCTGCCAAGTCTGGCGGCAACGTGTTCGCCGTCGCCGCCCCGTCGTCGCAGTCGCCGTCGCCGCCCCGTCGACGCTTCGGATATTGTTTTTTAGAAAGGGAGTTCGGATCTCCCCTGGGGTTAACGGCCTCCCTTTTCGCATTGCGATTTGTATTTGATTCTGCCCCAGTGTCCATCCTACATATGAGTTCATACCAACCCAGCCAGGCCAGTATCGACCCCCCCCCGCCATCCTCTGCAAAGATGCGATGCGTGCGCACCCGTTCATCACAAATCATACGTTTTCAACTACCCTTTGGGAACACATGAGACGAAATGAACACGCTCGCGCGACGTCGCGCACGCATGCCGAAATCCTTCCAAAACCGTGAATGTCGTACGGCTATCAAAATCGGACGTCCCAGAAACATATAAAAACACATGGCTTCACAACGGGGATGTAAAACAATACGCTCGCGCTCTTGCGAATCCTTTACATAAAAAACCATTGGATTTTCAACGTTTTCAAGACATGCGACAAAACTGTGTTTTCGCGCGCGCGTGTCGAAATCGTTTGAAAGCCCTTGCGCGCGTGCTGTCGCAATAATCCTTGGCAAACAAGGGGACGAAGTGCGCGCGCGCGTCGTCGCGAGCACATGCCGAACTCTTTCAAAAACCGGAGGTTGCGTACGGATTTCACAACCGAGTGTCCCGCAACCTTTCCTTGTATACTATATATAAACATGGCGTCGCAAAACCAATTTTCAAACATGCCAACGCTCGCGCTCTTGCGAATCCTTGAATCGGAGATTGGGGGTGAGTCCGACGTGAAACGGACCCCCCAATACTGGGAAATCGATTTCGGTTTCGGGTTCGTGTCGTGCGTGCCGTGCACGCGTGCGGTCGAGGCGAAGCTGCGTGGGCGGGCGAGAAGAAATCCTCCTGTGGCTGGGCCGCGGCTGGACCAAATCTAATTCCTCCGGCGGCAGGTGCCCCGCGGTGTTCCGCCGGTGTCCCGAAATCCTCCTGTGGCTGGGCCGCGGCTGGACCAAATGTGACTCCTCCGGCGGCCGGTGCCCCGCGGTGTCCCGCCGGTGTCCCGTGGTGTCCCGTTGAGTGAGATCGATAATGAGATCGATCGTGAAATCGATGCTGAGATCGATGGTGATATCGATTGTGAGATCGATACTGAGATCGATGTGGTGCCCCGAAGTGTCCCGCGGTGTCCGAAAAAACGAGGTCGATAGAAAAATCGATAATGAAATGGACAGGTGTCCCGTGGTGTCCCAAAGAGTGAGATCGATACTGAAATCGATCGTGAAATCGATGCTGAGATCGATGTGGTGCCCGAAATGTCTCGCGGTGTCCCAAACAATGCGATCGATAATAACATCGAAACTGAAATCGACAAGTGTTCCGTGGTGTCCCGTTGAGTGAGATCGATAATGGGGTCGATCGTTAGATCGACAAGTGTCCCGTGGTGTCCAGTGGTATCCCGTGGTGTTCCGTTGACTGAGACCGATCGCGAAATCGATTCAGTCAGATGTTGGTTCCCCCCTTTCTCCCCCCCAAACCTCCTTATCACCCGAAGGGTGGTCGTATAGGTACAAAGTATATTTCCGCATTTTCGTAAAATTCTGGCAAGCGGGCCTTTCGCGCAGCGTGCCGAAATCTTGCGGTCGCCCTTGCGCGCGTGCTGGGGGGGGGGGGGGGCACGATCCGTATCAAATAGTACAATGCGGGTCATTCTCGCGCGTCGGCCACGCGCGCATGTCGAACTCCTTCCAAAACCTTCACCACAGACGCGAGGACGCAACCATTGTCGTCGGCGTGATCAGCATCGGCGCCGTCACTGGCCGTGCCATCGTCGTTGCCAACATCGTCACCAACACCGATACTATCGACATCGTGTCTCCCTTTGCCGACGTTGCCATGCTACCGCGCCCGCCCAAGCCGCCGACTCGCACTGAAATGCCCGCTGGGATTTGCCCAGCGGTCAGCGCCCCGCGGCCGCGTCGGTCGCGCCAAACTAGCTGGCCGCTGCGCGGAAGTGCATGCGCGGGCTGGCGCGGCCGCGGAGATGCACCAGCCAAGACCAAGCACTCATGTCAATCGACGCCGCTCGTGTTTTGCAAGACAAGTTGCGGGTGGGTGGGTGGGATGATTGCGCGAACAATGGAGCGGAGCTGACAACAGTGAACTCCACGAGTAAATTACACCGTGGTCGTTGTCGGCGGCGTCGTCGTCGTTGTCGCTGTCGTCGTCGTCGTCGCTGTCGTTGCCATGTGCCATGTGGTACCCGCCGTCACGGTCTTAAGAGATTTTGCAAAGCAGGTTGCGGGTGGGTGGGTGGGTGGGTGGCAAAGTCGGCAAGAGAATTACACCGTATAGATTGCACCGCGCTCATTGCACCACGCTGCTTGCACCACGCAAATTGCACCGCATATATTGCACCACGTGGATCGCGCCACATCTGTTCAACAACACAGTTTTCCTCTATGAAGACGATTCGATTACACCCCCAACCTCCCCCTGGTCTTCTCCGTTGTTGGTTTCGCTTGTGAATTCATAAATGATCTGGACCCCTCGTCCATCCGAAATGCGAATCCATGCCATCCCAACCCGACAGGTATCGACCCCCCTCGCCATCCTCTGCAACAGACACTATGCGCGCACTCTCGTTTGTAAAAAAATGATCAGTTCTCAAAAACCCTTTGCAACAAAGAAGACGAAGTGCACACGCGCGCGTCGCCGCGCGCGCATGCCGACATCTTTTGAACATCTTCGGTGTCGTAAGGTGTTCAAAATCGAGCATCACGAAAATATGTAGCACACGTGGTTTGCAACACGAATCTTCGAACCAAAGAATTGCGCCCGCGCTCTTGCAACTTCTTAGGGTAACCCTCTCTTATATATTTTCCTTTGAAAAAACAACAACATGGTCATAACATTCTTCCAAAGGGCCTCTCGCGCGCGCGTGTCGAAATCGTTCGAACGCCCGTGCGCGCGTGCTGTCGCAAGAAGAGGGGAGGGATGAGAGAGAAGGACCCTGGATCTCGGAAGTGCTCGACACTTCCGAAACCGGTCAGCAAAATCGTAACCCGTCCTGTCCCTAGCCCCCCCCTTAATGGGCATCGCTGCGCCGACCCCTGTCCCCATGGGCGTGGCCTGGGCCCCAGGTGGCCGATTTGCCACCCTTAAGTGGGGATGCTCTGATGGGAGGAGGCCTCTTGGGAACCTCTTGGGGTGCTTTCTAAGAGGAACACAAAACGGCATAAACATACACTTTTGACGGTTCGCGCGGATTTCTCGGATTTGAGCTGAACCCCCTTCCCTGGCGCGCCTCTGGCGCCAGGGGTGGCGCCAGAGGCGCCGCCACGGGGGCTCAGTGCAGATCCCAAAAACACGCGCGGAGCGCCCAACATATATGTTTATGCTGTTTTCTCTTCTTCGACTCTTGGGGCCTCCTGGGAGCTTCCCAGGGAACTCTGCTGGGCTCCGGGGCTGCCACGGACGTCGACGGGGGCGGCGTCCAGGGCGCCGCCAGGCGAGGCCGCGGGGAGGAGGTCAGGGGCGAGATCGGATGTCTCAGCAGGGGCAGGGGAGGAGGAGGAGGAGGAGGAGGAGGAGGAGGAGGAGGAGGAGGAGGAGGAGGAGGAGGAGGAGGAGGAGAAGAACGAGGAGGAGGAGAAAGAGGAGGAGGAGAAAGAGGAGGAGGAGGAGGAGGAGGAGGAGGAGGAGGAGGGAGGAGGAGGAGGAGGAGGAGGAGGAGGAGGAAGAGGACAGGAGGAGGAGGTCAGGGGCGGCGGGATCGGGGCCGGGGGGTCGCCGCGGGCGGTCCACCCGGGGCCCGACGACTGCCGAAAGGGAGGCGGGCCTCCGACGCTGTGACTTTTGCCCAGCCGGGCGCCTCGCCGCAGTCCCAGCCCGCGGGGCCCGATCCCGGGCCCTGGGAAGCAACATTCCTGCCTCTCAAGCCTTATGTTTTTTAGAGAAGAGCCTTGTTGAACTGGGTTGGACCTCGTCCTTCTCCTTCTCCTCCTCCTCCTTTTTTGCGCGCGGGTCTCTGGGCGCTACGGAAAAATATGCCGATCCCGGGCCCCGCGGCGTGGGTCTGGGCACGGGGAGAGGGCCGGCACCTCTGGGGCCGCGGGTCGAGAACCTCACGTCGGCGGGGGTCTGCAGGGCCCCCAGCCGCGATGGGGCGTCGGGTCGGGCCACGGACCTCGGGGCAGCGGCGTGCGGTCCCAGGGCAGCAGCGTCGGATCTCGGGGCAGGCTCCGGAGAAACTCGCGGGGCCTTCTGCGAAACCGAAGAGGGCCGAACGTCGGAGGGCTTCTTGCAAGTCCAGCCGCCTCTGAGAGTGCCTGCGTGCCCCCGCAATGATCATCTGGTTTTCGGGTCATAGCCGAGGTCTCCGGCGGCCATTCGGGGCGATCGGAGCAGTCCTGGAACACCCTCGGCGAAGCGCAGCTGCTGGAAAACACCCCGAGGCTGGCGAGCCACCGAGAACAGACGCACACCTCCGAAAACCACGAACATCGAAGCTCGAACGACGACGACGAAAACACTTGGGAAGCCACGAAAACATCAGAAAACTCAGAACTTTCCCCGCCGGGCGCGCCGCCGAGATCAGGCGTCGGGTCGGGCGCCGAAACCGACGTCAGCCTGAAAGATGCATGTGGCGTTTTTTACATATGCTTCTCTAGCTCTGTGGTTGCTTTTCCTGCGTCTCCTGGTGTGCGAAAATTATCCCGGCAAGGCAACCGAACAGCGATGTGTAGAGGCATATATACGAGCAGCCTCCTTAATATTCATATGAGAACCCAATTGTAGAATTCTAAATCTGACCCTGCAATCAACGGATGTGGGTCTACACGAGGCCCTGCTAAACACAGATGAAGTTTCAAACGAGACGCTTGGGAGCTTGCATTTCAAAGGACGTGCGTCCACAGCGCACCCCTTGTGGCGAAGAGGAGATGCCAAGCCTGCCACAGTTGAGTGACTGACTAGTTATATAAATGTATGCTGAAATGAGCTTTATCCAGACATAAACGCATGGAGGTTTAATCGAAACACAGCTAGCAATGGATGTGAGCGACAGGGGACACTGCTATCAACTGATTTATCTCTGCGAGAGAAACCACTTACGAAACACTTTTAGGGACGGATCAATGCTCGATCAAGGTGTGCACGTAAGCAGAGCTGGAAGCATAGTCTGAAGTACTCTTTTGCATAGTCTGAAGCACGATATCGCATTTTTTTTTTTTTTTTTTTTTTTTTTTTTTTTTTTTTTTTTTTTTTTTTTTTTTTTTTTTTTTTCCAAATGTGACTCTGCTTCACTAGATATATGTTCGAACGAAATATGTATGGATTTTTATATAAATGTATGTTGACATGCGCTCATGTATAAATGCATGGAGATCCGATTGAAGCACAGCTATCAACGGATGTGGGGCGAAACAGAGAAAGGGGACACTGCTAGGTCCTGATCTCGTTGATCCGTAGGAGGGCTGCTATTGAATCTCAGAGATGTTATCAGTCCGTCCGTCCTTACATGATAACTCCGCTTAGCCCCGCGAAGGGTGTTATGTACACCGACCACAGACGCATCGAGGATCAAGCTCCCGAGGACGAAGATCTTGGGACACCAGCTCGATCCTCGACTGATCCCCCGATCCAGAGTTCAAGGTTCTCGAGCCAGGTATCCGAGATCTTGTGATCTCGGATCCACGACGGCTCGAGAATCTGGAAGCCTCGATTGGGGAATCGTTCGAGGATCAAGTAGACGAATGTGAAGATCTTGACACCAACGCTTCATCGTCGATCGCCTCCGCGATCGAGAGTCGAAGGTTCTCGAGCCGAGGATCTGAAAATTCCTGTGCCGTGCTCGAACGTGCTTCGGACGTTACTGTATTTCGCTTCGGTATCCGCCCGAACTGCTTCACGTGGTCGACTAGCGTTTGCAGAGGACCGCTCAATGCAGCACGCTGAGGAGCAGCACTGGTCAATGCCGCAGGCTGAGGAGCACCGCTGTTCAATGCAGCAGGGTCAGTAGCACCGCCGCCAGACCGAGAACTCCCAGCATG
Source organism: Prorocentrum cordatum (assembly GCA_963575745.1). Lineage (NCBI taxonomy): Eukaryota > Dinophyceae > Prorocentrales > Prorocentraceae > Prorocentrum > Prorocentrum cordatum. The sequence continues at coordinate 261,394 of CAUYUJ010012769.1, forward strand.
CCGTGGCATTAAGGTGTGCAGTAGGCGCTGCGCAGTTCTTTTGAAAGCAGGGCTGTAGCCAAGAAGGCTAAGGAGAGGGTGATGACGATGATCGTGACGACTACGTGCTACACCGTACTATTGCAGGCCATCTACTACGTAGTACTACGTATTACGTCGGGCACCAAAAAATGTTACAGGAGTGGTGTTCGGGGAACACGACGAAGAGGAAGTGGCCTACTACTACTACTACTACTACTACTACTACTACTACTACTACTACTACTACTACGACTACGACTACTACTACTACTACTACTAATACTACTACTAGTCCTACTACTAGCACTACTACTACTACTACTCCTACTACTACTCCTACTACTACTCCTACTACTACTACTCCTACTACTACTACTATTACGACTATTACGACTACTACTACTACTACTACTACTACTACTACTACTACTACTACTACTACTACTACTACTACTACTACTGCTGGGGGAGGAGAAGGGAGAAGGAAAGGACGGAAAAGGAGGGCTCGGGGGCCCTTGAAGGGGGGGATGTGCCCATCCGAGGGAACGGTGCACCCCCCCCTCCCCGTCGTGAAATCGAGGCACCAGCCGTGGCAACGACCCCCCCCCTATCCCCCTCCGCGACCTGAGTAGAGCACCCAGGCCAGCGGAGGACGTCATAGGGGGCGGGGGTTCTGACTTCGATGAAAGAAGAAGGAGAGCGGGAGGCAAGGATCAGGCAGACGAAAACCCTTTTAGGCTTTACCCGGCGTGTGGGCATGCCCTTTGAGCACGAAGTGGCCTACAGTTGGCTCCGGGCATTGAAAATGTGGCCCTGGAGTGGAGTTCTGGCGATTCGAAGAGCACGAAGTGGCCTACAGTTGGCTCCGGCCACTCAAATGTAGCCCGGGAGTGGAGTTCTGGGAGGTCGAAGAGCACGAAGTGTGTGACTGTTGACGAAAAACGAGCCCGCCTTTGTTCCCGGTCCTCCAGAAAGTGGCCCGGGAATGGAGTTCTGGGAGGTCGAAGAGCACGAAATGTGTGAGGGTTGGCAAAAAGCGAGCCCGGCTCTGTTCCCGGTTCTCCAGAATGTGTCCCGGGAATGGAGTTCTGGGAGGTCGAAGAGCACGAAGTGTGTGACTGTTGGCGAAAAACGATTCCCGGTTCTCCTCCCCGGCACCCGCCCAGACCCCCCTGAGGAGTCATGATGCTCTCTTTTGACCCTACTAGAAACCTATCAGCAAACGCTGTTAGGTAAAAACACCCTGGAGAGCCCTACAAGGTCCCTGGCGGTAACCAGGTTGGCGGTTTGGGAACTGCAGAAGTCAGGGGCGTCCAAGAGGGGGGTTTGCAACTTGTGCCCCGAGGCATATGCGCGGCCCGGAGCGGGGCCAAGCGGCGTATTGCCAAAGAGGCCCCGAAGAGGGCCTCAAAACGGCACAACAAGCCTCCAATAAAGCACACCCAAAAGACCCGCAAGGCGACCCGTGGGGACCCAACCATGGCCCCGAGCCGGCCCCAGGAGCGTTTGCCCGCAGGAGGGGCGTCGTCCTCCCGCAGGCTGCCTGAAGCCCGCAACGGGGCCACCGGGGTGCAATGACGCGCTTCGATATTGTGCATTTGAGCATTGCCCACCCCGGAACGCGAGGCGGGACACCCAGGGAGCACTGGCACACTTTTGGGCCTGGCGGCCACGCTGCGCAGTCGTCGTTCGTCGAAGGCACGCGGCGGAGCACCCAACGAACCCAGCACACTTTGAGCCTGGCGGCCGCTAGGTGTGCCAGGCGGATCGGGAGCTCTGTCTTGAAATCTGACAGCCCTAGCGCGCCAACGCATGAGCAGTTGCACTCTTTGTGACCGACTCGGCGGCTTGTGCAAGCCTGCGTCGCTGTGTTGGATGGCTTGCGTTATAACTGGGGATGGGCCCACGCAGTGCGCGCGTGGGTAACTGGCCGTACCTTGAGCGGGGATTGCCAGGGAAATCCAGGCCACAGGAGGAGACGAGGAGGGCGGGGCACCGAGGATGCAGCACTGGCTTGGGAGAAGTACGGAGGGAGGAGGGAGGGGAGGAGCACGAAGAAGAGCCTCCAGAGGAGTGACGCCTGCTTCGTAAGAGCCTCCAGAGGAGTGACGCCTGCTTTCGTGCACTGCCCCGCACCTTTCTTCCCATTTCCCGTGCGCGTGTCCCAGCACAGACGAGCACGTTGCAAGCCGCTACGGAGTGGAACGGGGAAAGGGGAGGAGACAGCAGGAGGGACCCGAGGGGAGGAGGGAGAAGGTAGGACGGAGGAGAGGGAGGAAAGGCGGGATGAGAAGAAAACGGGGCGGGGCGGCACAAGGAACACACGGCGCAACGGGCGCAACAGCAAGGCGACGAGAGCCGGGAGTAGGAAGCGGGGACCAGGCGCAGGAGCGGGAGCGGACGGGACAAGGACGACGACGAGAGGGAAGGGGGAGGCACAGGAATCGAGGGACGGCTCTGGAGGGTGCATGGGGAGGCGGAGGAGGTGGAAAGGGGGGGGGCAAGGAAGATAAAGAGGAGGAGGAGGCGGAGGAGAACGGCGAGGACGACGAGGAGGACTAGGGAGGGCAAGGCTGAGGAGGGGGAGGGGGGAAAAGGGGAGGACGGGGCGGAGGCGGAAGATAACGGGGAGGAAGGGGAAGGCAGAGGAGTAACAAGACGACGAGGGACAACTGGCGAAAAGAGGAGGAGGAAGGGGGGAAGAGGAGGAAACCGCAACAAAAAAATGATGGCCCTGGCCATCCAACGTTTGCTCACACACACGCGCAAGAGGTGAACCGCTGCCTCGGCAGGGGGGCTGGCATCGCGGAGTTCAGGCCGCGGCAGCCGGCTTCGTAAGACCAGAGTTGACGCTCCAGGCTGCATACTCCTGCTGGCGACACGGAGACGGGGGGGACGACGACGACGACGACGACGACCCTCCGTCCTTTCCCAGCTTGAGGAGAGGGAGGCAAAGGCAGGTTATCATCGTGCTGAGAATGCGAGCTGCTCGCTCTTGGGCCTTCCCCGACGGCGAACGCCAGACTGAGCGCGCGCACTGGACGCCATCGGAGATGCCCACCCAAACTGGCTGCGGTCGTCATGCGCGACTGCAGATTGGCACCTCCTCTGAGTCGACGGCTGCAATTCTGCGCCGTGCCTGGGACGGCGATGCACATGCGGGTGCCCGACGCAGACCGTCGGTGACGGGGGCACCGCGGCACCACCCAACACCACGCCCACAGATGGGGGGGATCGTGTCCTGTCAGGGTGGCCCGCGCGGGGCTGGACTCAGATGCCGACTTTGGCCTGTTGCCCATTTCACGAACTCGTCCCAGCGTTGCTGGGACCATCGGGTGGGGCGGGGGGGTAGGGGGGGCGAGCCCGTTAGTACTGATGAGGGGGGGAGGGGGGCGGATCTTGGACCACAGGACCGTCGCGCGCGCGTGCTCCCGCGCGCAGGGGGACGGGGGGGGGGGAGGGAGGAGGAGGAGGAGGAGGAGGAGGAGGAGGAGAGGGAAGGAGGAGGAGGAGGAGACGGAGCAGGAGGATGAGGAGGAGGAGGAGGAGGAGGAGGAGAGAGATGGAAGCGGGAGGGAGGGCTCCCTCCTGGCATGTATCCGTTGCAGGTGTGCTTGACCCTCGCTGTCAGGTACGAATGGGCACGTCGCTATCAATCATTGCTCCACTACCTCGTCGGTATTGCTGACTGTGCTTGGTATTATTCGATGGCGTTGCCGCCTCGTGCTGTTCAAAATGACATGACGCTTCATGGATCCGACGCCTCCCGGAATCTATCTGTTTCAATTGTGCTTGGCCCAATGGTCGCAACCAATGTCACCGCTCACCCACTCGTGCCGTGAACCCATCTTGCAATCCTGCCCAGTCGTGCGATGCCGGAGCGCTGCGTGCAGAGACAGCGGCGTTACGCCAGGGTGGGTTTCGTTTGGTAACGGGACAGCATGAGAATCCGTGCTTGCGACAAGTTCTGTTGTCGTTTCTGCACGACGCTGGACAGAAAAACATTGCGACAATTTCTGACGATGTCTAAGCATGGGCACGGACACGGGAATCGAACGTGTAGACGTTCTCCTCATTTTCTCCACTCTGCAATTATGTTTGGTCTAAGCTCATTTTCAGGACAACCGAATTCGCAATGATAGCATCTGCTGAAAGTTGTCGGCCAATTCGTCGACAGCCGATCCCCCGCTACGCAACTGGATGCAGCAACAAGTAGTGGGAGGATTGGCGACTGGGTCCTCGACCATCCCAAACAGTGCAATTAACATTCCATCGCTCGGGTGATCATACATGCGGTCTGCTGTGATTTGAACCCGCACTTCTTCCTCTTCCTCTCTTCCTTCTCCCTCCTCCCTCGCTCTCGCCTCCCTCCCTCCCTCCTTTCCTCCCTCCTCCCCAGCGGTGGGGTGAGGATGTAAGAGGAGGAGGAGGAGGAGGAGGAGGAGAAGTTGGAGGAGGAGGAGGAATCGGTTGGGGTGTGTCGATGCTGCCTTCATTTGCCTGGGGTGGGACTGACGGCATTGGCGGGTGGCTGGATGCGTCGTTGTCGCTGGAACCACTCGTTAATCGCCCCGACCATCCGTCGCTGCGTACGGCGTAACTGTTCTTTAAGAGGTTCTGTTATTGTGAAGGGAGGAGGAGGAGGAGGAGGAGGAGGAGGAGGAGGAGGAGGAGGAGGAGGAGGAGGATAGAGTCCCCCCTCCTCCCTCTCCCCCCATATCTCCGACCGCCAAACATGCACATTCCAGAACCTCTGTGCGGCCGAGATCCAGCATCACCGCACACAGGCTGCACGGGCAGTGCCTCACGGGGCACAGACAAGAACCAACGAGCAAGCACTACCCAGTCAAACACAGACTGCGACTCTGCCGCAGCACCGTCATTCCCACATTGATGCGCAGCGCATAGTCGTGGAACACTCCCCCCTCGCCTCCTCCTGGGGAAACCAAGAGGTACCGATACCGCTGCTCCCCGGGCCTCTCCCTGGGTGAGTTCTGACCAGGGGTTCGACGAATCCAGCTGTGGCGACGAGGGCCTCCCAGGAGGCCCGAAAAGGTGAAAAGTGAGGGAAGGGTAGCAATATAGGCACCTTTCCCTCCTCACCTTCGGGGACCTCCTGACCCGGGTCAATCCAGACCTGGGTCAGTCAGGCCTGCAGGATCCCGCAAGCTCCTGCAAGATCCTGCGCACAAGCCCGGGCCAATGCGAATGATCCCGCGGGATCCTGCACCCAAGTCCGGGTCCATGCGACCCTGGCCCTGCAGGATCCTGCAACATCGGGCGCTCTGGCTGACCCCCGTTTGCACTGACCCCCGTCTGGAGGCCCCCGATCACCTCCTCCTGCCTCCGCGACCCGGGAGCGCGCTCTCGCGGGGGGCGGCCCGTCTCCGCGCTCTCGCGGTTCCGGCGCGCCCAGTAGTCCTTGCCGCGGGCCGCTGGGAGGGCCGTCGCCGTCGCCCGCGTCCTCCCTGTGCGCCTCATCGCCGTCCTCGTTCTCGTCCTCGTCCTCGTCGTCGTCCTCGTCCTCCTCGTCCTCCTCGTCCTCGTCCTCGTCCTCGTCCTCGTCGTCGTCGTCGTCGTCGTCGTCGTCGTCGTCGTCGTCGTCGCCCTCGTCTTCCTCCTCGTCGTCGTCCTTGTCATCCTCGTCGTCCTCGTCCTCCTTGTCGTCCTCCTCGTCCTCTTCCTCCTCCCTCCTCCTCTTCCTCCTCCTCCTCCCGCCCCTCCTCCCGTTGGGTTGAGCCCAGGGGGTGGCCGTCGGGAGGAGCGGATCGATCCAGGCTCGAGGATCGAGGTTCGAGGATCGAGTATCGAGGTTCTGGAATTGAGGCTCGATGCCCGAGATTCTCGAACCAGATCGGGGCTCGATCATCGAGGAGTGAGGAGGACGAGGATCGAGGATCGAGGGCCGAGGATCGGCGCAGGGATGGTGATGGAGACGCGAGACGGCGGCGAGGGAAAGGACGAACGCAGACTGGCTGACCCCCCGCCAGCGCCGCGCGGCCTGGGAACCGGGTTGGGGCTCGCGCCCCGAGCGCCTACGCGATCTGAGGCTTCTCTGGCCGTCCCGTCGCCTTCTCCTTCTCCTCGCCCCCGTGCCTCGATCCGCCACGGTTGCGCCCCGCCGCTTGCTCTATGGCCAGCTGGGCCCAGCTCGCCGCTGGTCAAACAATTTTTTGCTTCGCGGGTCGAGAGCGCAACTCTTCCGGTCGAAGCTAAGCGGGCCGCGCGAAGCTTGAATTGACCAGGTAGGGGGAGGGAAAGGGGCCGCTGGTCAAACAAGAGTCTTGCTGTTTTCTGAAGCCCTCGGGGCCTCTGCTGCGCCCCGGGGCCGTCACAGGACTGCTCGGGACGGAGGGCTGGTCTTGGGGACGGCGCAGCTTGCGCGGTCGCAAGTTCTCTGGAACGCGGCGCGTGCACCCCCAGCGCTCGGGACGCGCGGGTTCCCAGGCGCGTTTGGAACTTCTTGACCCGTCTGGAGGCAAGGGGGCTTACAGAAATCAGATTCCGACATGGGACACGTGAGAAGAGCCAGCAAACATCGGGCAAGCATGATCAAGATTCGAATCTTCGGGCAAGGCCGACGGATGGCTGGCCGCGCGCGGAGCGAGGAGGGAGCCACTCGACATGCCTGGGAGGCCCAGCCGCAGGAGCGGGGAGGAGGAAGGTGTGATGGGTAAGGGAGGCGAGCGAACGGAGCTGCGAGGCGGAGGGGAAGAGCGGACGGGAGAGGGAAGCGGGGGAGGGGCTATAGCCGAGGTGGAGGGGGGAAGCCTCCTCCCCCCCCTCCCCAACGTCCTCGCTCCCCTCCCCGCCCCCCCACTCCTCCCCGACTCGAGCGGAGCCAAGGTGCCAGGCCCCTCGGAATCCACCGGCCCCTTGTGGGCCTTCCCGGGCCCCTCCCCCCTGGATAGCTGGCCTCAACCGCAGTCGGAGGGGGGAGGGGGGGGGCCCAGGGGGGGTCAACGTGTTTCGGGGGTCCAGACAGAGGGGTCCAGACAGCCTCCCGCCTCCCAGACCATGCAGGGATGGCCAGACTCTGGTGCAGGACGTCCTCCAGCGTGCGCTCAGGGAGGCTCCAAGACGGCCAGAGTCGGGCAAACACTCGCACGGCACTAACATGGATCAAGGATCTGTGGATCTGGCGCCAGGGCTGAACCCAAACGGTGCTTTTCGTTTTCGTTTTGTTATCATTTTCCCTCGCCTTTGTCTCGAATCCGCCTTCCCCGCAAACCGAACTCGAAACGAAAACGGCCCGCGAAATCGCCAGAAGCACCGTTCAGGTCCAGCCCTGCCTGGCGCCTGAGCGCCGAATCCACGGATCGGGAAGCGTCACCCCCGAAGCGTGGCGCCGATGCCGCTTTATCTGGCGCCGGAGCGCGCCGATCTGCCTCGAACTCGCCGTCGCTCGGACGTCCAGTTCCTGCGCATTTTTCGGTTTCGTGCGTGTTTTTGTTTGCTCGATGGTCCAGGATGGTCCTCGATGGTCCTCGCCGAGAAAAAAATGCACACGTCCGAGCGATGCCAGGCGAAAACGGAGCTTGTCGCTCACCCACGCGCCTCGATCCATGTCTGCGCTTCCTCGGCATGGGGAGGCCAAGGTGCTCCCCGACTCGGCGGTGGGCAGACCTCCCTTTGGTAAACCTCTCCTCAACGAAGACGGCCTGGGGCTGAGACCGACGGACCTGGACCCGCAAAAATGACGGCCGCGGAGCCCTCTCGCGAGCCGAAGACGGCCAATTCCCGAATCGACGTGTCAGGGCAGGAGGCCTACCCACCCCCGATTCCTCGATACGGGGGAGGCCAGGATGCTCCCCGATGATGCCCCCGAAAGAGGCCCGGGCCGTTCATAGCCAAGCGAACTTTTCCATACTCCGTCGAGGCGGTCGCGCGCGGAGGGCCACTCGTCGCTCACTTCTTGCCGCCGGCCTTGGACTTCTCCTTGCCGCGCACCTTCTTGCGCCTGTTCTTGGTGTCTTTCTTCGCGCGCCTGCCGCCGCCGCCCTTGTCCTTCCCGAGGCCCGCCCGCTTCAGGCGGTACTTGGGCTCGAACTTCTTCGCCTGGGGGGACTACAACTCGCCATCGCTCGGATGTCCATTCCCTGTGCTTTTTTGGTTTCGTGCGTGTTTTTTTTTTTTCGCCAAGTGATCGAGGATGCTCCTCGATGGTCCTCGCCGAAGGAACAATGCACACGTCCGAGCGATGCCAAGACAAGCGGCACAAACGAAAACTTCCGAAGAGCCGCGCGGATCTCTGGCGTTGGCGCCGACCCCCCTGGGGGGCGCCTCCGGCGTCGTCCCCGGCACGCTCGGCGCGGCAGGGAGGGGGGGGTCAGGCGCCGATCCAAGAAATCCGCATATACTTCGGTCGGGCATGTCCCCCTGCAAGCGGATTTTGAGCGAAAATTGGACAGTACACCCAAAATACGGTGAAATAGTCAAGAATAATCAAAAGATCGCTCCCGGACTATTTTTTGGGACTATTTTTGAATATTCCTCCTGTAGAGGGACAGGCCCGACTTAATGAAATGTTCAAGCCGCTTTTCTTCTTCGATGGCCTTGTCGATGTTGTCGTAGATGAGGCCGAACCCCGAGCTGCGGCCGCCGCCGAAGGCCGTCTTGAACCCGAACAGCTGGATGCAGTTGTGGTCGTGCACCTTGTACATCTGCGCCAGCTTCTTGGCCAGGTCCGCCTCTTCGGGATGGCAAGCACAGCCACAGTCAACATCGACGATCAGGAGCTTAGAGATGCAATACCCCTGGAACGGAGAAGAAGCCAAGGATGCGCGCGCCCACGGCACACACTGCGCGCGTGAAGTGCAAAGGATGGCCGGACACAAATTCTGGCAAGATAGTTGCACGCACAGCTCTGCGCAGGCAGAATGGGCGTGATTGCGGCGGCGCTTCCCCACCTCCGCAGCCATTTGCCCCAGAGGCCCCACGGTGGGCCGTGCTAGCAGCACACTGCGGCGAACTGCACACTGGCGCCGAGTCTAGGAAAAAGGCCTTTGCGTGCACTTGCGATAGTGGTCCGCGCGTCAGGGGGGGGAAGTGGCAAGGAGCAGGCCTTCTCAAAAGGCGGCGGGGCTTCTCAGAAGCCCTCCTGTCCTCTGAGAAATTCCCTGGCCATCGCTCGGACGTCCATTCCCTGTGTTTTTTGATATCGTGCGTGTTTTTTTCGCCAGATGGTCGAGGATGCTCCTCGAAGGTCCTCGGCGCGAAAGAATATGCACACGTCCGAGCGATGCCAAGTTCCCTGCGTCTCTGGGGAAGAGCTCAGAACACCTCTCCGGAGGCCAGAGGCGCCCCGGGCCTTCCGAGAGAGCCCGCCCCTTCTCCTCGCACTTGCCCCCCGAGCTCGCCGCCGCGCGGAGTTCGGCTACACGTAAGAGTGACCCTGGGCAGGAGTGACCTTTGGTGCGCGGCTTTGGGGGGGCCGCGGGGAGGCCAAATCCAGGCGCGCTAGCCGCTGCTACCGCTTCGCGTGTGGCCATCTGGGGGCCCATCTGTGCCCGCACCAAAGGTCACTCCGGCGAAAGGTCACTCTTACGTCTAGTCGATGAGTGCCCCATATGCTTGACGCCGGATTGGAGTTCACACGGCGCGCGGTTCTTGTCGTTCAGGGTCCGCGCGGCCACAAAAAGGTATGTTGCCGAATACGCTGCAAGCGGCTACGAAGGTCTTCTCATGATTCGCTCCAAGTGTGGGCAGCTCGCTGAGGGTCATCGGGCCAAACGGGCTTCGGTCAACCTGCAGCGCAAAATTGAAGGGGCCCTGGGACACACAAATTTTTACACACAAATAAAAATATTCCCCATATTTCCACATATTTTCTGGGCTTCTGTCTTCCCCCGCACTGCCTATATTTCCCAATGTTTTCTGGGGAATCGACGATTCATTGTGTCTGTGTGTTTTTTCTCCCCCTGAAGAATTTGAAAGTGCCCGCGCAGAGTCAAGTTCTTGCACAGTGCTCTGAGCGGGCACGTGGCGTGTCACATCGGACAGGAGGGCACAACCTGAGAGCGCCAAGGAAAAGGCTCAGCGTGAACCCTTGCGAGAAGTGCCCCTCCTCAGCGCTGGTCTGGGCTGTACGCCGCACGCGCAACACACACTCTCCGAGGCCCGCGCGGGCGTCCCGGGCCGGCGCTGGGAGCACCCCTTCTCCCCTGGCGCCTGCGCGCGGAGTAGTTTGATGGGGGGGCGCTGAGTGGAGGGGAGAAAAAGGTGCTCTTTTCGGGCCCTCCGGGCCCCCCTTCCGGGGCCCCGAAAAGGGCCCCTCTGGAGGCCCTGCAAGGGCACCCTTCCTGCAGCCTTCGCTGCCGCTCCACGCGTCGCCCCCCGACTGCGCGCTCTCCAGAGCGCGCGGGGGCGGGGCGCTCCAGCTGCGGCGCCCTGGGCGCCACCCGTGGGGAGCGAGCGCCGGCCCAGGAGGAGGGCCGCGCGGGCCCCCGAAGAGGCGCACCTCTCTGCGGGCGCGGCGCCGCTGCTCCCTCGGGCCTTGGAGACGTTCGCCATGCTCGGGTGGATGATGTCCAGCACGAACTGCTTGCGGCCCAGCAGCGGGTTCTGCTTGAACTTGCGCGTGCGGACGGTGAACTCCGACATCCGGCCCGGGATCTCGGCCGCGGGCGGCCAGGTGGCTTGCGTCCGTCTCTGAGCCGACTCTTCCTTGAGCCAAAGTGGCTACTGAGGGGCTGGGACCACACTTTTTGATCTGCGGGTCGAGAGCGAGCCTCTTCCGATAGAAGCCCAGCGGGCCGCGCATAGCTTTAATTAGCAGAGGGGGGGCAAAGGAAGGCGGGGCCTCATGTCAAGGCCGAGAGAGGGCAAAGCCCTGGGATCAGGCGGTGCCGAAGTTGAAGTGCAGGAAAAGGTACGCCTTGGACAAGAGCCCGGTGGCGAAGTGGCCGGGACCACACACGCACACACACGAACACGCGCACACGCTGGCAACCATGCACGCACGCAAACACACACCACGCGCACGCACGCACCCTGCGTCGGCAACCGTGTGCGCAGCACCAGTGGCCACAACCGCTGGCGACGCACACACGCACACACGCCATCGATTCAAATGCAAAGAACATATGCAACCGACCGTGTCATCAACAATTGGCCACTGTGACGGAGCGTCAAGTGCTGGCGCTTACGTGCGAATTCCAATCACGCCAAGCTGCCCTGTCCTCCATTTTGGAGAACCGGTGATAGAACAGTGCATAGAGGTCTGGCCTGTGAAGCATAAACCAACCCTTAGCTTGACCTCCGCCCCGACCCCGATTCATCCATCTCTGTACCAATAGGTCAAACATGCTCTACTTCACATGCTATCCAGAGATGTTTCCGTCTAAATCGAGACGTCAACAAGAACCATGAGACAACATCGCAATGAGATGATTCGATCATATCTGAGATCCAATGGATCTGCAAAATTTATCGGGCGCCGCAACCGATTCAGAGCGTTCCATAATGCTCTGAGACAATCCGGGAACGATCTGGACAGATTCTTCTTTCTAGGCCTGCCTGCTAGAGCAAAGTCAGAAGACACGTATCTTGGACGGACTACGTCCATGTCCCGCCCAATAGCCTTCCCTGCTGCAGTGTGCTTCGTGCGCTCAGACATGGGAGATGCCTGTTGCAAACCTGAAGGCGCCTGCTTCGGGGTCGTAAGGAAATTCGCCTGAGATCCGTATGGGGAAGAAGGCGCACCAATATAGAAGGGCAGACACATGTAACAATGTGCATGCGTGTCTGTACGTATGTATGTATACATGCATGCATGCCTGTATGTATTACGTCTATATATATATATATATGTATGTATGCATGTAAATATGTAGGTCTGTATGTATGCGCGTACGTACGTAGACACGTACGCATGTAAGTATGCATGCAAGCATGCATATGTAGGTACATATGAATGCCTGTCTGTCTAAGCTGTCTGTCTGCCTGACTGTCTGTCTGTCTGTTCGTTCGGTATGTGTGTATGTGTATGTGTATGTGTATGTGTATGTGTATGTATGTATGTATGTATGTATGTATGTATGTATGTATGTATGTATGTATGTATGTATGTATATGAGTATGTATGCATGTATGTATGCATGCATGCACGTATGTATGTATATATGTTTGTGGGTGTATGCATGTATGCACGTACGTACGTACGTATGTATGTATTTATCTATGTATGCATGTATGCATGTATGTATGTATGTATGTACGTATGTGTAATTGTATGTATGCATGTATAATTGTATGTATGTGTGCATGCATGTATGCATGCATGTATGTATGCATGCGTATGGATATTAGTCATGTGTGTAACCAACGGAGGCATTTAAGACCCCCCGGGGTTCTCTTAGCACCGCAATGTTATTCAATATTCCACGAGGGCATTTTCGCGGAACGATATCTTTAGCACCACGCGCAATGTCAAACCAGAATTAATTCCCGCCATCGGGCTCGGGTGGAATTCCCATTGGAATCTGGAGGCGCCCGATTTAAATCCGGTTGGATACGAACACGAATAATCAGACACTATACGACAATACTGATAACAACACTATTCGTAAGTACGCGAATCGAAACACTATTAAGCATCGAAATGCGAATACAACAACATAATAATGCGACCAATCATACAAATCTGAACGGGAAGAAAAACAACACTACTGAGAAGACTGCCGTACGCCTTGAACCTATCAATTTTGTATTGTTGCCCCATATGCGAAGGTTGAGTTTTCCTGGCCGTCGCACAAGGGGGTGGTCCATCTGGGGATATCGCCCACACCCCGCACGGAGCGATATCTTAGCACCGCACGCGCACCAAACAAACTAATCCTAGCGCCCATCCCTTCGATAGTACTTCGAGAAAAACCAGATGAATGATCATCAGAAAAGACAACGGATAATAACAATAATAATGCGACTGAGACTCCTTGGAATGCGATAGGAGTCCTACTGGAAGCTGGTTGGGATCCAATTGGAATCCGGCTGTATTGGAATCAAATTGGGATCTTATTGGGCCCCTGTTGGAATCCCATTGTAATCCGATCGTATTTAAATCCTACTGTCATCCTAGCTACGAGTCCTTTTTTTGGAGTCCTGTTGTATTGGAATTCTATTGGGCTCCTAGTGAAGCCCTATTCGAATCCGATGTTGATGGTACCATGTTGGGATCTTATTGGCGTCCTAGTGCAATCATCTATAATATATGCGCATACTTAGAAAGCTGTCGTACGCCTTGAACCTATCAATTTTGTATTGTAGCCCGTATGCAACGGTTTAGATGTCCCGTCCGTGGCACAGGGAGGTCCATCCGAGGATCTCGCCCCCCACCCCGCACGGAGCGATATCTTAGCACCGCGCGCGCACAGAACATGCTTAATACCAGCGCCGCCCCCCTCGAATAACACTACGAACAAGGATAACACTAGGAATCAAAATCCGAACAAAAAACCACTGATCATAATAATAATAATAATAACAATAAGAATAATAATAATATTATTAATAATAATAATACTAATGCGAATGGGAATACTATGGACTGGGTCCGATTGTATTGGGACGCTAATGGGACCCTGTTGAGAACCAATTGGGTCCAATTCGAATCCTGTTGTATTGGGGTGCCATTGGGATGTTATGTTATTGCGTTCTTATTGGAATCATACGTATTGGGATCCGATTGTATTGGAATCCCATTGGCATTTTACATTAGGACCCTTTTGGAATCCTCCTATTGTTTTTGGAATCCTTTTGGAATCTCATTGGGATTGAATTATTTTGAAATCGTGTTGTATTGGAATAAGAGTGGAATATCATGGGGATCCCGTCGGATTCCTATTGCATTAGACTCATATTGGGATCATATTCGGATCATGTTGCAATCATAGTGCATTGGCATCCAGCTGGAATCCTACAAGAAACATGCTGTGGGACTCCTATTGTAATCCCATTGTATTGGTTGGAATCCGGAAGGAATTCTGTTCGACACCTTTAGGAAGCGTGTTGACGACGTATTGGGATCCTATTTCATTGTATGGGGGTCCTATTGGAATCCTAGTGGAACCCTGGTGGAGTCTTATTGGAATCACGTTGGACTCCGATTGAAATCCTCTTGGGGTACTAGTGGGGTCCCTATTGTAATCCTACTGTATAATACTGGTTTGGAATCCTCATTGGATCAAATTAAAACCCTATTCGGATCCCATTGGAATCCTAATGTATTGTATGATTGTGTGGTCCTATTGGGATCCAATTTGAATCGGATTCCAGTACAACGGAAATTCCATCAGGATTCCAATAGGATGCAAATCTGATTCCAATACAATATGACTCCTATGTGATTCCAACAGGATTCGAATCGAATCGGACCTCCAATCGGATTCCACGACGCCGACGGCGACACCGACGAAGACGACGACGGCGGCGGCGGCGACGACGACGACGACAACCACGAAGAATGGGATCTTTTTGCATCACATGATGGGCCGATTTGGACCCCATTGGAATCCAGGGGGCGCCTCGTGGTGCCGAGGTAACGCTTCCAGGGTGCCAGAAGCGTTATCGTTTCACCTAACGGGGGAGGGCGTTCTTAACTGCTTTGCATGCATGCAGGCATTCATGCATCGTGTGTATATATATATGTGTGTATACATATATATATATATATACATGCGAGCCACGCGCGAACTTTGCGCGCGCGTAGGTTCGACTGCAGGGCTGGCCTACGTCATAGCTCAATTGATTTCTAGATGGAAGTCCACAGTTCATACTTGAAGACGTCGTCATACATTTCGCATTGACAGGCGCTGCAATATTGTCGCGTGGCGCGCGTCAATTCGAATTATGCTTCAAGCAATCATATAGTTTCATCCATGCACCCGACATATCCTACACCAGTGCGATCAACCTTGCCAATTTAAACCCCAAGCAGTGGCTTTTGGCACTTTGGATATGCAAGCTACGCTCAAGGGCATCATTGAAGAGCTTCCTGGCTTCCTCCAGCCGTTTCTGGACGGTCCTGGAGCCTTTTGGACGCATGTTGGAGGAGCCGTCTTGGAGGCTTGTGGGAACGTCTTCGGGCCCTCTTGGGCCACCCGGGGCCGCTCTTGGCCGTCTCGGGGGTCTCTGAAGCGGCAGAAGGGGTCGCCTTGGGCCCAAGTTGGACCGTCTCGGTGCCCTAGAGGAGAAGGCGGAGGAGAAGAAGGAGGAGGAGGCCCTCTTGAGCCCCTATGTGAACCCTCTTGGAGCGCCTTGGGGCTTTCGTGGACCATGTTGTGCTCTTCGTGGGCATTTTTGTGTGTTCTTACTACCAACAACAAGCAGACGATCAAGGAGCATGCCACTCCTTGCCCGTGAGTGCGCCAAAATGTATCAGCCACTCGCTCCGTGAATGCCCCGCGGGAGGGGGCCTGCTGCTGCGGCCGTCGCCATTGGTGCCGCAGCAAAGCGAGGCGAGGAATTGACCTCGGGGGCGTCCGAGCCCCAGACTGCACGCACCTGCATGACATAGATACTTCCGCTCTGGCCGCGCAGTCGATGGGAGCGTCGCGCGGCCTGGCCTGCGTATCTTCGCGGGGCCGCCCGAGTCGGCTCTCTGAGTGAGGGGATCGTTCCGGGCCGATCCCAAGAACAGAATCTGAGTCTGTTGCAGGCCGCTGGGGGGGGGGGGGGTCTCTGGCCCGCCTCGCCACTCCGTGCCTGGTCTCTGGCCCGCCTCGCCACTCCGTGGCATTGCAGGCGCGGCTGCCGTGGCTATGCTTCCCGTTGCTGCGGAGCGGTGGTCGGCAGGGGCCCTTCGGGGCTTGGTTCCCCCTGCCTTCCATTATCTGCGGTGGTGGGTCGCACGGCAGTGGTGGTCGGCGCTCGCTCTACCGTGGTTTGGCCCGGCGAGGGGGGACTGGGCTGGTTTGGCCCGGCGAGGGGGGGCCACCTCTTGGTTGGCGCAGCGGCGTCCACTGAGGCGTCCCGCTGAATCACAATTCGCAACCTGAACATGTTTGTAATGCTCGCGCCCGGCCGAGGTGGCTGTACTCGGTTGTGTTTTCGCCAGCTTTCTGTCTCTTCCTAAACTGCCCTGTCGCACGGTTCGGCCGGCTCCATGCGTTGACGGGCCCAGTTTCTCCACCGCGCAGCGCTTCGGTGTTGGCGATCAGATCTTTGAGTTTCAAGCAGACTTTTGAGCTTTCTGATAATGTGGCCTCCCAGGGCGCCCGTTCTCCTGACGTGGCCGCCTCTTGATATTCGCACTTCAGTCTCCGTCCAAATCTCTCTGTGTTTCAAGCGGCTGGGGCAGGCGTTGTCCGGGCGACCTGAGGTCGCTTCGCGACTGGTGCGCGCGGGCATCGCCCAAACCTCTGAGTTTTCTGATAATGCCGTTTCCCAGGGTACCCTCCGACTCTGTCGAGGCCGCCGCCGTCTGTCTAGTTCTCTGAATTCCCTTCAGCAGCTTTCCAGGGCGCCCGTCTTCTGACTTGGCTGCCACTTGATATTCGCACACGAGTTTCCGTTATTGCATTCCATGAGCTTCACTACCTACCTCTCCTGAGGTGGGCCTCCGACCTCCCCGAGGTCGACTGCAGGCGGCGCCGCCTGCAGTGAGCTCCTCATCGAGCTCTTGGCTGTGTATCGCTCCGTGAATGCAGACAACTTCAGACAATGCATCTGGACTGCTGATGTCAGCGCTCATTTCTTGATCTGCCATGATTGAAACTTGTTGAAATTGACAGACCTTATAGGCAGCGAGCGCTCAATTGCGAACGGAACTAATGGCGCCCTGTCCTCATCCCACCTACACCTACAGGCTGACAGTCTTGGATAAAGACGCTAATGGAGATCCAAAGAACCTTCAACTTGGTTGGCTGGACTTAGTAGGACTTGATCAAGGATCATTCATGACAAATCTTCGCTGGCAGGACTTCAGGTAGTTCGAAGCAGTTCCTGAGGTCCACGCTTTCGACCATATTTTGACGGTTGCTGCGGTTGACTTCCAACCGTGAAGCTACCGGAGTCCGTGCCATGCCAGCTTTCACGCGAGGAGACACCCTCGGAATCTTGTCGCTCATGTTGAAAAACTGGTTCCTCAAAGCGGCGGGATCAACGCCAATCTGCCGTCGCTTCTCAGCATCGGCTAAGGCCGAAACGCCATGAAACACTGTGGTATCGCCTTGCTCGTTTGCTCGGCTCAGTAGCTCATGCGTGGTAGCAATTTGAGGATTATCTGGGGCCGCAAGCGTAGGAAAACATTGGTAATGGGGTGTTCGCATATATGTTGGCATTGTGATTGGTCCACCACCGTCTCTCCACCAATCCACAGGAAAATCATTTGTGCCTACCGAGTTCCTCATTTGCAGGTTGCATAACTCTCGTCGGCCTCTCTCCGACCCCAGGAGATCAGTAATCTCATCAACTACGCTCGGCAAGAGCTTGTAAGCTGCTTCGCCGTGGTGGAACGAATTCTGAACATACTTTATCCAATCATCTCGAGCGACTACGCGTGCATTCTGGTCACCTAGAGGAATTGCCGATGGTCTCTCCCGAACTCCGGTATTGCTTTCGGTCTCTGGCGCCACGCCACTTGCACTGAATCTCCGTGACGATCTTCAATTTTAATTCGATGTCCATGATCTTTCCAATCGCAACTTGACTCAAAGCGGCACTCCTGACAGCAGAGACTTGCTTCTCTTTCTTACCATCACGAGTATCCAAATTAGTCCCCATTACAAGAATCGACCCCCCTGAGGGTCCGCTGCGCAACTACTGTAGCACTCGTCTTGGAGCCCAGGTCGCACCGCAAGAAGCAGTGCCGAAATATGTCCTTTACCAATTTCCACTGCTGGCGTTGGAGTCCCATTATCATCGTTAACCCCAGCGTTCAAGAAACACATATCCAGCAGTTTCCAAGCGACTTGCCAAACAATGCCAAACTCCGCGCCCATTGCTAGATGTCTCCATTTCGAACCAAAACATGAGATCCGTTTCTGGGACAACCATACGATCTATCACTAAGGCCAAGACAGCGGCGGTAATTTACATGCCGTTCAATTTGAAAGAGCCTCCGCATACAGAGAAGCAACGATCATCTGTGTGTACTGAATTGGTGTTGTCAAGCTCTGTTTGAGCTGGATGAAAGCAAAAGCAAAACGCGAACGTCCACATCGATCAGTTCCAACACTGATCACGAAAAGCAAACGATAGATACACCTTGAGCCAAAATGGCTTGTGCCAAACTGTCTACGGATCTTCGTGGGACCTTTGTTTGGGCCCTGTTGGGCACATGCTGGGCGATTCTTGGGGGCCTCTTGGCCCGTAAGCGCCCTCAGGAGCAGAAGTGCAAATACGCGAGCATCAAACAACAAACATTAGACTACCAGGAGCTTTGTCTCCTGGGGGGCCTCTGAAAGATCTTTTTTCGGGCACCCTGGGCCATTCGGGCGTCCTGAATCGTCTTGGTCATGTTCGAGCTGCCCTTGGGCACTGCTGGGCCCCTCTAATCGCCCATTCGTGGCCCCAGAACTGTTTTGAGCTGTCTGGAGGAGGCCCAACAGCCCCCAGAGGGGCAAACAAATCCCCAGTGCCCCGGCCGCCTTGTGCCACCCTCTCCTCCCGCCTCTCCTCTCCCCTCAGCTTGAAGGTTTCAGGTCCGCTATGACACCCGTCGGCGGACAGAGAACATCGACGCAAATGGGAAGGGACGGGTGGGAAGGCGATGACGTCAGATAGGGCGCGAGCGCGCCTAGCTTGCCCCTCTGCCCCTCCTCTCCCCCCTCTCCTCCACCCGTCCCTCCTGCTTCCTCCGTCCCGCCCTGTGGCCGCCGAAGGTCCAGGCCGAAACCCTCCATCACGCGCTGCGTCAGCATCTCCTTGGCCGTGGCCCAGGAGAGGTCTCGCGAGAGCTCCTGGCGTGCGGCCCAGAAGCCGCCTTCCGCCTCCTCCTCCTCCGCCGCCTCGTGCTTCTCCTCAGGCTCCTCCTTCTGAGGCTGACGCCGCTCCCGCCGTGCACGTGCGGCACCTCCCGCCGACAAGAGGCGGGCGCGGCGGGTGCCCGCACCCCGGGTGCCCGGCGGGCGGACTCCGGCCCGCCCCGCTGCGGCGGCTGCGGTCTCGGCTCCACTCCTCCTCCTCCTCCTCCTCCTCCTCCTCCTCCTCCTCCTCCTCCTCCGCCTCATCTCCTCATCTCCTCATCTCCTCTTCCTCCTCCTCCTCCTCCTCCTCCTCCTACTCCTCCTCCCCCTCCTCCCCCCCCTCCTCCGTCATCCTCCTCCGTCATCCTCATCATCCCACTCCCCCTGCTGCCCCTAATTACCTTTCCCGCTCCCTCTCCCGAGCTTCCTGGGGACACGTCGAGGGGCATCCTCCTCAACTGGCTGATGCCCGCAGACTACCACAACATATTTGTTGCCACGAAAAGCTGAAACACTCGAAACAAATTTCGCATCACTTATTATGCGCGCGCGTATGGATGCGTGTGCGTGTGGCGCATCTCGCCCTCTTTGTGACTGCTTTGTGAGGGACGTGTATTCGTCCAGTGAATGCGCACTCGGCGGATCCCCTCCTTGAGAAGCGAGAGAGAGAGAGAGAGAGAGAGAGAGAGGCAGCAAGAGAGAGAGTGGCAGCAGGATGTCGGACAAGTAGACGGGAGTCCCGTCGACAGCGGGCTACTGCGGTAGCCGAGGCCGCCGTCGCACTCCAGACGGTGGTGCGCACCTTTGTAAATACGGGGAGCGCTGAAACAACCACACCCCGGCGCGAAACGACTGAAGCAAGCGACGGGGTGCTGAGCAGGCGATTCGCCACTCGGCGCCCCGGGGGAAAAAGAGCCCAGGTCGGCGAAGCCTGGTTGGCGGCCGGGGGAAAAAGGCTTGACCGCTGAGCGGCTTGCGAACGACGGGGTGTCCCACGCCGCCGCAGCCAGGTCCCGATGACGCGTGGCCGCAAAGGCAATCGGGCTGGCAAGGAGTGGGGCCTTCGGCCGTGGTGAAGGCCCTATGCGGGCGTAAGACAAAGTATACGTCAGTGGACAGTGAAACGCGCGTGGCGAACAAAATGGTGCCAGTGAGCGCGAGGGTGCGCCAGTGAGCGGCCGCCCCGCTGTGAATATGCGGCTGCTGCAGGGCGGCCTCAACAGCGGTGAGTGCGACAGGCGTCAGCACCGCTAGAGCGGTGGGCGCGGCTCACGCAGGGGGGCATCGCCCTGGTGGGGCAAGGAAGCGACGCGCCCGATGCGGGGCCGTCAGAGATGGTAAATTCGTCGGTCTGCTGTGGGGTCGGACTGTGTGCGGGCTGTGTAGTCGGACTGTGGCGTCTGTGGCGTCGGTCGGCCGTGGAGTCGCCCTGGTGTGGCCGCGACGGCTGGTCGTGCGACTGCGGCCGGTGCGCCAGCGGCGTGGCCACAAGGCGCATGATTGACGTGGTGGTCGTGATTGTCGTCCCCGCCTCTTCCCTTTTCGACTCGCCTCCTCTGCCGCGCCGCGTGTGTAGACGGCGGGGGGGTTGGGGCAGTTAGGCGGGGGCCAAGGGGGGAGTGCGCGTGCCGAGGGGCGGAACCTCGGGGGTTGGCGCTGGGGCGTCGACGATCAGACTGGTTAAGGAGCAGGTGGGCGGTGGACCCGCTGTAAGCGTGACGATCTAGCATTGGCTTGCGTCGCCGGAGCGGCCTCGGACGACGCCGCGGAGACCGTTGATTGGGTTTTGCCCCTGGCCCTGGACAGTGACCTCCGTGCCGACTTGAATGTCGAAGTCAGGGTCGGTAGGGGTCGGTAGGGATCGGACAGGGTCGCCCCGGGAGCCCCTTGGGCGGTGCGCGGCGCGTCTTGTCGCGCGCGCCCCGCGTCCGCAGCGGGGGGCGGGGCCCGGGTGGCCAAGCTGCGGTTTGCGGCGCGGGCGTGGGCGACGACGGCGGCCGGGGCCCAGGTCGCGCGCGGAGTGAATGCGCGGATCGTGGTCGGTGGGGCATCGGTAGGAGGGGGTGGTGCTCGCCGACCCCGAGCCACGCACGACCTGCGGGCGCGCGGCGGGTGGGCAGCATGAGGGCCGTGGGCAGTGAGCGCGCGGCCCGAGGGCGCGTGTTGCTCGGCCTGGGTGGCGTTCGCAGGGCTTGCAATGGCGGCCGAAGTCGCGCCGTTGACGAAGCACGTGGCGAACTGCATGCAGACCGCGGGCGGGGCGAACGCGGCCCGTCTGGGGAGGGCAAGGCCCGCCGTGCCCATGAGGCCGAAGGCGCTCCCGATGTGCAAAGGGGTTGCGGCCGACGAACAGGAGGGTCTGGCTGGCCACCCGAGTGCGCGGCGGCCAAGGGAAGCCCTGGAACCCGAGAGACGAGGTCTGGGACCCGGAAACCCGCGGAGAGTGGGGCAATGCCGACGGAGAAAATGCAGCCGAGGAACACGGGGATCGCGGCGAAGCGCGCGCAGAGCTTGCCGATGCCGTCGTGGATGCCGAAGGCGGCCTTGTGGAAGAGCGGCGGGGCGCGGAAAACCAAGTGCAACGGGTTGCTGCTGTTGATCTTCGGAGTCCGGCTGGCAGCTGTAGCGGAGCAGCGGCCTCGTGGATGCACGGGAGCGAGTGGCACCTGCGATTCACCCCGGACACGATGTACGTCGTCTCGGAGATCTTGAAGGGCGCCCCAAGGATTGGGAGGGGCGTGAGGTGGAACGGGAAGGGCATGATCATCCAGGATGGGAACGCAGAAGACGCAATCATCGTGATGAGAAGTAAGAGTTTGCTCCTCAGGACGCTGCTGTCGTGGAGGTGGCCGTACTGCATGAACGCCAGTTGCCTCCCTCCGAAGTCTTGCCCGCCTCGCAGCTGAGGAAGTGGGAGTGGCACATCGACACGCAAACTGTATTGATAGCAGCGGTTGTGATGCCAACTCCGAAGCGGCTGTCGCTGCTTCCGCCAACTTCAACAGACATGGACGACCACCAACTCCGCAACAAGTGCCATGACAATACTGAACGGTCGATTAGGAAATATGTACATGCGCCTGGTAGCTAGTTTTCCCAGATCACTTACGTTGGAAGCAGTGGCACCTCACCTCCTCCTCCTCCTCCTCTTCCTCCTCTTCCTCCTCCTTCTCTTCCTCCTCTCTTTGCATTTCGCGGCGCCCGTTGTCAGAAGGCCGTAGCACATATGTTTTAGATATGGCGTGCTTGTAGGGCTCCCTGTACAATGCATTTCATGCCCTCTGGCTCTACAGCTCGTTCGGCATCGCTCTGTCCGTCCACATACTGCAAAACAATATCTGTTGGCCTTCGGCCCATAGTGATGCCTCTTGGAGAGCCTTTTTTTGAGGGCTGCTGGGAGCTTCTGGGGACCCTCTCAAAAGCTGTTTGGGCCCTCTTGGGGGCCTTTGGGGGTGCCTCCTGGGGCCTCTTGGGGGCGCCTCGGAGGCCTCTGGAAGGCTCTCAGGGCCATCTTGAGGCGGAAGGCTCGAAATGATTGTTCGGGTTTCCTACTCTGGGCACCCTGTTGGGGCCGTCTTGGGGGCGTCTTGGGCCATCTTGGGGCCCTTCCTGAGCGATCTTTGGGGTCGCTTGGCCCGTCTTCGGGCCCTCGTTGGAGCCTCCTGGGAAATCTTGAGGCAATATTGGGGGTCTCTTGGGCCGTCTTGGAGGCTTGGAAGCCTGAACAAGCGAGAGCGCCCATGTTCCTGCGTGTTGGCCCCACTGCCTTCTTCCTCTTAATCCTTTTTCTCCTTCTCTCCTTCCTCCTTCCTCCTCCTCCTCCTCCTCCTCCTCCTCCTCCTCCTCTCCCCATCTTCGAGGGATCTCTTCTCCCCCTCCTCCACCTCCTCCTCCAACTGCACCCTCCTGTCCCTCGCCCCCCCTCCCCCGGAGAGCCTAGATTCGGATTGATGATCGACGATCGAAATGAATCGGATCGGCGGAAACCGGTAGCCGAGTTGGGAGAAATCGAATCGGCGGAAATCGGCGGGCTAGTACCTCCGTTGTGAGAACTCGGAGCCCACATCGGAATCCGAAGCCGAATCGAATCGGAATCGGAAGCCATCGAAATCGAATCGAAGCGGAGTTCGGAGCCATCGGAAACCACCGATGAGCCCTCCCCCCCAGGCAGCTCCCGCAAGATGTTGGGCAGCGTCACGATGTACTGCACCGCCGCGAACGTGGCGTCGACCTGAGGAAGAGGAGGAGGAGGAGCAGGAGGAGGAGGGGGATGCTGATGAGGATGGTGATGATGATGACGATGATGATGATGCTGATGATGATGATGATGATGATGATGATGATGATCACGACGACGATGATACTGATGATGCTGATGATGATGAGGGGAGCCAAAACAATACAGTCAGAACTGAGGCGATGGTCGGCGGCGAGCGAGGGATGGAATGAGAAACAAGGCTGCCTTCTTCTGGCCTTGTGAGAAGTCTTCCGTGCCCTCGGGGAAGGCCGAGAACACTTCTCAGAACGCGGGCCCCAAGGATACACACCACCACCACGTCGATTCCTCCTCCCTCCTCCACCCTCACCGTCCTCGCCCCTTTCCTGGGAGAGGGAGGGGACGAGGGAGATGGTGGTGGTGCACAGTCAATCCGCACAGTGAGGATGCGCGATAAGGATGCAAGGGCCTTGGACGCCCACTTCGAAACTATCCGAGCGGGGCGCGGCCAACGAAAGTGTCCAAGGATGGACCCAGGAGGCAAGGATGCAAGGGTACCCTTGGGAGAGGTGCCCATCCTTACCCTGCGGGCCGATTTTTTGCCTTGGGGCCCCACACGGAAGGTCGGGGGCCTTCCGAGCCTTCTGAGCCTTCTGAGCAGGCCCGCCCCCTCTCGCTTGAAGTAGATTGGGATCTGGGAATCCCAAAATACATACCTTCGACGACCAGCGTGCATATCCTGGGGCCCCACGCGGAAGGTCGGGGGCCTGCCGGGCCTTCCGAGCAGGCCCGCCCCCCTCTCGTCTCCCCCGCGGGGCTCGCCGCCGACCTGGGGCGCCCGCGCCGAGGCTGCCTCGGGCGCGGCGGGCCAGCAGCAGTCCTCAAGGGTGGACCAGAGCTGGCCATCGCTCGGACGTCCATTCCCTGTGTTTTTTTCGGTTTCGTGCGTGGCTTTTTCCGCCAAGTGATCAAGGATGCTCCTCGATGGTCCTCGCCAAAGGAAAGATGCACACGTCCGAGCGATGCCAAGAGAGAGGCACGGATGCAAGGGGTGCACGCTGGTCGGAAGAAGTGGGCAGACACATGAAGCAGGAAGGCATTGGAGGTAGATTGGACTTCCGCCCGCCCCCCTGAAGAGGAGGGAAGAGGAGCGCCGTTCAGCTCCTGAAGCAGGAAGGCGCCTAAAGCAGATGGGAATTTGGGCATCCCGACATGCCTGCTTTCAACGACCGGCGGGTACCCTTGGGAAGGTTGCCTTGTAGATGCCACGACGGTGGACACTCTAACAGTCCTAGAGCATTGAATGTAAGATGTACTTAGAGTGTCGGAAGCTGTTCTAAACATGCTTTAAACATGTGTTCCGCATGTTGGAAACATGTTTAAGGCAGGTTTTAGACATCTGGAACTTATTTGGCAACCTGCTTCCTCTCCATTGTGCTCGTCCTCCAACCCTTGGGAAAGTTGTCCACCCTTCCCATCGGTTTCGACTGTACCGATGGCACGCCGCCGTGGAGAGCCCATCAGCGGGTGACCACTGAAGAGGCAGAGAAACAGGCTTTCGGGCAACAGCGACGGACTTGCACGCTGATGGGCTCCCCGCGGCAGCGAGTCGGATCGATGTTCTCTTTCCCTCCGGAACTCTGGCTGATTCCGCCGCGCCCGGATTTTAGGGCACGAGAGGTCCTCGCATCGGCGTCGGGAGATCGGACCGGAGCGGAGTGTGCCTCGCCACGGGACCACGGGCTTGACCCTGGAGGGCGCCCAGCCCAGGCAGGAGGCCCTCTCGGCCGATGGGAGCGCCGAGCGGAGCTGGGCACCGGCCTGCCGTCGGAACCAAACCGCCTTCCCTCCCCTCCCTTCCCTCGGTCGTTTTGTCCGTCTGGCACGCTCAGAGTGGGCACAGGAATGCACTGAAAATAACCCAAAGCGGTGTGAGCATCATTTCTCGGAGATCCGCACAGATTTCTTGGATCGGCGCTGGGCCCCGTGTTGCGCTCCGCTCGCCAGGGAGGGGGGTCCAGCACCGATCCAACATATCTGCGCGGACCATGTTTGTGCCGTTTCCCCAAACACCCGACGTCATGATTTTGTCATGACGTCGACCCCCAGGTCTCGACCCGTTCCCTGGGACCGGTTTTTCATCCTGAGCCGATTTTTCGCGGTCACGAGGCCTGGTGAGGGCCCCCAACGGCCTAAAATTGTGAAAAACCTCCCCGTCGCGATTTTTTCATGACTCGAGGGGGTCTGGGCCTGCTCCTCGGATTCATCGTCGTGCTGCCACAAAGGGCCGCTGGAGAAGGAGCGCATGGGGCTCTTCTGGCGTCGGCGAGCCCCGGCCACCACGCCGGGGCTCCCCGACCCCGACCCGAGGAACGGCCCGAAAACCAGAGCCCCTCGTGAGGGTTTCTTTGATTCGGCGTTTCGACAGACATACAATTTTTGGTCTGCGGGTCGAGAGCGAGCCTCTTCCGGTTCAGAGCTAGGCGGGCCACGCAGCGCTCTAATTGGGGAGACAGAGCACAGGCGGCCGGGGCCTCAGGCGGCCGGGGCCTCAGGCGGCCGGAGGGCGGGACCCTCCGACAGACAGACAGACGGACAGAGAAGCCAGGCGCCCCGGGCGGCGCATCGGCAACAGAGCAACGGCTAAGGATTGACCGGCCCCCCGCGCACACCGGAGATGGAGCGTGCGTCGTGCGAGCGGGTGGCGGGCGACAAATCGACGTCGTGGGTTCAAAGCGCAAGCTCGTCGGGACAATGCGTCGGCGTTTCGACATTGGGCGGAAGAGGGGGGGAGGGGGGGGGGGGGTCAGGCTCCAGGCCTCTGCTTAGTGCGACTGTTTGCAACAGTGCTGCCTCTGGGGGAGACTCCACGCGCTCGAAGCAGGCGCCAAGAACATCCAGGATCTATCTACTCCATGGGGGGGGAGAGGGGGTGCGAGGGCCCGCGCCGATCGGCAAAACAATGAATTCGCCGGCCCAACGGGCCAGAGGCGTGCTAAGATCTCCGGTAACTTGTTAACAATATTTCTAGTTCGCGCGCGCGGAGCGGCCCCTGGGGGCCCCCGGACGAAAAGTACCCCGGCAAGGTCCCGAGAGAAGCCCGGGAGAAGCCACCAGACCACTCCAGGGGAGGGTATTTTTCGACACCCCTCACGAGGATCGTGGCCTCCGAGGGGGGAGCCGCAATCGACTACCCCCAAGAGCCCCCCAAGAGGCCCTGGGGGCCTCCAAAACGCCGCCAAGGAGCCCCAAGAGACTCCCAAGAGGTCCCCAAGAGGCCCCCAAGAGGCCCTAAAGAGGGCTCCAGGGCCGGCGGCATGAGCGAAGCGATTAAATAAAAAACGATCACTTCCCGAGCCCGACGTGGTCCTGACCTCAGCGTCTTGACTGTGATGGGGACGATTCGGAGGCGGCCGGGGGTCTGAGCCGGTTAGGATGGGGGGGTGCAGCCAAATCCGCTCCACATCGGTTCCTGGACCCCTCCCGAGGTCAAGGTGGTGCAGTTTTTCACCCCGGATTCGTTCTTCATGGTCCTCGGGCCCGAAAACGGCCCCGAGGCCGAAGAAGGTACAAAGCCTTCCAGGTCCCAGAACCTCGAACCTGACCGCCCGTCCGGCTGGCCAGAGCCATTGCTGGGCCACCTCAGGCCACCAGACGGCTCCAAGGGACGATGCCCAACAGCGAGAATGCTGCCCGAGAACGACAGCGGCGGCCGGTGGACGGGGCGATTCCCAGTAATGACGAGCGGCCGACGTCCGCGGGGCGACTCCGACGACGAGCCCTGCTCAGCATGGGCAGTAATTGCTGCGGTCGTCCCCGGCCCTTTCCGCCCCCAGGTCGGTCCTCCCGACACGCCAACCACCCTTCTCATCCGCCCACCTCTCCTCCCCTCCCCTCCCCTCCTCAGCGGTTTTGCTATTACCGCTGAGCCGGTGCTATGCCAGACGTGTGCCCACCGGATCGAGCGGCTCGGGAGGTTTGCTCCTCATGACTAGTACATCCTGTGTTTCGCCACCTTCTTCTCTGGACCTGGGGCTCAGGACGCAGGCCAATCCATGCTTCATGTCCCTCTCCCCTCCTCTCCCCTCCCTCCTCCCTGCTCCCCCCTCTCTGCACCCGCTGGCGCAGACCACCTGGGGCCCCAGCGCTGACATCCGACGCGACAGGGAGGAGGGGCGCGCGCCTCTTTCGCGAGTCCGTCGACAAGGGGGCCGGGAGGGGGGCAAAGTCTGGGTTCGCGAGCCAGCTCACGCATAGCTGGCACTCCGAGACCTCCTGGCGCCACGGTGTCGCGGAAAAGGCGCCTGGCGGCGGAGCCAAACCCAGCTGCGCTGGGAGGAACTGCATGACCGTGAACTGTCGGAGGTAATGTGTGGATTTCTGGTATCGGCGCTGGACCCCCCTCCTGCTGACGCGCGGAGAGCGCCACAGGCGGCGCCAGTTGCGCCGCCAGGGGGGCCCAACGCCGATCCGAAATATCCGCGCGGAGTTCTGACAATTTATGTTTGCGCAGCTTCTTCCAGGAACGTTGCGGAAAAGGCCCGACGGCGGGGCCAAATCCGGCTTCATGCGGCAGATGTCGTGCAGAAGGGCTGCTGAAACAAGAAACGCTAGGTAAGGAACGAAGGAGGACTAGAGTTAGGTCGGGCATGTCCTCCTACAGGCGGATTTTGGGCGAAACATGTAAAATAGTAAAACAAAATCTAAAATGATCAGAATCGTCGCATGATGTTTTTTTTGTGACTTTTTTTAAGATTTTCCTTCGGTAGAGGGACAGGCCCGACTTCAGGCTAGAGAAACAACCACGGAACGACCCAAGGAACAGCGAGCCCCTC
Organism: Prorocentrum cordatum; assembly: GCA_963575745.1. NCBI lineage: Eukaryota > Dinophyceae > Prorocentrales > Prorocentraceae > Prorocentrum > Prorocentrum cordatum. The sequence continues at coordinate 289,371 of CAUYUJ010012769.1, forward strand.
CGAAACCCGAACTGCTCCTCAATGTCAGCGTCTTGGCCGCATTGGAGACAATGCCCCGCGGCGGGGCCACATCCAGCTGCACGCGGCAGATGTCGTAACCTTGGGGGTCCCGAAACGGTGCGGTGACGGACCGTGCGGTGACCTCGAAATCCCCCAAGACCTCACCGCACGGTCCGTCACCGCACGGTCTTGGGACCCCGGAGGCCCCTGTCGCCCGAGACGTCCTCGGAGAGGGACTCGAGTCCCAAAACCGTGCGGTGACCCCGAATCCCCACCGACTCACCGCACGGTGTGGTCACCACCCCGTTTGGGGGCCCCCGATCCCTCCTCTCGACCCGCCCGGCCCTTCCTCCACCCGCCGGCGCAGCCCACCCGGGGGGCTGGCACCGACACCCGACGGCGGCAGGGAGGAGAGGAGGGCGGAGAGCACACGCGGGGGGAGGTGCGCGCGCACGGCGGGCAGAGACGCAGGTAGGGGGCCACATGCGAACCCTGCCCCTGCCCCCCACGACTTCTGAGGGGGAGGGTGGGGTTCCCTTCGCTCGGGAGCTCCCGAACGAAGTGAACCCCACCCTCCCCCTCAGAAGTCGTGGGGGGTAGGGGTAGGGTTCGCATGTGGCCCCCTAGCAGGCGCGGCAAGAAGGAGCAGATCTTGGGCGCGGCAAGGAGGAGCAGGTCTTGGGCGGGATGGCACGGCGGCCCTGCGCCATGGCCTGCGCGCGGCACGCCGCGCCGGAGACGGGGGCGATCGCCCGCGACCTTGCTCGGGCAGCTGACGCGCCAGTGTCGGCGAAGACGCCCCCGTTCTACTCGGCGTCGCTCAGATGTAGTGTGGACGCAGGACTTCTGAGATCGGCTACACGCAGGAGCGAGCCTGGGCAAGAGTGGCCTTCGGTGCGCGGCTTTCTGGGGGGCCGCGGGGGTGGGGGGGGGGGGCAAACACAGGCGCGCAAGGCGCCACCATCGCATCGCGTTCGGCGGTCGGGGAACCCCACTGCCCGCACCAGAGGTCACTCCGGCGAAAGGTCACTCTCCTGTCTATAGTCGATAAGAGACCCATTTGGGTCAAAGATGACGGACGCGTGGGCGGCCAGAGATCGCCAGAGCCGCGCCTCGCGACACGACGCGAAGCACAGCAGGCAGCAAACCCTGAAACTCCGCAGCTCTGTCGCCGCCGCAGCAGCGGAGGGCGAGTACGAAACTTTTCGCCGCCAGGAGCGTTGCTCCCCCCAGGAGAGAGGCCTGGGGGATGTTTGGGCGTGGCTTAATGGGGGGGTCACAAATGGGGGTGTCAGAAAAAAGTCCCCTTTCGTGCCCCTTTCGGGCCCCTCCAGAGCCCCAGGGGGCTCATTTAGGTACCTTTTCGAACCACCCTTGCCACCCCCCCATTTACGACCCCCCCATTACGCGGCGCCCAAGATGTCCCCCCTTTCACAATTCCGGGACTGAGATTCTATGTACGCCCTCCGTGGCTCCGATCGCACCACTGACGCGCGTGCAGACGCCAGCCAGCTGAAGCTGACCGCGTAAATTTTCAGATGTCGTTGGCCTCTGAAGAACCGGATCGCCCCCCGCCTTGAGCAGCCTGAGGGCATTCTATCCGCTATTGTAGCGGGGCATCTGGCCGCCAAGCGCCGAATCCGGGAGCCCGAAAGCGGAGAAGAACTTCGGGAGCCCTTTCCTCAAAGACTCCTCTGCTTCAGGTCTCCGCCCCAAGTCCGCTCGACATCGATCTCTGGAGGCCCCCATCCTGGTAGGTTCTTCGAGCTGCGTGCATGAGAGGCCTCCCAGATAGGGTCTGAGTAGATGGGGGTCGGAGGATCGCGCCGTATCGCCGATGCATCGGCGGTGCACCAGCAAGGTCGGCGGTGCATCGGTGACGTCAGTGCGGAGTAAATCGAGCTGCGAGTCCAGCCGCATTGGCGATGCATCGGCGATGCGGCGTGATCCTCCAACCCCATCTGCTTGGACCCCACCTGGGAGGCATATAGTGCAGCCGTGGCAACCAAGGGCGCCAATGAGGCTCTGGCAGACTCGATAATTTCGAGGAAGAAGGGAGGCGGAAGGGGGGGGAGGAGGAGGAGGAGGAGGAGAAGGAGGAGGAGGAGAAGGACGAGGATGAGGATGATGATGATGCTGATGATGCTGCTGATGATAATGATGCTGATGCTGATGATGGTGAGGACGATGATGAATGATGAAGCTGGACATGAAGATGAACATGAAAATGATGATGATGCTGCTGATGATGATAATGATACTAGAACCACGCGCGCGCTTCGCGCGCGCTTAGGTTCTAGCGCAGGCCAGTCGAGGGGCACGGAGTCTTCGTGCTGTCTGGTGTCGGTCTTCAGACGGCTCAAAGAATCTTGAACTGACTCTCGGGCTGTTTTGGGGCTGTTTCAGGGGTGTTGGGCCGTGCTCGCGCTGTCGAGGGTCCACCTCGAAAGTTTCTTGGGCCGCTGAGGCGGTCTTTGGCTCTGCCCGAAGGCTATCTGGCGGCCTCTAGGGTGAGACAGCAGACATCCTTCGTCATCATCGTCGTCATCGTCATTCTCATCGGCATCCTCATCATCATCGTCGCCGTCGTCGTCACACTCATCATCACCATCGTCATCACCATCAACATCGTCGTCGTCGTCGTCGTCATCGTCATCGTCATTGGCATCGGCATTATCATCATCATAAGGTTCGTCCTCATTACCATCATCGTCGTCGTTATCGTTATCATCAGCAGCAGCATCATCATCCTCATCATCCTCATCATCCTCATCATCTTCATCATCACAATCATCAGCATCAGCACCATCACCATCACCACCGTTGTCGTCGTCCTCATCCTCGGGGCGCCTCGTGAAGCCTCTTGGGGGGCCTCTGGAGGCCCTTTAGGGCCTGCCGCGGGCGTCTTGGGGGCCTCTTCGGGCCTCTTGGGGGTCTCTTAGGGGCCTCTTGGGGGCCTTTTGGGGCGGGGGGGCTGGAAGGTTCAGTTGGGTTTCCTGTTTTGGGCCCCTCTTGGGGCCCTTCGGGGACGCGTTTGGGCCGTCCTGGGCGCCTCTTGGACTGTCCTGGGCCCCTCTGGGGCCGTCTTGGGGCTCTCTTGTGGGCTTCGTGGGCCGTCTTGGGGCGGTCTAGGGAGAGTCTGAGATCGTAAAGGACGGTACGAAGGCCAAAACATCGAATATGGCAAAATTTTACGAAGGGAGCGGGGCTATTTTTGCTTCCCGGGGCCGTCTGGGGGGATCTCTTGGAGGGGTCTTCGAGCGTCTTGGATGCGTCTGGGGCGGTTCGAGACGCCTCTTGAGCCGAAGGAGACCGCTGGAGGTTGTCTTCAGGGTGGCTCTGGGCGGCCTGGGGCCGCCTGGACGGCCGTCTGGGCTCTCCTGGGGCCGACCTGGGGCCCGCCGGGGAGCGGGCTGGGCCCGACGTCCCTCCATTTGCGGTCGGGGCTGCGGCCCGGGGGCCCCCGGGCCCGGTGCGGCGTTATATGTATACTGATAATGATGCTGATGATGCTGCTGATGATGATGAAGATGCTGATGATGCTGATGATGATGACGAGGAAGAGGGAAGGAGGAGGAGACCCTCGAGCCTCGATGCTCTCGAGCGGAGCACCGCCCGCGCTCCACCCCAGGGGGCCTCGCTGTAGAACTGGCGAGACGCACCCTCCACGCTGAGCATGGACAACAACACCCAGGTCAGGGTGGTGTCGATGCCAACCTGCCGGAGCAGACGAAGAGCACTTTTCTAGTCTGCGGCGAGTTGGGTCAAACAAGCTGTCGGGCTGATGGCAGGATACGTCAGTAGCCAATTACGGCGAGATTGGATCGGCGCTGGACCTCCCTCCCTGGCGCGCGCAGCGCGACAGGGGCGGCGCCAGAGGCGCTACCAAGGGGCTCCAGCGCAGATCTAAGACATCCGCGCGAACCTCCGAAACTTCGGCTTGTATTGTTTGCCCTTCCTCGACGGCTCGAGTGGGGGATCGACTAAAGAATTGACTTACCCCACAATTGAATTCGACGAGTCTACGAAAAATGCGTAGGCATGCTCCATAGATCTACGGAACAGTCTACGTATGGTTCGAAGGTCCGACGGAACAATCATTTTGCGGGTAATCAATGTTGTAGTCGATCCCCTACTCGGACGGCAGGGGAAGGGAAGCGGGGCCGCGAGGCCTGCATCATCATCATCATCAGCATCAGCATCAGCATCATCATCATCATCATCATCATCATCATCATCATCATCATCATCACCATCACCATCACCATCACCATAACCATCACCATCATCAGCATCAGCATCATCATCAACAGCATCATCGGCAGCGTCAGCAGCAGCAGCATCAGCATCAGCATCAGCCTCAGCATCATCATCACCACCATCATCACCAGTAGTAACAACAGCCGCATCAGCATCAGCATACCACGACCATCACAACAATCACCATCATCGTCGTCACCATCACTATCACCATCAGCATCATCAGCATCAGCATCAGTACCATCATCACCACCACCATCATCATCACCAGCATTACCATCACCATCACCATCACCATCACCGTCATGATCAGCCTCATCACCACCACCATCAGCATCAGCGTCAGCATCAACACCACCATCACCATCAGCATCAGCGCCAGCATCCTCACCATCGCCAGCACCACTACCATCACCATCACCATCGCCATCACTACCACCATCACCGGCACCATCATTAACATCATGAGCGTCTGGAGGGACTGGTTCAGGGGGGGAACATCGACATGGCCAGGGGTGACTGGCACAGGGGTGGGGGAGAACTCCGCCTGGGATCGACGATGCATCGCCGATGGATCGGCGAGAGGTCCCCGATAGCGAAGCCGCAGGCTTCTGGGCGGGAATGGGCTATCGGGCCCCGTCGGCGATGAGTGGGTCGATGCGATTCCCCCTCCCCCCTGAGCCTATCCCATCCTAACGGTTGCCCCGGATGACCACGCGCCCACCCCGGACGTCGACGGGCCGCGGGCGTCGGTACATAATGGGGTCCACGAAAACAGAGATGAATAGACACATCTTCCTGGACCCTCGATATGTTTGCATGTTTCCATAGTTTGTAAAACATGTTTCCCGATCTAGTTCCATACGTAGACATGGTTTGCTGGTTCTCTTCCCTTCCATTTCCAATATTTTCCCGAACATCAGAGCATGCTTGTGACTGTGGATGTTTTTCCCCCACCTCCCCCTCCCCCTCCCCCTCCCCCTCCTCCTCCTCCGCCTCCTCCTCCTCCTCCTCGTCCTCCTGTTGCACCCCGAGGCCCTTTCTTTAGGGCGGGTCCGGAGTTTCGCCTGAGACTTCCTCACCATGTATGACTCTGGTATTTAAAAAGTGAGAACAATTGCGCACATGGAGGGCGGGTCGTTTTCAAAATGTGGCTCTCGCCTTAGCGCCGCGCACATTCGCTTTCAAACATTTGCAAGAGCTTCACGGATTCAGGGGGGTCGTTTTCAAAATGTGGCTCTCGCCTTGCTGCCGCGCACATCGTTTTAAACATGTGCAAGAGTTTCACGGATTGAGGGCGGGTCGTTTTCAACATGTGGCTCTCGCCTTAGCGCCGCGCACATACGTTCCAAAAAAACACTTGCAAGAGCTTCACGGATCGAGGGCGGGTGGTTTTGAAAATGTGGCTTTCGCACTGCTGACGCGCACATTCTTTTTAAACACTTGCACGAGCTTCACGGATTCAGGGCGGGTTGTTTTCAAACGGTGGCTCTCGCGTTGGCGCCGCGCACATAACTTTCAAACATGTGCAAGCGTTTCACGGATTGAAAGCTGTTCCTTTTCAGCATGTGGTTCTCGCCTTAGCGCCGCGCACATTCGTTTTAAACGTTTGCAAGAGTTTCACGAATTGAGGGCGGGTGGTTTTCAACATGTGGCTCTCGCCTTAGCGCCGCGCACATGTTTTTAAACTTTGCACGGTTTTCACGCATTCCCATGACCAGCGTCCTAGAAATTATGTTTCGGAAAGATTCGGGGTTATGCGGGCGCAACAAGTATGTTGATTCGCGGTGTTGACATACCAAAAAGGACGCTCTGTCACAATTCCGGATCGTCAAGACGCAGCTGCCAGGTTGATGCGTGGCGTTGCAATTCCGAGAACAATGTTTTGGCATGCTTCGAGATCTTCAAACGGTTGTCTTCCAACGAGGCAACTCCCTCAATGGAAATGAGCCGTTGTGGGGGAGTATAAAAACGGGACTTGGAGGGAGAGTTAATTCCAACATTGTTGCTCGATTTTTCACAGGTCCTCCTCCTCCTCCTCCTCCTCCTCCTCCTCCTCCCCGTCCTCCCCCTCTTCCCCCTCCCCCTCCCCCTCCCCCTCCTCTTTCTCCTCCTCCTCCTCCTCCTCCTCGTCCTCGTCGTCCTCCTCCTCCTCCTCCTCCTCCTCCTCCTCCTCCTCCTCCTCCTCCTCCTCCTCCCCCCCCCCCCCCCTCCCCCTCCTTCCCCCCTCCCCCCCTCCTCCCTCCTCCTCTCCTCCTCCTCCTCCTCCTCCTCTCTTCCTCCTCCTCCTCCTCCTCCTCCTTCTCGCTGCTCGGTCGCGCCCACGCCGCCGACTCTGTAAAGAAACGGGGCCCCTCGCTGAACAACGCGCCTCAACGACGGCGGCAATGAGGCGGCGTGGGCACGACCGAGCAGCGAGAAGGAGGAGAAGGAGGAGGAAAAGGAGGGAGGAGGAGAAGGAGGAAGAATAATAAGAAGAAGACTCGGCATTGCGCTGCATGTCTGAAGTCTCATGCCTGATGCTGCTGATTCGATAATCTACAACAAAGTACCTCTGACAGTCGAACGAACGAGATAACACTCGAGGTCAGGGTAAAGCGCACCGTGCAGCCCAGCATTCGAACGAGTGCGAGACCGATCGCAAACAGTGAAACCCATGCGAGCGGGAGGCGAGCGACCTCACGGGCTCCGCAGGAGCCGTACCTCCAGGACGGCGGGCCCCAGGATGGCCCCTGGAGCGCCCGAGCCCTCCCGAATTCGGGCCCACTCCCCAGCAGGCAAACGACGGACGCGAGAGGAACGACGGGGCGAGAGAGGCGACAGAAAGGACGAGCAAGAACGAAGGAGGGGGCGAGGACAAAGCAGAAGGAGAGCAGGCAAGCGGCACCGCAACGGAGGGGGGAGTGGGCCCACAAAATCAAAAAGGCCACCGAGCCTCCGAAAGAAGGAATCTACAAGGAGAGAAGACCAGAAGGAGGACGGTGGCGGCACGGTGACTCGAAGTACGGCGAGGCGAGGCTCATCGGGCTCAGGGGGTGGCGACGACCCCGTCGAAGAAGAAGATTTGGACTATGAGCGTGTTCACATTGAACGAGTTCACGAAATCGAAATTGGTCAGGTATGTAGACGCCCATAGAGTAGTCCACCCGTCAGACCAAGTCACACCGTAAACTCAGAAATATGGAATAGGCGACGAGCGACGCGGGCCTTCGAGGCAGCAAAACCTGACCCCCGCCCTGCCGCATAAGGTGAGCAAGAGCGAGCGCACTCCAGCCCAGGCCCCCTGGACAGGACGAAGGGCCAGTGGCGACTCTGAGCACACCCCGAGGGTGGCGCGTTCTGACAGGCCCAGCCCAAATGTATGAAGGTGCCCCCGATGAGCACGCCGCCAGCTCTCTGATACGAATCCGTTCCCGTAGTGCCGTCAAGCGAGACTCCCACGAGCTTTCCCGCGCTGATCCCTGGGCTTCGAGCGATCCAGCAACTTCTGGGCCATCAGCTCCAGGTGGCCCACCGGTGCCGTGCCGAGCTTGAGACGACCGTCGAGGTGCACCAGCGCCTTGATCGTGGCCTGCTCCAGGGACAGCTTCGTCACGGCAGGCTGATTCTCGCCCATCCCGATCTGGAAACCCTCCGCGATGCTGAACTGCAGGCGCACGAACTTCTCGTTGTAGCACTTCCGCACTCGGGAGTGGCGAATGACCAATCCCAGCTCGTCCGTCGCTGCTTTCGAGATGAACTGCTCGTAGAAAGCCTTCAAAACTTGATGCGGCTCCAGCAGCGTGCGAACCTTCTCGTCCTCGCTCAATGATTTGAACGCGGCTTGTGCGATGTGCAAATGTGGAGGGCCCACTTTCGTTTTCAGCTCCTGGATGGCGGTCACTTCGGCGTACTTTTTTTCCTGCAGCCCTGGGCGCAACGATGGGCGGGCACTCGACTGGGGCCACGACTGAGATCCACTCCGACGCCGCCAAGTCCCGCAACATCTGGGCGTGCATGCACGCCATCTTCAAGAGGATGCTGACCGCTTGCTGCAGGTCCTTGGCCTTCAAGGCCCCCTCCACTTTTGCCAGCTCGTCGTCGGCGTCGTCGGCCATCGTGCCAACTCGCCCTTTCTTTTTTGCCTGACCCTCGCCGTCGGGAGGTGACTGCGCCTTTTCCTTGTGCCCCCGCAGCAGCTCGTCCAAGTTCATAGCGGCGGACATGCTGTAGCCGACGGCGAGACAACGTCGGGGCAGGCAGCGAGCAGTGGGAACGTATGTGAAGTTGAAGCGAATGAAGATCTCGAGCCAAGTAACTGCATACGGGGCAGGTGAGCAACGGGGGCTGGATGACTTCGCACTGCGTATACGAGCTTCGACCCAAAGCGCACCTGTTGCGTTGATAAGACCGCATCACGTGGCGTGCCGCGTTCTCCCGAGAGGCTAGCGCTTGCAGACAACGAAAGCATTGGTTGGTGACAGTAAGCAAGCTAGCCTCATTCCTCACAGCATGCACCCGACCAGCATGAAGCAGCAGTTTCTTCAATGACTCGAAACGCTCCCCGCAGACCCCGCCCACCGTCGACGAAAGATTGCACTGAAAGGGCCCAGGCCACTCCACCTCCACGCCCACGAACTCCAGGGGAAACGGCGAGCCGAATCCAGGAGGAGGAACCGCCCTCGAGAAAGCTTTCGCCCTCAGGATCGAGAAATCGATGTCGACCCACTTGTCAAACTCTTGATCGAACAGGAGCTTCAAGAGAGGGTGCCCAAACGGCAGCAAATCCTGGAGCTCCTCGGAGCCGTCGAAACCGATACGTAGATCGTCCAGAACCTGAAGGGCCCAGGGATTCGCATTTTCCGTCAGAGTCCAGGAAGACGTGATCACCTCCTCGTCGCCTAAACGCCCAAAAACACTAGCCCTCGCTTGTCGGTGTGCCTCAGGGTACCTACTCCAACTCTGATACCAACGCAACCGACGAACACGAAGTTCCTGCTCGCACGGTAGGATTCGCCAATGTGCACACATGCGATCCGCCGACCAGCGGCGAAGCTCCTGCTCGCCATGTTCCTCGAGGCCCAAGATGCCCATTCCCCTCCTCATGGCCTGCTGTAAAACCTGATCAGCTGCAGCACAAAAACTCTTATCTGGAATGCGTGCCTCCATCCCCGAGAGCAGGGCCGACTGAACGAACGCGATCACCGCCACGCGCTTCGCGCTCAAGACTGCAGGGTGCCTCAAAAACATGGGGATCATACCGAGCCCCGCCCGTCCCGCTTGAATGCTTTTCACTTTTTCAACCTGAAGGGATCCACTCGTGGTCAGCCACCCGCCCAAGACTCTCATGAACCTCCCCACCTTGCCTTTGGTTTTCACGGCCCCGCTGAAGATCCGACGACGTTGCCCGGGAGATCTAGGACCGACGATCTTTACGAGGGAGACTCTTTTGTCAGGGTTGAGGGCGACTCCGATCTGGGCCAAGGCCCGCTGTAAGTGATCGCTGCTGACACGCGCGAGCGCCAGCAGATGCTGAGCTTCGCCTCCCATGCGCTGCGGAGGTGGACCTGGCCCAGGGATAACATGCTTTGTGGTATCATCCGCGAACAAAGACAAGCCCACGTCCGTGGTGACCCCGTTCGGCTCGGTGACCAACGCCATCGAACAGGAGGTAGTCCGCTGTCGAATTTCAAAGAACGGCTCCAACCCCTTCTGGTAGTAGTATGGAAAGCCACGTGCAGCATTTGGATGGCCCGTGAAGTCGCCCGTACTGGGGCGCAAGCTGATAGTTTCGCCCGGTGTAATAATCTGGCACGCACTCTGAATGATACGCTGATGTTGAAACCTGACGTCATCTTCAAGATACAGCAGGGGCAGTGTGTCCAGCATGATGTCTCGCGATACGCTGGAGAACGCGTTAGTGGCATCCTCGTTGACGATCACGTGAGAGTAGCCCTGCCTCTGCAAACGCCAGGACGTGCAGCACTGTGTTAAAATCGCATCTTCCCGTCTGCGCTTTTTTGCAAACCCATGACATACATATGGTAGAGCATCCCGATGCCGACGTGCTCTGACCCATAAGTGCGAATTCCACGCCTTGCCCAGAGGGCAGAATAAGTGAATCCAACGTTGACTCTCAGCTCCCAACTTTCCGTTATGCTTGTCAAGACCGCAGCAGGAGGATACATCAAAGATCAAAGGAGTGGACGCTGTCCGCCGAAAGCAAGCTAAGACATCTAAAAAACGCTCCGTGAAAGCCGTCGAAGTCGCAGGAAGAAGATCCGCCCCCACTCCACCACCACGAAATTGCTCCCAGCAAGCAGGATCCAGGAACAGAAGCCAGAGCTCCGAAGGTAAAGACCAAAACGGAGTTGCCCCGTCTTTTTGGGGCACGCCTCAGCTGCCGCACGATGCCCATCAAATCGGTACGAGCGTCCGCTATGTTCTCAATCTGCATGGCGTTGTAGCGAACCTCCTCAGAGACATCCCAACCGTCGGAGTGAGGTCTTTCAAAACGATCCAACAGTTCCTTTTGCAAGTCGCATGTCGCAGCACCGAGGCCACCCTCGACCGCAGGTCGGCACAGAAAAGCGGAGATCTCATGAGCTTCACTATTTTCCGACTTCAATACAAAATACTTCCTGTGCCGAGGACCTGCCCCACGCCTAGATAGTCGTCTAATGAGCCTCTGGACGTTGTAGTGGTCGTGCGACTTCCATGCGTTGTTCAGCTCCAAGGTCAGTGATGCCTCTCGTTCTTTATTGATCAGCTTCGAGAGGCGACGAATCCGAAAGGTAGTTCGTGCCAACTGAAGTTCCAGTTCCAAACGTTGCTCCAGACGGGCCACCTCATACGTACTAAAAGTACCAGAACTGCAAAGACTCCCAATGTGTATGCCCTTGAACTTCTTCCGTGCTTGCAACAATTCTGAGCGCTCCTTTTCCAATGCTGATTTTTCTGCCTCCAGGTCGGATTTCTTTGAGAAAATGTCCATCGCCGTCGTGGTCATCACGCTCACGATCGAGTTCCATACTTCATCAGGTGTAGCTCGGGCACACAGGCTGATCCATTCGTCCTCAGGGATCGACGTGACTGCCGAGTGTATGGCCTCGATCGCGTCCGTGCACGCGGTGCCCTGAGAGACAGAGCGCATAATCCTATCGTAATGCCATGGCGGCGTTCTGTCCACAAACTGAGCCTGAAAGTCATACTTCACTTGCAGATAAATGGGTCTGTGCTCTCGATCGTCCAGCGTCGATATCGGTTGAAGTCGTCGTCCAGCTCCGTGCAAGATCGTGCATTTCTCCACGTGTGGGCGCAACTGCTGAGGGATCACCAGGAAGTCGATCCGAGAAGACGAGTCGCCCACCCCGTGGAATGTATGTCCCAGCGGGAAAAAAGTGTTGAACGCGCACATGTTTGTGTCCCCCATGGTCTGACGCAGAGCACTGCCCGCGACGCCCTCAAGCCCCGCGTCGCATTCACCGATACAAGCATTCACACCCACCTCCTCATCAACAGGAATGGCCTCGCCCTCGTAGATGAACTCTCGAGCTCTGCCCAGACCGTCGTTCAGGTCCATGCCAACAATGGGTGTGCACCGTCCACCCGTAGATAATAACAAATTTCGCAGCCAAGCCAGCATCTTGTTAACCGTCCGTTTCTGCTCATCTCGGCCCGCCCGCACGCTCGAGTATACTGGAAAATACACAATCACGAACGACACATCCAGGGGTCCAGACTTCAGGCGCACGGCGCCACACCTCCCCTCCAACTCCACGGGCGGGCAAAAGATACGTCTAATGCAGCGCTGCGGGAAGACCTTACTGCGCAGCATGATACTCGTTCCACATGATCTGTTCGAAGACCTCGAGAAACCAAACGATAATTCATAATGGCGAGAGTGGCGGAACACACGATGAGGTTCGTCCGCCATCTTCCTCCGACCTGTTCCCTGCAATAGGACCGCCCCCACGTTCCCGAACTCCGATGAGACCTCCTCCCCACGCATTCCACACAGATGCATTGGGTTGTACGTCACAGCACGCAAAAATCTGGAAGGGGCCGCACCCGAAGTCGTCGTCATTGTACACGCTGTCGCCGCCGCACACGGCGAGGAGCCTGCGGCAGCGGCGGGCGCGGTCCGCTCCCTCTCACGGAGAGCGCGGGCCCCGCATGGGCGGGGAGCACATCGCTGCCTCTGAAGGGAGTGCCCTGGCAGTTCCAGAAGCTGCGAGGCAGTGTGGGATTTGTGCCGCGACAGCAGCTGGAGAAGGAGGAGGAGGAGGAGGAGGGTACTGAGGGCACTGACTATGCGGGCACCACGTGGCGCCTCTGGCCGCACAGCCACGAATTAATCCTCGATTAATTCAGGCTCCTCAGGAGCTTTCTGACGGGACCTCTCCCACCGAACAAGCTCATCAGGCGAGGGGAACCCATGCAACTTGGCAACGCTGGTGGCGTCAAGGCAGGGAAGGCATAGCAATGTGCTCGCCTACTTCGCCTCCCCTGAGGCGCGGGGCCTCGCGCTCCCCGCCGACGCCTGGGGCTCGACCAACCCTTCACCACCTACAGTATCACTGCTCGGAGCAGCAGCAGCAGCAGCAGGGGCAGGGGCAGGCTCGAGAAGAGGCCCCCAAACAGCACGCATCTGAAGGGTCGGCCCATGAGCCGCCCCTACACGAGCATTCCCTAGAGTGTGCCCTGGGAACAGACCTCGACGGAGCTTGGACCTCTCGGTCTTGAGCCCTGGATGGCCCGCTCCCTTGCACTCACCCTGCAGCCCCCGATCGTTAGAATGCGCTGAGGCGCCACAGATCTTGCAAAATAATATTGGCGACAGTTCCTGGCCTTGATCTGATGCGACGCTGGCCTGTGCAACACTGTGCCCTCGTAAAACCCAAGGAACACCTGTTGCAGCAACAAATCCGGCGTCGACACCTTGGGGTTCTTCCGTACCAGCAAGGGAGGAGGGGGGACTCGAAGCAGAGGAAAGACCAGTCTCAACCCCCTCGGCCAAGGACCAGTCCCCAAACGGAGCCCGACCTTCCCCCAGACAGGCACGAATTAGATACTGGGGCAGGTCTTCATCTAAAACGATGTCCCCCGTACCTGAAAGCTCGACAGAATCTGGCTGCTCTGGCTCTCCGAACAATTCCTGACATCTACTCTGCCAACGCACTATATCCGAGGCAATCCTTTCACACCCCGAGACAGAGTCAAGATGGTCTCGAGGCACATTCCAAAGTTTCGCTCCTGCCTTGGCCCACTTGTCGGCCATAGCGTTGCCTTTGATGAGCCGCGCGTCATGATCAGACCTCGAGTCCCTCAAACTCCTGTGAGCAGCTACTTTGACAATAGAAGACTTCTTACCTAGATCAGACCACCAGGTCCTCCACATGCGCGCCCGTGCATTCGAACTGGCCAACGCAACGCTCGAATCTGTGGCGCAACCAAAGGTCCCTGCACAGTCAGCATGCGCAACTAAGGGATCGTCTGCAGACCACTCTGCAAACTGAGAGAGCATGTGGAAAGCCCAATCCTCTCCGTCGCGCGCGGACTGCGAGGGCGCCTGGTGGATCTGCACTGCGCCGTACATGGCTCCGACGAGCTCTCTTGCACGATTAACCTGAATCACGGCCCAACCTGCCCGAATCAGTCCCTGGAGATGACTGTCGAACGCCGAACCGTCAACAAACACGCGACCCGAGAACCTCCACCCAGGAAACACCCCAACAAACCGCACTTGGTTCTCTTCAGGGACTTCCGTCACGGAAGGCAAAAAGAAGGCGAGGGGAGAGGACAACGAGCCATCATCTCAGCTGGTTCCTCACCAAGACTTCGCACATACATGGCTGCCTGCATTACATGTGTCGGGCACTCCTGTCGACAAACAGCGCCCCGAGGGCAATCGTAGAATCTATGAAGAAGCGTGCCTCGCATGCCACAGTGTACGCAGAAATCATTCACCGCCTTACCGTGCGCGTGCAGGCGCGCCTGGGGCCAATGTGACCCTCCTACTAGACTCCTGATGGCTGCTGCTCGGTGCGAACTCCAGCATTCCGAATAGTCCTGGTCGAGCAGCTTACCGACAGGGCCCCAATGCAACAGGTGGACCCAGGGCGCCTTCAAACGCTTCAAAGCGTTAGCGTCAGACGCCTGGAGGGCCAGGGGCCGAATCAAATCCACGAAAAAGCCACGCGACAACTCCAAGATCCTGAAGCCCCCGAAGCGAGGATGCCTCATAATTTCTACAGCTGGCAACTGGCACCCGATCCTAGCGAGCGAAAGGACAGCAGCCTGGGCTGGATTTACTACCTGAGCCCATGGCCGATCCATAAAGAGGAGCGGCTGCGCTTCCTCAAGACAAGCCCGAAGATGACCGATGCCTGGCATACAGGAGTGGACACTCAACGTCCAGTGCTTGGTACATCACAGACATGCACGATCCAAGGATCCCTGGTGGACCCCCGCTGCGTCGACCTCAGACGGAGCGCAACAGAGGTTCCTGGATGGGGCCCTCCCTTCTGCACGCAACGAAGCAAGTCTCAATGCGGCGAGCTTAGTGTCAGCTATGCCAGTGACCGACGCCCCCCCACATCGCTGTCGCCGTAGGAAACCTCCTCATACTAGTGCTGACACTAGCTCCTGCCTGCCTGAACGAAAAAAAAAACGTTTTGATACCGATGACGCTTTGACCAAACGTTCGTTCTGCTCTTGAACACTCCTCGATGCCCCATCAGTGGCGTCCGTACCTAACCACCTGCTGCTACGAAGCTTCTGCTCATGGCCTAGGCTCCAGAGCTCATTTAGCTCCGTATCCAGCTCCGCTGAACTGGTCATGTAGCTCGTCTGATCCCAATTTACAACGAGTTGCCTTTGCTGAAGGGGCTCGACTAATTCAGACATGGCTTGTGGAAGCTGCTCTAGCCTCCGATCGCCTGAAGCAGGAAGTCGTCTACTAGGTTTTGAAACCTCACCATGGGATACTTAGCCTTGAGAGTGACAATCACTGTATGCACTAGAAGCTTGGCCAGCGCTAAGGCACAGCTGCAGCCTGCTGCCACAGTACCGTTGGCTCGGACCTGGTCCGAGATGAAAGACTTCCACCTCGCTCGTTTGGGCAATCAGCACCCTGCACAGAGACACTTAAGGAGCCTGACTGGGGACCCCGTAGCAAGAGCCTCCCTTAAAAACTCTTCATGGGAAATGTGCTCATAATACTTCGACAAATATAGAATCCCGCTAGCAGCCGAGAAGCCCTTGAGCCTGGCGAAGCGCTGAATGATATTGTGCACATGCCCTGCTCTGTCGCAGGTCTGTCCTGAAACTCCCCAGAGGAGGAGGAGGAGGGGGAGAAGGAGGAGGAGGAGGAGGAGGAGGAGGAGGAGGATGAGAGGAGGAGGGGGAGGAGGAGGAGGAGGGAGGAGGAGGAGGAGGGGAGGGAGGAGGAGGATGCATAGGAGGAGGAGGAGGAGGGAGGAGGAGGGGAGGAGGGGGAGGAGGAGGAGGAGGATGAGGAGGAGGAGGAGGAGGGAAGAGGGGGGAGGGGGAAGGAGGAGGAGGATGAGGAGGAGGTGGAGGAGAAGGAAGAGGAAGAGGGAGGAGGAAGGAGGAGGGGAGGAGGAGAGGAGGAGGAGGAGGAGGAGGAGGAGGAGGAGCAGGAAGAGGAGGAAGATGAGGAGCGGTGAAACGCCTCTCTCCTGCCTCCCTCCTCTGACACGACCTCGCACCCGGTGGCCGCCGCCAACTGCCCCGATCTCCCGGGCGCCCGGCTGCCGACTGGAGAGAGTGCGCGCCATGGACCGTCTGAACCCTCCCCACACCCCCTCACAGAGGATGCTGACCATAATGGTGATGCTGCTGCTGCTGCTGAGGAGGATGATGATGATGAGGAGGAGGAGGAGGAGGAGGAGGAGGAGGAGGAGGAGGGAAAGGAAAGGAGGGGAGGAGGAGGGGAGGAGGAGGAGGGGAGGAGGGGGAGGAGGAGGAGGGAGGAGGAGGAGGAGGCGGAGGGAGAAGGAGGAGGAGGAGGAGGAGAAGGAGGAGGAGGAGGAGGAGGAGGAGGAGGAGGAGGAGGAGGAGGAGGAGGAGGAGGAGGAGGGGAGGAGGGGAGGAGGAGGAGGAGGAGGAGGAGGAGGAGGAGGAGGAGGAGGAGGAGGAGGAGAAGGAGGAGGAGGAGGAAGGAGAAGGTGGAGGGGGAGGAGGGGGGGGGGGGGGGTGGGGGGGGGGGGGAGGAGGAGGAGGAGGAGGAGGAGGAGGAGGAGGTAGGAGGAGGAGGAGGAAGAGGAGGAGGAGGAGGAGGAGGAGGAGGAGGAGGAGAGGAGGAGGGAGGGGGTAGGAGGAGAGGGAGGAGGGGGGGGGAGGAGGGGGGGAGAGGAGGAGGAGGAGGAGGTGGAGGAGGAGGAAAGGGGAGGGGAGGAGGGAGGAGGAGGAGGAGGAGGAAGGAGGAGAGAAAAAGGAGGAGGAGGAGGAAGAGGATGATGAGGAGGAGGAGGAGGGGAGGAGGAGGAGGAGGGAGGAGGAGGAGGAGGATGAGGAGGAGGAGGAGGAGGGGACGACGAGGAGGAGGAGGGGAGGAGGAGTGAGGAGGAGGAGGAGGGGAGGAGGAGGATGAGGAGGGGGAAGAGGAGGAGGAGGAGGAGGAGGAGGAGGAGGAGGAGGAGGAGGGGGAGGGGGATGGGGGATGGGGAGGGGAAGGGGGAGGGGGAGGAGGAGGGAGGAGGAGGAGGAGGAGGAGGAGGAGGAGGAGGAGGAGGAGGAGGAGGGGAGGGAGGAGGAGGAGGAGGAGGGGGAGGACGTGGAGGAGGATGTGGGGGAGGAGGAGGAGGGGGAGGAGGATTTTTTTGGTCACCTTGGACCTCGCCTCCTCCCCTCTCAGCCCTGCGCACGAGCCTCCTTGGCCGCGACGCGGGCACGGAGGGCATCCAGGCTTGACAGGGGCGACGCCCACGGCTGGGGTCGGGACGCTACGACATGTGCTCGCGCCTCGACCCTCGTGAGCGGAGCTTCGAGCTCCGCACGCGACACTGGTGCATCGCGCTTCGGGTGCAGGCCTCTCCTGAGCCTTCGGAGCGCAGTAGTGCCTGCACTGCTCCTGTCGCTGTCTCTTAGGGGCCTGAGACAACGTGACAAGAGCATGTGCAGGCGGTGCTGGGCGTAGTAGCCACAGCTCATGCAGAAAAACAACGGACTTTGTTCGTCCCCGACTTGCGTGCTAGCCAGGACGTGACAATGTTCTGGCGAGATGGTCAGTAGTTCTTCGACCATCTTAGGAAATCCCTCGCAGCCCACTGTCGGTCTGTCTTCCAGGGCGCCAGCGTAAAAGCTGAGGCGACTCGGGCACCGATGGCCCCAAAGCCAGGTGTCCCAAGTGTGCCAACCCTCAGCACGCTTAAAAGCTTTCTGCTTCTTGGTCCGTCGAGGAGGCCGAGTGTGGGTGGCCCTGGGAAAAAGCGGCAGACCTTTCGCCGAAACCCGCGCCACCATTTCGACTCTCTCGATCGAGCTCTTCACATCGTCCCACTCGTTTTGGCTAGCTTGTGGGTGCAACAAAATCGCTTGTTTAGCTTCGTGATCCGCGCGCCTGTTGGCACGACCTATGGACCGCCGAGGCTCTTCTAGCATGTCTATCGTGGCTGAGTCCCTGTGTGCTGGGGTCCATACGGCTGGGGCATACGCATCTCGTTCCATGTGCTGCAGAGCTCCGCGCCTGAGTCCAGCATACTTGTGTTTATGACTCAGCTGAGTAACCGTGCTGGCATTGTGAAGCTTGACGGCGTTCATACAATCACTGTAGCAAGCTTGCCCATACTTGGGCACGAAAATCGGGAGCAAGGCCAGCTGAAGTTGTTCTGCTGCCTGGCTCGTCTGAGGAAGGCTCGGCCAAACGGGGCATCTTGCAATTGCTACCTGCTCTCCGTCCCTTCCCATAAACACCCATGAAAACGCTGCGCGTGATAGATCTCGAATCTGGTGCGGGAAACGCGACCCGTCCCCCGCCACGTCCAAATCGGTAGTGTCGAAGTCCGCCCAATCCATTCGCTGACCCTCGGCGCTATACAAATAAGGCTCGTGCTGGTCGGACAAAGGCGGCGTGTCTTTGACAGGGTTGACAAACTTTAGACCAGAGTAGAAGCTGTGCTCCCCTTCCCTCGCCCTCTGAATGAAGCTGTCCTCCACTCCCGTACTAGTCCTAGCTGCCGGAACCTCGGGGCTGGCACAACAATAAATCCTATGGGCAACAGAATCTGGCTCCCCGCACAGCGGGCAGCAACCTGTAGTAAGGTAACCAGCCTGCCGCGCACGATCCTCGGTCCAGAGTCCGTCGCAAAAGACCGTTTTGACCAAGTACTTGCCTTGGGCATTCAGTCCTATGCCTCGGAGCCTAGGCTGAGTGATACGTCGCAGCGGCTCGACGCAGACACGATCTCCTACAGGCCATCCGAGCTTCTGTCCCAGGACCCGCTCGCGGTGGCGTTGCACCCCTTCTTTTAAAAGCGCGGAGATCATGGCAGGGGAGTTGTGAAGCAAACTCAACTCGACTCCCCTATCGTCGACCCAAATCAAAAACGAGGTCGATTTCCACCCGATGCGAAACAGCGGCAACAACATCCGACTGATATGACCCCTCGTCTTCCCCCATTTCCACCCCTCGATTACTCCCTGGGGGATGGAGTCCCACGTGCTGCGAAGCTGGGGCAGCGTGAAACTGGCCGTGCACGGCGCCGTCGTGGTGCTCCACACAGCGGCTGCCCGCGCGAGCGCAGGAGCAACCATGCCCCTCCACATCGGATCGCCTAACAGAGCTGTCTTGGCAGTGAGGGAGACCCCTCCATGACGCGGCGCCTGATAGGGAAGCATCACCCCTCGCGCACGCTTAAGTTCAGCGTCGGACATGCCAGTCACCGTATCTCCAAAACTGACCGCGGGCTTAACACCAGCGGTGTAAATCTTCCCGATTCTGTATTTGTCCCTCGGAAGAGCTTTCCTATACCTCTGGAGCCTTCGGTGTCTGCGAATCATGCCCGCAACTCGGGCCTTGCGTTTACCAAGAGCTTGTTTGGTGCTGCGTTTCACCCCTGGAGCTAAATCAACCCCGAGCGAGACCACGTGGGTCCCGACCGCCCCAGCCAGTGTTCCGAGCCGGCGTCCGACTCGCAGCGACAAGTCTGGGGTGGAGCCGAAGGTCATGAGTTTGTCGGGGGCCAAACCCACACCTAAATCTTCCTGGAAGACACGTTCCAGGTCCTCAGCAGCCTGGCCGAGAACTTGGACCACGTGGTCCGCCGAGCCGCACGCGCTGACGGTGTCGTCGTCGACGTACGAGGCAAGGTCAACAGCAGGGTTCCTGGCAACGAAACCGTCGAACGGGACCATAGCGTAAACTTTAACGTTGGTAGCATTCAGGCAGGATCCTGCTGGCAACCCACACTTCGCGTACATCGGAGAAAGGCTGTGGTCCGAGCCAAGC
Source organism: Prorocentrum cordatum (assembly GCA_963575745.1). Lineage (NCBI taxonomy): Eukaryota > Dinophyceae > Prorocentrales > Prorocentraceae > Prorocentrum > Prorocentrum cordatum. The sequence continues at coordinate 309,082 of CAUYUJ010012769.1, forward strand.
CGCAGAACCCGAGGCCCGCGCCAAAAGTTGTAGGTCACTTTGACCACGATAGGGTTAAGGCCCGCCTGCAACGAGCGATCCCTAAGCGTGGTGAGCCTGAACGATTCATAATACTTGGTGCCATCCCAAGAAAAACCTCCAGTGACACCCCCTTCGGCCACTTGGGCCGCAGCTTTGACCGCCTGCTTCCATACTTCCGCCTCCGCCGACTTCCCGCCCCAAAAGCCCAATGCTTGCGCGGGTGCGCGTCGCAGTACGGGAGCAGCTGCGGTCGCCTGAGCTTTTCCCACAGGCGAACAGGAGAGGCACAAAGCAGGACAGAACGCACACCCCCTTTTGGTTTCTCGAGGAGGGGGAAAAGCATCCAATACAGAGCCTTCGGGTAGACCCCGATCTTTTCAACAGTTTGAAACAAGCAACTGAGCACTTCGAGCCCCTCGTCTGGGAGCAAGCTGAAGTGCCGCGCATGTATGCCGTCGAGAGACTGCGCCGTGTGTGGTGAGAACCCTCTACTGGCAGCCCGAATGTCATCAGGCGCGAGCCTGTCGAAACAATTCCTGTCCAAGACCTCCAGAGGTTCTGGCATGGACGTCGCTTCCCAGAATTAACCTGACACGTTGGCTTCATTCGCGAGCAGCTTACGCGGGTCGGCCGACAAAAATCCCAGGAGCCGTTTCAATCACCGTCGGCATCCAAGCGCTTTTGTTCCGAGTGAGTTTATGCATCTTGCGAGCAGATCCCGAGAGGGCTTCCGACTGCCACTGGTCCCAGCTCACCTTAGCTTTATTGTCGAGGCCAGCGCGAGCTTCGGCAAAATCCTCCTCCCAATCGTCGAGCGCTTCGGTACACCGATCTATCCACTCCGACAGATTTGCCGCTCGCTGAGGCCAAGGCTCCGCCAGACGGCGGGCCGCTTGCACAGTAGTGTCGAGCCGCACAGCTCGGCCTTCAGCTTCAAAAGGCTGCTGAACTATCTGCACTAAGTTCCTGCAGGCCTCGAGCTCAGTGTGGTCGACGAGGTCGGCCTCATAAATGCGAATACTGGTCTGTTGAAGGTCTCGCATGGTCTGCTGAAGCCAAATCCACCCTTCCCATACTAAAACCTCCTCCTCGACCTTCCTCTTCGGGGGGGAGACAATCGAAACCCACTTAGCACGCAGCGGCTTGCCCCTGCCCCCTCTGGACTTGAGAGTCACCCCGGCCAGATTTTCGAGCTCAACTTCCATGACATCCGAAAATCGTTTCCAGGCCTCGTTCAGCAGAGTCCACGCAAGAGTGACAGAAGCACTACTGGCGCACGCGTTGGCCTCCTCGGCCAAAATCCTGGCTAAACTCCAATCCTGGGGTTTTGGTGACGGACCAAAAGGGACCACACAGGGGATACGTTGATGGGTCTGATAAACAAGCTGTTTGAGTTTTATCGCACCTTGCTTAAAGATAAGCTGCACTGGCCGATGAGGTCGCTTTGGCCAGTTCTTCACAACATCGGTCTTGTCGACCATCTTGGCTACCGCTGGGGACACAACGAAGAAGTCGATCCGTGAGTGACTTCGCCGTCACACAGGTTTCGATCTTCGGCTGGAGGATCAACATATCGGCTTTCCTCAGTAACCCCGTAAACTCAATTATCGTCGGCCCCAGGTTCCAATCAGCCCCGAAGATGGCCATGTGGGTCCCCTGGGGCGTTTCCCCGATCAGTTTGAGCAACTCGATGTTACGCTTCGACAGCCCCTCGGTGGTGTACAAATAAGCACAGCCTGCCAAAATCGGCGGCCACCCTGGTATGTCTAGCATCGCTAAAAGCAGACGGTGTTCGACGAGTACCCCTCGCGGTAGGTGTGGAGGCCAACGAAGTCCGATACTCGTCCGGGCAAAAAACGCTACTCCAGCCGACGTCTGCCCCGCATCGCAGGGTGCCGAAGGTGTGCAGAGCATGTGCCATCCCATGCCAAGAACTTTTGCAGTCTTGTCGCCCACATCTTCGGCCGTGATCCCGATCTCCTGGGCGAGTAGAACCAATGCTGAGCTCCGAGCAAGACGTTCCGAGAGCGTGCCCCAGCTGTTACCATTATAGGACTCGCACACAAACTGGAAATTATCTGTCATTGGGTCGTCGGCAATCGGAGTGGGCGGACAGCCTGACCCCATGGCCGAAATCTTGAAACCAGTGCACAGCGGCTGGCCTGCGAACGGGGCCAGACTAGAAAACTTAACGTGATCTCGGACCCTCCCATGAAACGAGCATCTGGGTTCATCACTCGACATGCCTGAGGGGCGGATCCGTTCCTGGTGTGAAAAGGTGCCGTCGGCGGGCTCCGCTCGCCGAAAGCTGCTGCTGTCGTGCCGCTGCGCTCCCGAGGGAGCGCTCAGGACACGACGTTCATGTAGTATCTCATGCTGTTGACCGTCAAAGATGCCCTGGAGCCGGTGGCGCCGCCGTCGGCACTGTACCCGTTGAAGGCGCAGCTCCTGGCGATGACACACGAACCTTCTTGAACTTGGCGGCCACCAGCGCTTGCACGATAACGCGTTTATCACCTCGATGCTGCTCCCAGAAACTTTCAGCCTCTGCCGTGGACACGAAAGCATCGTCCATTTGAGCATCACCATCACCATCGCCAGCAGCTTCAGTACGCGGCTCCTGCTTCGTCCTGGGCTGAGCGAAGAGCTGCGTGAACTGCTTGAAAGCGTCGGTCTGGATGAGCGTCTTGACTTCGTCTTTGCCTTCCAACAGATGGCCAGGGATAGTGAAATCAAAATCGCCGCCACCAGCGAGAGGAGACTGCTTGAGCTGAACCCTGATGTCGTCGATCTCGGCCTTGAGCACGATCTGCTTCGCCTGAAGCTCGCCCCTCTTGGCCGTGGCATCATTGATAGCCTTCTCTTGCTCCTCAGCTTCCTCCACTGCCTTTTTGAGTTGACTCTCCTTGCGCGCCAGCTTGTGCCCCAAGTTGGCGTGCTGCGTGACGTCACTCTTCTGGCCTTCGATCTGCTTGCGAACCTCGCGGAGTTGAGCCTCGGAGGACTTGCGGGCTTCCTCCATGTACTCGCTCTTGCATGCTTTGATGGCCGTTTCCAACTCGTTAGCCTTGGCGACCAAAGCATCAGGTTTCTCGTCTTTATCTTCAGCGCCACTTCCCCGCCCACCACCGTGACCGTTTGACGGAGTGTCCTTGGTGGGCGGGGTTTGCTTGGTGAGCTGATCCAGCTGCTTCTGCATGGCGGCAAGCGTCTTGGCGAGTCCGATATCCTTGGGCTGCCCACGCGAAACACCACCACCACCACGAGCAGGAGGGTTGCCACCACCAAAAGACTTGGCGCGCTGAAGGACGTGCGCTGGCGCCGCTTCTCCGCAGCGGCACTTGGGGCGACGCGCCCAATTACTCGTTCTTCCACAGGACTGACATCCCCAGAGAGGGAGTTTCGGTCCTTTGACCATGTCATTGCTCATCGGTGCTCCTCCAGGAGCTCACTAGAATAAAAACTGTCGTACCGAGCCAAAAAGACTCGCACCGGCTGCTGCCGCTCTGAAGAAAGCTGGTGCAAGCCCAAAAACTTGGGCCAGAACGGCTGGAGGGGGAGGAGGAGGAGAGGGAGGAGGAGGAGGGGGAGGAGGAGGAGGAGGGGGAGGAGGAGGGGGGGAGGAGGAGGAGGAGGAGGAGGAGGAGGAGGAGGATGGGGAGGAGGAGGAGGAGGAGGAGAGGGCGATGCGGGGTGGAGGAGGAGGAGGAGGAGGATGAGGAGGAGGGGGAGGAGGAGGAGGAGGAGGAGGAGGAGGAGGAGGTGGTGGCGGTGCTCAGTAGGGGGCGGCAAGCGTCTCTGGCGCCAGTCCTGAGCCCCTCCGCTAGATATGGATGCATGGCCGCCTGGGCTTCCAGGCCGCCAAGGCCTGGGGCGAGCGCCGCGCCTCGCGGGCGAGGGCGCAACCCCGTCAGCAGGGAAGGTCCCCGCTCTTTCGCTGGACAAGGATAGAATATAGTTCATGTCAATGAACCAGTATTTCAAAGGGAGAGCCCCTAGAGACTGCCTCGTCAGCAGGTGGACCCAAGAGCCTTCCTAGCAGCTGCAGGACCCGCAGGTGCACACGGACAGCACCAGCCAGGCCCCGAAGCCGCCAGGCCGCCCCAGGTTCCACCCGCCTGAGGCGCGTCGTGAGACTCAAGAGGCTGCACTATCACTTCTAATCTGATCATAAATCAAACTGGCCTGAAGCTCTCTACGATATCTGCGTACCTGCTCTTGCAATGCGCGCGCGTGCTCGCTCCCTGACTGCGCCATGTGTGCCAAGGATGTCTGGCGACGAGGGTCGTGCGCTATCTGGGCTACTACACTTGAGTATCTAGCTCTCAGCGCTTCCTGATCACTCCCTGCTGCACCAACTGCTTGAGCTGGCGCTCCACTACCCTCTCCAGCTCCGTGCGCGGCCCTGCTCTCATCGGCATTGTGCCCATGCTGACGAACAGGGCGTGGTTCAACGCCTCCCTCAGCACATCTGGGGCGAACCTCCTCGCCTGGTCGACCAGCTCCTTCTCCGCCCCGCTCATGCGCAGGGCCGTCTTGTAGTCCGCGTAGCTCTTGATGCCGTACATCAGCTTGGTCATCTCCTGCATGGTCTCCTCCTTCTGGTAGGCCGCCTTGATCCTGAACAGGCTGAACGTCGCGTCGATCAGGCGGACCCCGTGCTTGTTCTCCACCGAGTTCACCCACTCCTGGAGGTGGCCCTTGCTGGCCTTCTGGCTCTGGCCCTCCTCGTCGAAGACCTGGATGGCCGACTCCGCCACCGCGATCGTTACGTGGACGTGTGGTGGGCCGTGGCCGTGCCCCTTGCCGAGGCGCCTGACCTCCGCGTTGTACAGCTGCCCCGCCTTTTCCCCTGCCGCGATCATCTGCACCTCCGACGGCGCGAGCCATATGTCGCACAGCGCGTTCTGGTGGTCCCTGCTCTCTTGCGCGACCCTGAGCACCAGCTTCTGCGTGGAGACCAACGCTTCTCGTAGGTCTGCTCCTTGGCCAGCTGCTCCTCCTTTGTCTGCCCCATTGCCTTTGCCGCCCGCCTTCTTCGGCGTCTTCTTGAGGCTCTCTCCCGTCTCTGATCTCCGGCCGTCCTCGTCGATGGATGCTGGTGCCGCCGCCGCCCCGGATCCTCCAGCTGCTCCTTGTCCTAGTCTCCACGACATGCTCTGCTTCTCTGTCAGGCGCTGCTGCTGTCTCAACCACCCCAGAAGGGCCTGGAATGTGTTGCCTGACGTGTTCCTGAAATGAAGCCAAATCTTGAGCCAGGAAATCGCAAAGTTGACGCTGCAGGCTTTCGAGGGGTTGAATCTCGTGGGCCCATTTCGATCTATCTATGAAGCATCTCCCGTGCCGCAGCGCAGCACGCCTCCCGTGGTCCAGGGCCCCCCTTCGGTTGACAAAGCAGCTGTGACACCAGGGGCATTGGTTTGTGATAATGATTTTGCTGAGGAGGGGGTTGGTCCCGTGAGCTTCTCTACGGTGAGCCACAAGACCCTGGGCCGTTTGAAACCGTCTTCCACAAATCTTCCCCTCCTCGCCCTCGTGGTCGCACCAGTATGGTTTTGAAATCACCTCCTCCTCTGGGTCCTCCTCCCCCTCCTCCATGTGCTCCTCGACCCAGCCTATCTTGTCAGTGACCAGGAGGATCGACGGGTCGACCTTAAGGAAAAGTTCTCGCTCGATGTCCCCCTCTCGGAATAAACAAATATCATCGGGTCGAGAAGGGTGCCGAGCTGCAAATTCCTCGTCGGCCTCCGCAAGAGAGTTGAGGTCCTGGATATGTTGCCGAGCCCGCGGGGTTGAGTGCCCATAGACCCTATTATCTGCCGATAGTCTTCCACGATCCTGGTCTATCCAAGCTGCCCCGAATACTGCGCATAATACGGCCTGGTGGTCCTGGGGGAAGCGGGCCCAGCGCGTATAGGTACGTATACGGCGGACCCTCAGTTGTTGGCTGCATCTTGGTATACGCCATGTTCTGAATGCGTACTGGTTGGTCCTGCGCCTGATGCTCCCGTCCTCCCTCTCCCAGCTCATCTCTCCTTTCGATAGTGCTCTGCGTCGCAAAAGCGGAGAGCCCACTAAGGGCAGCTTCCACCGCGAACGCCTGGAACATAGCTCGACGGATGCACTTTGCTGTCTGAGAAGTCCAGAAGCATCCGCATTGTCTCCATGCTTGTGTAGCTGCCTGGCATCTGCGCTGAATCTCGCTCAGCATCCCCTGCTCGCTGGGCAAGTGGGGGCCGAGTACTCTCATCTCGCGAAGAGCGAGCCCGTGGAGGGAGCGTGACTTCCTGAGACGCCGCGTGCTCTGGTAGCTCTTTCCCCCCCCTCAACTGCAGCAGGTGGTTCGTTTTCTGCGGGTTGAGCGTCCACCCCCCCTTGTCCAGGTGCTGCCCTAACCGTGCAGTGCTCTGGTTCAACGTGTCGGTGATGTTCTCTGCGCTCTCCCCCTCCTCCACCACTGTGCTCTTGGTGATGTCATCCATAAAGCAGCAAATAGACGTGTCCACTAGTTCTGCTTCACTGTCTCTCGGATCACTCGTCATGAACCACCGCTGCTCCCCGTGCCCGCCCTCCTGCTTCCTCCGCTCCTCCACCTCCTGGTTGTAGGCCGTAATGAAGTCCCTGGGCGCTGTCGTAAACCCCATCTGCGACCCCGACGTCGAGCGAATGTCGATCGTTCCATCAGCAGTGCACATGCTCATTGTGGCCTGACGGACTGCGGCAACTGCATAAGTGATATCCTCTTCACCGGCGAACTTCTCAGCGCTTGCCTCGAGGATGGTGCGGTCTGTTGCAGCGAACGCATTTCTGCAATCGTAGTTGCTTATGATCCGGCTGCGTTTCATATCCGATGCTCTCCATTTGTTGCACATGATGAGGTTGATGATGCTCTCGCGGCTTATATGGGGGAGGCCTCAATGCGCCCACGAGGGCACCCATAACCCAGAGGACCTACGGGCAACTCCAGAGTGCCAGGCCATCGAGAAGGCGTCGTAGCAATGCATAATGCGCTTGCCTCCTATGTTGCTCTTGCCATCTGCCTTGTCGGCGTGGAAACTTTGTGAGCGATAAGAGACAAGAGGCATGGCCTGACAGCGCCTGATATGTATCAGGTAGGAGGTGAGGGCTTCTTCGAATTTATACCTTACTTGTGGTAGCTCCTCCGTCCCCAGGCCTGCTCTCTCTTCCCGCCGGAAGCGCCGGAGGTCCTCAGCAGGCGATGCGGCAGCCGGCCGCGCCTGTCCAGCTGCATCTCGCGGTCCGAGCCCCTCTCCCTGCCTCCGCCCCATCTTCTCCAAAAGCCGCCTCCCAACCCTGTACGAGTAAGTCGTCGTCAGCTTCTCTATCTCCTCCTCCTCCTCCTCCTCGCGCGCTGCACGTGCTACCATGCTGCGCTCTACGCGTTCGCTCTGCTCGTGCGGGGGCGTGGCATTAACTGACGGGTTGAGCATCATCCAGACCACCTCTACTGGTAGAACCCAGCTGGGGAAGGCTCTCCTCTTGGCAGCACGTCGACAATACTCTACCATAGCCTGCCGGTCTTTCTTAACTGTCTCCATCAGCTCTGCGTCGACAAACAGGTGTTCGAAATCTTCGCAATCATGTCTGTAGTGCTGCAGTTCGGCGCGCCAATCTATCTTCGCCCCTGCTAGTCCTCCATCCTTAGGTGCTCTGCCTAGCTCTTCTGCCCACGTGGCTGTGTTCCAGTTGGTCCGCGGGCTGTAGAAGAATCTACGCTTGGGACCACGCCCGTTTCCTTGGTAGAGCACCCTCAACTTATGCATGTCCGAGAACCGTTGCTCTGTGTATGCTGCCCATATCTGTGCTGCTAGGTCTGCTCTCCTCCTCTGCATGTGCTGCTGCCTAACCCTATTCATGCATGCTGGCACCTCCGTCAAATCCTCGCAAACCTGGCTGAACTCCTCCTCCCCCAAGTGCTCGTGCAGCTTCATCCTCACCTTCCTCCTTGTCTCTAACATGTGCATGCGGCACGCGCGCATGTGCTCGTACATGTCATCTACGTAGATCGGCTGGTCGGGGAAGGTGGTGTACATAGCGTTGCGCACGCGCAGGCTTTATATCGTCCAGTACGCATCTGGGGACTTCCGCTCTAAAGCTTTTTGCAGTATGTCTGGGCCGATTTCCTCCAGATTTGAGTCGATCGCCTCGAAGAATTCCCGTCGCTTGTATCCCTTAGTCAGGCACCTCATGAGTGCACTGCGATCAGGTTTGGGATCTCGTTTTGGCCTATGCCGATAGTGCTGTAAACTGATATCTAGATCAAGTCCTACAGGTAAATGATCACGATGTCCACGGGCCTTAATAGTCTGCAGTTGCTTTCCTGCTAGAGTAAGCGTAGCACTGGCTTTAATGTGCGGTCGAGCAGCCATCGGGATGGCAATATGGTCGATTCTGCTGCGACTGCCTGACGGCCCGTGGAACGTGTCCTTCACCCTGTCACACGTGGACGCGATCAGGAGCTGATTCCGTTCACAGAACTCTCGAAAAGGCTTGGCCGTTGGGATTTTCAAGATGCGGCAAGTGTTGTCCAACATTATGCTTCTGCAAGGCTGGGCGCTTCCATCGAGGTCCCTGTATAACCCAAAATCTGAATTTATGTCCCCCCCGATGATGATATTCGTGCGCGTGCCCACGTGTCGATCTGGGAGTCCAGCCAGGCTGTGATGTGCCTGGCGATCTCTGCGTGCTTGGGTTCAGATACGGGCGCGAAGTACACTCCAAAGGCAGCGGTGTCCAGCTGTGGTGTCTGGATAAGGATGCCCCCTACCCTGCCTTGCAGGGAGGTCGGCGGCTTCATCACGGTGAGCAAACATTCTGTCGGATAGTTGCTTCTGATCAGAAAGCCAATACCACACGCCTTGCTGGTCAGCCTACCCTTCTTGTATCCCATCATGACTCCCCAGTGATGCCCGTAATGATGCTGCTGGGCAAACTGGTCTGGTAGGGCTTGTGCTGACGTGCCTGATAGTATGATAACGTCCCACTGCTTAAGGGCCGTTGACACATCTACGAGGCGGCTGTGGTAACTGGCGTGCATGGGGTTGTACGTGACGACGCGCATGTACACGAGCAGGGACAGTATGATGGTACTCGTAGCACTCGTGCAGCACGCGCGCGCCATGCACATGCAGCCTCCCCCCCGCCCCGCGGCCCTCGGCCCTGGCGGCGGCCCCACTCAACGTGGTCCGCGTCGGGCGCGCCTCGCGCGTCGGGAGCCCCCCCCACGCTGCTAAACGCCGACTGAGGAGGAGGAGGAGGAGGAGGAGGAGGAGGAGGAGGAGGAGGAGGAGGAGGAGGAGGAGGAGGAGGAGGAAAAGGGAGAGAAGGAGAAAGAGGAGGAGGAGGAGGAGGAGGAGGAGGAGGAGGAGAGGAGGAGGAGGAGGGAGGAGGAGGAGGAGGAGGAGGAGGAGGAGGAGGAGGAACATGATGAGCTTAAGCGGAGTGGAGAAAGCAAGGTGGGGGGCAGGACCAATCAGCATCGAATGGGTAAATCGATCGAGACGAAACCAGGACGAGGATGAATTCGGGTGAGGATAGAAATCGACAATCTTGGAGATCTGGGGGATCTGGAGGATGCATCGGGCGCCGCGGCCTTCCCAAAGCGTTCTGGAACGCTCTGAGAGCGTTCCGTAACGCTCTGGAGCGGATTTATCCTCGTCCTAGCCGTGTCCGAGGTAAACCGGATCGATTCGAAATGTGCATCGTGTCGGGCTGCATCGGCAAGGAATCGAAATCAAATCGGACAGGATGAACAGCAGCGCCATGCAGGCATCGGGCGGCATCGGGTCCTCGGGATGTCGGAACCGAATCGGATCAGGCCAGCCGAAATCGATATTGAATCGGATCGATTGGATTGAAATGGACCCTGGGTGGGCGGGGAGGGAACGACGCGGAGAGGATGGCAACCACAGGGCGACCCCCGGACCACACCACCAACACACGGGGAAGCAGAAACGCTTCTGCCCGAGACCCTCCCCACGAATCAGCGCGTCCCCCCGTCTTTTTCACTTCCTCCAACAACCCCGACTCATCGGAGTACAAGCGTCGCCGAGAGAGGCCCCTCACCTCCTCACCCTCGAGGGCGCTGCCAGGTCCAGTCGCAGTCTGCCAGGTCCCTCACCCTCGAGGGCACTTCGCGGCACAGGCCCTCGACGTCGCAGGCAGCTTGGGCCCAACGGGCGGTCAAGTAAACGGCGGGCCGCATCCGCGGCCAAATGATGCGGCATGGAGCAAGCCGCGGGGCGGCGGGACTGGCGAGCCCCGCATGCCGCGCGCAGACCGCGCCGCCGCGGCGGGCGCCGCTACGCGCGGCTCCCCCCCCGCAGGGAGGCCCGCACGCAAACCGATGGGCCCCCCAGGCCGCGGCGCAGTGGGGGGCCACGTGCCGGCCTGCTCCGGCCGGCGCCTCCCCGGCGGCCTCCGCGCCGGCACCAGCAGCGCCGAGCCGAGCGCGGCGTTCGGCCGGGACGGTGTCCCGCTGACGTGCGGTGGGCCTCCGTGCAGCGCCGTCAACTGCTGGTCGGCGCGGTCGGTGCTGTCGCGGGAGCCTCCGCGCTGCTGCTCGGCCCGAGGAGCGCCGATTCTGCCAGCATCGCCGCGAGGATCCACAGGACGGACCGCAGTACAGTCATCGGCCTGACCTAAGGAACGATAAATAAGGAACGAAGCCGCTTTTTTATTCCAAGGAATAACGCATAAGGAACGATAAATTATCGCAGTGCGACCCTACCTAGGAGTTGGAACCCCTAGGAAAGCAGCACTAGTAGTAACAGTAACGCTAAGCTAAAGCTAAGCTAAAGCTAAGCTAAAGCTAAGCTAAAGCTAAGCTAAAGCTAAGCCACAGCTAAGCTAAAGCTAAGCTAGAGCTAAGCTAAAGCTATGCTAAAGCTAAGCTAAAGCGAAGCTACAGCTAAGCTAAAGCTGAGCAGCAGCTAAGCTATAGCTAAGCGACCGCTAAGCTAAAGCTAAGCTAAAGCTAAGCAGAAGCTCAGCTAAAACTCAGCTAAAGCTAAGCTACAGCTAAGCTACAGCTAAGCTAAAGCTAAGCTAAAGCTAAGCTAAAGCTAAATCTAAAGCTAAAACTAAAGCTCCCAGGGGACTGGGGGGAACCGCTCCCAGGGGACAGGGGGAACCGCCCGGGGCGCTTTGCACTGCCCAGCCCCTTTAAGCTAAGAGAGTAAGAGCCCTTCTAGGCAGAACCTAGGTAGGGAATAACACATAACGCATAAGGAACTGTAAAAAAAACGCATGCAAACCTAAGGAACGACCGAGCCCGTTTTCAAAAGCAACCGTTCCTTATTCAAGCCGCTCACTGTAAATCCAGTGGCCGCGCGGTGGTCGGGCCCACCAGCGTCGGGTGGCCAGTCAGCGCCAGCGGGTGCCATGTGAAGGTCCGCCCCGTCGTCGTCGGCAGCAAGAGTGGCGGGCCTGTGCGAAGCAGCAGCAGCAGCAACAGCAGCAGCAGCAGCAGCAGCGAGGACACCACGCTTGTCGGCTCCGTCGGCGCACTACGGTACATTATCGGCGGGCACCTGTACGGACGCCCCAACGATGGTCGGCTCAGTCAGCGAAGCGACAGACCGTCGCACAACAGCAAATCCACATGCCCCATTCTGGTAGGACTGCTCGGCGTCCTCCCGGACATATATGCCGACCTCGGCGCACCAGCAGCGGATCGACTCCGTCGGCGCCTCCACAAAGATTTGCGCGCGCCACCCAACGACAGCTTACTCCAGTAGCGTTCAAGTGACGCGCGCGCTTGGAAAAATAACGCGGATATTTTTCGAGCGGCTCGGGCGTTCCACCACCCACGCCTCTTTGATCGCGCCTTACCTATAATATCACCCTTCTGGTGCGGAAGATCCTTTGTCAGGGCAAACGCATAATGTTCTGTGTGTTCTAACCGCCCACGTGTGGTTTGGGATATCTAGCTGGCGCTCACCTGTCCATCCGCTTTTACCCGCAAGTAACTATACATGCGCCTGCCCAACTTTTCACCACCGTGCGAGGAGGCACTGAGGAGAGTGCCCTCAGCTCCTTTCGATCTCCCGAAGGTTGAGCATGATAAGTTCGGTGCTCTTCAAGGGGCCCAGGTTCTGGTGATTTCTGAAGTCTCGGGCCCTGGGATGCGTCGCCTGACATTTCCCAAAGCCTCGGCCTCCTCCTCCTCCTCCTCCTCCTCCTCTTCTCCTCCTCCTCCTCACTCCTCCTTCTACTCCCCTTTTCCTCCCATGCCTTCTTCCCTCCTCACTCCTCTTCCTCTTCCTCCTCTTCCTCTTCCTCCTCTTCCTCCTCCTCCTCCCCCTCCTCCTCCTCCGCGTCCTCCTCCTCCTTCTGCACATTTCCAGCATGGTTGCGATGGCCCGCGTAGGTCCCAACAGACAGGTGCGAAAGCTTCCGCGCGCTATTTTTCGGCGAGCCGCATCACTTGGCGAGGCGGTCTCCCTGGCGGCGGTCCAGGTCCTCTACCCTGGACGGCAGCTCGCGGCATAGGCCGTCGACGTCGCATGTGCTACTGGGAACCATCGTGGAACCATCGTGGAACCAAGCAGGAACCCTGTGAATCCATTTGGTTTCGTCACACTTGCGACGTTGGAACCATCGTGATACCATCGTAGAACCAAGCAGGAACCCTGTGAATTCATAGGGTTTCGTGACATGTCAACCTCTCGGAACCATCGTGGAACCAAGCTGGAACCACAGCGGTCGGGTGCCGGACCTTATAAAACGACACGGATCGGCGATCGCGGGTTGACCGCCCCTACTCCTATTAGAATACAAATTAAAAGGTGGTGCACGGCGCATCTACGCCCTTGCGCCCTGGAGCAGAGGGGCACCCTTAATCAGTAGTATAAGAAGGCCGCTGGGCCCCAAACCCCCTCCCCCAGCCCACGCCTGGACCTCCCTCTCTGAGCTCCGGACATCAGAGCGGGCAGGGAACTGCATTGCGATGGATGTAATATTTCTAGCTGCGAGTCTCCCGGCCACGCTTGTGCTCTGGGCTCGCGCCCGCGGGGGCCTCCCGGCGCGGTCGCATAGCTCTTCAAGTCAAACGGCACCGACGCAGCCAGTCCCTGGACAGCTCCTGGAGCGCGCTCTGGCCAGAATTCCGATGCGGATTTACTTGCGGCGACAGGGGCCCCACAGGGCGAGTGGCGGACCAGCCATGTGACGTCGCATCGTGGCCTCGGCTGCCCGCGAGCCCAGCGACTCCGCGTCTCCTGCCCTGCCCCCCAGCCCTGGCCTCGTCTCCCCCCCGTGCCCGCTCCTCCCCAGGAATCAAAGTTAAGGAAACAATTCGCACCTGTCTGAAGGGGCCATCAGGAGGGGCCAAGATGGGGGAACTCGAACTACCGTTTCGAGCCCTCCACCCCAAGGTGGCCCCCGACATAGCCAGCAGGCCATCATCTCCAGGGTGTTCCTAAGAGGCCCCGAAGAGGTTCCCAAGACGCCCCCACGAGGCCCTGAAGTGGCCATCGAGAGGCCCCCCAAGAGTCCCCAAGAGGTATCCTCAGGAACTTTGTTGGTGCCACTTTTGCATCCACACTGGCCCGATTCAGGATCGCCAAGACGCAACGTTGCTTCGCGATTCGCAGCGATGCCAGGAACAGCGTTCTGGCAGGGTTCAAGATTTTCAGACCGTTGTGTTCCAACGGGGCACTTCCCTGAGTGAAAATGAACCCTTGTAGGGGCCTATGCAGAACGAACTTGGAGGGAGGGTTTACTACAACATCGTTGATGAGTCTTGGGTCCCTTCGTCGTGGCCAGCGTACCAGGGGCCAACGGACGGCCCGCATCATCAGGACACTCAGGACCCTCCTCCACCTCCTCCTCCTCCCTCCTCCCTCCTCCTCCTCCCTTCTCGTCGTCCTCGTTCTTCCTCGTCCTCGTCCTCATCTTCCTCCTCATCCTCCTCCATACCTTGTCCTTATGAATAACTCCTTCCTGTCGCACCCCGAGGCCAGTCGAAGGGCGGGCCAGGCGTTTCGCCTGAAACTTCCTTACCACTTGTGTACATCAAGCTTAAGACGGGCAATCATTTCACAGATGGAGGGCTGGCCGCTTCCAAAATGTGGCTCTCGCCTTAGCGCCGCGCGCATTTGATTCAACAACTTGCCAACGTTTCACGGTTTGAAGACAATTCGTGTAAAACATGTGCCTCTCGCCTCAGCGCCGCGCACATTCGCATTACAATGTTGCACAAGAGCTTCACGGAATGAGGACATGTAGTTTTTTATGTGACTCTCGCCTCAGCGCTGCGCACATTCTTTTTAGACATGTGCAAGAGCTTCAAGGATTGAGGGCAATACCCTGTCAAAATGTGGCTCTCGCCTTAGCGCCGCGCGCAATCGTTTTAAACCTTTTCAAGAGTTTCCTTAGTTCTCACGGCTAACGCGTGCAAGAAATGGTTTTGAAATGATTCAGGCTTGCTAGGGCACAATACTTACGTTGATTCGCGATGTTGTAATCCCAAGAACGGTGTTCTCGCACGATTCAGGACCGTCAGGACGCAACGATCAAGTTGACGTTGAAGTCATGAGAATGGTGTTCCAACACGCTTCAGGATCTTCAAACGGCTGTCTCCCGACGGGGTACTTCTCTCAGTGGAGATGAACTCTTCTAGGGGCCTATGAAGAGGGAGCTTCGAGGGAGGGTAGATTCCAGCATCGTTGATGAGTCTTGGGTTTGCACCCGTCCTCCTTCCTCGTCGTCCTCCTCCTCCTCCTTCTCCTCCTCCTCGTCCTCGTCCTCGTCCTCGTCCTCCCCCTCCTCCTCCCCCTCCTCCTCCTCCTCCTCCTCCTCCTCCTCCTTCTCGTGACCCCTCCCCCCTCCCCAGGTGGGGCCCCGCCGCGCCGCGGGGCGGCGGCCTGGTGCTTGTGCACGGCCTGCAGCGCCTTCAGGGCGGCGTCCCCGATCTGCAGGTACCTCGGCACGCGGGGGGGGCCCCTCGGGCAGGAGGCGCCTGCCGCCCGCAGCGGCGGGCGACAGGGGGGGATGGCACAGGGCGGGTTTGAGAATCAGCTGATGTGGCTGATTCTCCCGGCGCCTCCCTGGCCATCGCTCGGACGTCCATTTCCTGTGTTTTTTTCGGTTTCGTGCGTGGTTTTTTCGCCAAATGATCAAGGATGCTCCTCGATGGTCCTCGCCGAAGGACAAATGCACACGTCCGAGCGATGCCAGGCTCCCGGCACCGGAGGCGGCTGTGTGTCGAGGAAGGGGCCCCTCGTTGAGGGCGAAACCAGCTGCATGCAGCAAATTTCGTAACCCCCCTTTCCCAATCCCCCCCTTACGTCCGGCCCGACGCCCGCAGCGGCGCGCTGCGGTGACCCCCGACCCTTCAAGCGGCGGTGGGCAAGCCTCCCTTTCGCAAACCTCCCCTTGGTGAAAACGGCCTGGGACCGAATCCGACTGACCTGGGCCCGCAAAAGTGACGGCCGCGACGCCCTCTCGCGAACTGGGAACGGCTGCCTTAGTCGACGTGTCAGGGTAGGAGGTCTGGCCGACCCCGACTCAACAGGGGGGCAAGAATGGTAAGGCTCCAGTCTGCGCACAGACAGCCCCCCCCGGGAAACGCACAGACAGAAGGGGAACTGGGACACACATAGAAATAGACACAAGTAACCAGATTCCCAATCTTTTCCCATATTTTCTGGGTTTCTGTCTTCCCCCCCCCTCACTTCCCAGAAGTTCCATATTTTCTGGGGAGTCGGCGATTCAGTGTGTCTGTGTGTGTGTTTTTCTCCCCTCCTGAACAGAGGGGGCTGCTGCGAAGAGCGGGGGCTGCTCCTTGGACGGCGCGGGCCCTGCGTCTGCAGACCAGGCCCTCGCCTGCTAAGAAACCGGGGGTGCTTCTAACGAGGCTTCTTTCGTCCCTCTGCCCCCCTCTGCTGAAGGGGCCCTGGGACACACGAATAAATACACACAAATAAAAGGATTCCCTACATTTTCCCATATGTTCTGGGTTTCTGTCTTCCCCCCCCACTTCCCATATTTTCCTATACTTTCTGGGGAATCCACGAATAATTGTGTCTGTGTGTTTTTTCCCCTCCTGATCTGCGCGTGGCCGAGGTATGGCTCCTGGCTGCGCGCAGACAGCCCCCTGGGCAGTCCCGGCTGGCCTCAGCAGGCCCCCCGAAGAGTCCAGTGCGGTCTCAACACCCTCGCCCCTGGGTTGGGGTGTTGAGACCGCCCCAGCTTGCCGTCGCTCGGACGTTCATTTTCCGTGTATTTTTCGGTTTCGTGCGTGATTTTTTTGCTCGATGGTCCAGGATGGTCCTCAAGGGTCCTCGCGGAGGGAAAAAATACACACGTCCGAGCGATGCCAGGCCAGACCACTCGGGGGGCCAGCCGGGATTACCCCCGGGGGGCTGTCTGTGCGCAGCCCGGAGCCTTCCCAGGCAGCAAGCCCGAGCGGCAACCAGACAGGGCCCTCCGGGGGCAGAGCGAGCACCCCCCCAAACCCAGGAGGACGCCGACTGCGGTCGAAACGCTGTCATCAGGAACCCCTAAATCAGGAACGGCGCCCCTTTTTTCCAGAAGCTAGACGTCGACCTCCCATAGGAAGCCTCAGGGGAACCCCAAACAGACTGCAAAACAGTTGGGCACGGCTCCTTCTTTGGCGGCCCAGCTGTCCCTACGCGCACCTTCGCCAGCCCTGGTGAGGGGCAACGATAAGGGGGGGATGGGGATAGGGGGGGAAACATCGACCGGGAATCGACGATACATCGCCGCTAGATCGGCGACAGGCCCCCGATGGTGAATCCGCACCTTCCTGGGCGGGTCGGGGCTATCAGACCCTTCTCGGCGATCATTGGGCGATTCGGGGTCGATGCATCCCCCCTATTGAAGGGGCCCTGGGACACACAAATAAATACACACAAATAAACATATTCCTCATATTTTCAAATATTTTCTGGGCTTTTGTCTTCCCCCCCATTTCCCATATTTTCCCATATTTTCTGGGGAATCGCCGATTAATTGTGTCTGTGTGTTTCTTTCCCTCTTGACCTATGCCTACCCGCCCATCCTTGCCCCCGATCCTGGCCATGCCCCCCTCCCTGGGCCCAGGACCGGTGCGGACGGTCTTCCCTGGCCTAGCAGGGCTGGTGTAGGCCCCCACCGGCCCCGTGCACGATTTTGTTCGGGCCTCTCTCGCGAGGATCGGTGCATGTGTGCCGCCGAGGGCCTCCGAGCGTTGTCAGAGCACCAGGCCCAAGTCCCCTCGAGTCATGAAGAAGACACGACGGGACATTTTGCGCTATGTTCGGCCTCTGAGGGCCTTCGCCGGGCCTCGGAGCCGTCAAACAACGACGCCGGATGAGAAGCCGGCCGGGGAAGGGGTCGAGACCTCTGGGGGTCGACGTCACGAACAGAAATCATGACGTCAGGGGTCTGGGGACCGTGTATCTCAGGAGGGGAAGAAACACACAGACACAATTAATCGTCGATCCCCAGGAAAATATGGGAAAATATGGGAAGTGGTGGGGAAGACAAAATCTCAGAAAATATGTGAAAATATGGGGAATATTTTTATTTGTGTGTATTTATTTGTGTGTTTGTGGGCCTCTTCAGTATCACTGCTTCGGGCACGTGGGCAACGTTCAAGAACCAGCCTTCCGCGCGATGGCATCGCGACCTTACGCGGTGCCTCAGTCACGCGCGCCGCCAGCGCGGCACGCCGCGCTGGAAGCGAGGGGGGGGGCTTATGCGCGCGGCCCTGCGCGGGCAGCCTGCGCGCCGGTGTCGGCGGCTGGGCAGCGCTCGGACGTCCACTCCCTGTGTTCTTGTTCGGTTTCGTGCGTGTTTTTTTTTTTTTTTTTTTTTTTTTTTTTTTTTTTTTTTTTTGTTCGCCAAATGATCAAGGATGCTCCTCGATGGTCGTCGCCGAAGGAACAAAAATGCACACGTCCGAGCGATGCCAAGGCGAAGACGAACCCAATTCCTGGCTTCGGGCATGCGGGCAGTTCGTCGATTGTTTTTTTCGCCTGGCCCACAGAAGGGACGGCCCAGACGCAGCGAAGGTCCTGTGCTCGCCCAGTCCCCGCGAAGCGCTGAGACCCACACCGTTGGGACAGCGAACCTCCAGGGGACTTGCTGCCAAGCGACCGCGCGCACGTCCCGCCCAACCCTTCCGTCAAGGTCCGCCCGCCCGGCCCGCCCGTTTGCGCTTCGCCCGCGCGTCCCTCTTGCCCTGAGCGCCGGCCACAACGCGTATAGCGACTGAGCGAGCGATGACATCGACACCGAGAGGACCTCACCGCACGGTCAGTGACCGCAAGGTTCGGGGATTCTGGGGGCCGCAGGCGCATGAAGCCCTCGGATACATCCTCGGAGAAGGAGGAGGAGGAGGAGGAGGAAGAGGAGGAGGAGGAGGAGCCCCCGAATCACCTCTGGCTCGCTGGATGGCGTGGTCACCGCAGCGTTCGGGCACCCCCGACCATGGCGCTACTTCTACCTGGCCCCAGAGCAGCCCGCACAGGCGCAGAGGCGGACCAACGGGCATGGATAAGATTCAGGAACAGGCTAGCACAGCTATGCTCACACTCTCTCAGACAGTGCTTGCACTCAGGGGCGTACTACCAGTCTCCTGACGATTTGCCCCTGAATTAGGAAAACCGAAGGGTACCGATACCGCTACTCCCCGGACCTCTCCCGGGGTGCGTTCTGACCAAGTTTTCGAGGCGAATCCAGCGGTGGCGACGACGGAGGCCCAGGAGGCCCAAACAGGGGAAAACGGGGGAAGGGTCGAGGTATGGGTACCTCTTCCTCCTCTGATGACTGGCGGGACCTGATTGCCCTGGAATGCTTGAAGGTTGAAGGGCTGTGGCAAGGAAGCCTTGCTGTTTTTGTTGTTCTTTTGCTCGCCGCTGCGGCGGGCGAGCCCTCTGCGGGCGGGCCGCGCCCCGCGGCAGGCCACGGGGGGGGGCCGCGGAGGGGCGCCAAAGGCGGAGCGGGCGGGCCCACTCGGACGCCGCGCGCCGCTCCCCGCCGGGATGGTGCCGGGTCCGCCTGGAACCCAGCGGCAGGCCCCGGCTCTGGCGATTCGCGCACGCAGAGGGCACCTACAACGCGGCGGCGCGCACGCGAGGGGGGAGCGCGCGCCGCCAAAAACCTACACAGACCCCCTCTGCGGATTCACTGAGCGCGTTTGCGGTGTGGCGCTGCAGGAGAAGAAGAAACGAGGGCCGCGCGCAGAGCCGGAGGGTCGCGCCGCGTCGGCGATTCGTCAGTGACCAGCGGGCTGGCGAGGCTTGGGGCAGGCCTGGGCGCTGGAGAACGCCGCACCACCGTTGCAGGGGATTCCCCCTCGCAGGGCAGCCGCGGTCCGCCGGGCGGTCAGAGGAGGACGGCCAGAGTCGCGTTGCCCGGGGCGGCGCCGCCGAAGGGGCCACCGCGCCCCAGGATGCTGGCGCAGCAGCACCCCCAGCAGCAGGTGCCGTCGTCGTGCTGGCACGTCGCGCCGCTGGCCCAGCCGCAGTCGCACGAGCACCCGCCCCGGCCCGCGCAGCGCCTGGCCGGCGCCGGGCCCGGAGAGGGGCCCGAGCCGCCGCGGATGGCGGCGCGGACGAAGGCGCCCGACGGCGTCAGCTCGCCGGCGGGCCAGCCCCCGGAGCCGCCGGTGCCCGGGCGCAGCGCGGCGCACGCCTCGGCCTTGTCCTCGATCGCCCAGTTGGCGCTGGAGATGTGGTGCGCCGCCAGGAAGGCCAGCCACGTCGCGGCCTCGCCCAGGTCCAGGGAGCCGTCGCCGCTCGCCTCGCAGGTGCCCCACTCGGTCACGAAGAGCGCGGCGCCGGCGCCCAGCGCCGCCTGTGGGGGGAGCCACAAGGTACCTATCATA
>CAUYUJ010012769.1:329060-349060 GCA_963575745.1 Prorocentrum cordatum
ACGGACCTCGCCACGACGATGCCATGCCTGGTGCCGCAGATGTGGGAGTCGTCCTCCAACGACCGCCCGAGGTAGATGCCGTAGCCCCACGCGGACTCGAACTTGGCGGCGATAGGCCCAGGTTGCCTCCACATAGCCGTCTCGCCGAGTGGTAGGGCCTTCTTGGCATAATGCCTCTCGTGCTGACGCTCGTAGGACGTCTTGTAGTCGGAGCGGTGGATGAGGAAGCGATCGTGGGTCCACGATGCGTGGCGCACGATCCCGGCCATCAGGGGATGCCTCAACTCGATCACGATACCGTACCTTGCCCCAATGGCTCTCCTCCAGGTCCTCGTCATACCCTCGATGGACGAGTGGAACCTCTCCACCATGCCGTTGCTCCCCTTGCTCGTCTTCGGTGTGTACCTGAAGGTCGCGTTGTTCCCGATGTCCCTCGCGACCTTGGCCGCCACGTCCTTGGCCGCATTCTCGGGGTCGCACTGGATGATAACCTTCTCAAACCCGAGCTTCTCCACGTACCGCTTGAGACACTTCAGGAGAAACAAATCTCCTCCACCTTTCGCCTCGCACCATACCGAGGCCGTAGAGTGGTATACGTTGTCGATGGCATTCATGACTGGGTGCACTTTCTCGTCACGATGCGTCTTGCCGAACATGTAGTCGATCTGGATCACAGGCACACCCTCTACCTCTTTGATCCTCTCATGCCTGTCGTCCAGGCCTCGCCCCCCTACACAGTCCGCGCACCACGCTGCATATGGACAGTGGAGGGCCTCGTGAGCCTCCCTCTCGGCTCGCGTCGGCTCCCTGGGAGCCGTCATCACCGTCGCCTCGGGCCTGACTTCTTGCTCCATCGGCTGGTCCACCTGCGCAGCGATGTACTTCTCGGGGACGCCCGTCGCCGTGTTGTAGACGACCAGGCCGTCCGCGCCGATCTTGGTGCCGACGTAGCTCATCACCGTCGCGCGCAGGAAGAACAGGCCGAGCCTTCTCTTCAGCCCAAGCCGCGATCGCCCGCTCCTCGAATCCCGCGTGATCGAGGGTGGGCCCGTCGAGCCTGACGGTGGGAACTCCACCCCAGCTCCTGCCGTGTTGATGCTGTTGACACTCAGGATCGGTTGCGTCACCTCCGTGACGTGGAATCTCACACTGATCTCGTCGTCATTCTGCGTCTTCAAGTTCACCTGCTTGTCGCCGAAGTGCTTCAAGGAGGTCCCGTTGGCGACCTTGATCTCCAGCCTCCTGTCCTGCATAGTGGGGTAGTCGGGGAAGTCGCTGGGCCCGCGCGCCGACTTGTTGGCGCCAGTGTCCACCGTGATGTCAACCGTCTGGCCAACTCTTGTTCCGCTCGGGCCCTCAAGCGCGCCGACGGCGAAGATCCACGCAGCGTCCTCGCACTCGGAGCACTGGAGGGCGTTGGCACTGATGGAGGCGCTGGCGTCCTCGTGGGAGGAGGCCGCGCCCTTCTCCTTCTCGTTGGCGGTGTCCCAGCTCCCCCACTTCTCGTCCCAGGTGTTGCCGTCCCAGCCGCTGCCGTCCCAGGTGCTCACGTTGTGGATCTTGGCGTAGCAGTCCTTCTGTTTGTGTCCCCACTTGCCGCATCGTTCGCAGTGTCCCTGGAACTTCTTCTCTCCGCCGGCGATGCCACCGCCGCTGCTCCTGTCCTTGCCCTTACCTCTGGTGTCGTTGCCTTTGCCCTTGCCTTTGCCATTGGCTTTGCCGTGTCCTCTTCCGCCCTTGCTGTTGATGGCGCCGGTGTCCATCGGCGCAGGGCCACCGGGCATGGACTGCTTCGTGAGCAGGAAGTCGGCGGCCACCTCCTTGATCCTCGCCCACTGGATCTCCTCCTTGGGTGTCCCCAGCAGCACGTGGTTCCTCAAGGCCTCAGGGGCTCGCGCGATCAAGACCGCCGAGCGGATGTTGTCGCTGAGGGCCTCGCTCGCCAGCTTCTCGTACTCTTCGATCGAGATCTCAAACTTCGCCATGTTGTCGAGGAAATCCGCCTCTCCGCCGAAGTCGAACTCCAGCACCCTCATCAGTCTCGACAGGATGCTGCCCATGTTCTGAGGGTCGTACTGGGAGCTCAGCCTGCGGTATGCCCCGAATCCGTCTTGGTTACTGACCTTGCGGATGATGCCGAGCGGGGTGCCCTCCGTATACATCGTGAGCTGGTAGAACAACGACTGCGCCATCTGTCTCCGCTCGTCGTCGTAGTTGGCGTAGTTCAGCTGGTTCTGGCTGTACTCGACCTGGGTCATTCCCTCTAAGCACTTCCGACTCTGGTTGCCAATGTACGCCTTGAACTTGAACGCCCAGTCATGGAAGTCTAGCTTCTTCGTGTTGTCGAAGGTCGGCGGCTTCCCTTTGTCTCCGATGATCGCGTTGGCGAACGCCTTCGACGACTGCTGCCGACTCGCTGCATCTGCGTCGGCTCGCTCCGTCTGGGGCCCCGTGATCGTCTGGTTCTGGTTCTCGACCGTCTCCATCAGTCGGCCGAGCTCTCGCTTCGTCTCCAATAGCTTCTGCGCGAGAGCCTCCACGCTCATCGCGGCCAGTCAGCCGCCTCACAGGCGGGCAGGCTGATCTCCGTGGATCTGCGGATCAGTGCCACCCGCGCTCCGCTGCCATCTTGACAGCAATAAACGATGCCGATCCATTTCACTCTCAAATCCTCAGCACCAAAACGGCTTCAGTACATTGCATGGGTGAGAGCGGGAAAGGGATATGTAGGGGAGGCACGGAAGGGCGTCGGGGGCGATATATCTCGACAGGGCCCCTGGGGGCCGAAATTTGCGAACGACCTCCGTCTTGATTTTTTCTTTTGCGCTGAATCTCTGGGAGCCCCGCCAGATCAATGCACAGGCCCTCGCGTTCTGGGTTCCGGGGCGCGATCCCGAGAGTGCGCGGTCGCATTGAATAATGCTGCGGGGGGCGGGCGCGAACAGCGGCCCAGCGGCACGGTGCGCGATCGGGGGCGCGCAAACATGGATTAGCGATCCATGGATTTGGCGCGCGGTCGCCAAATCCATGGATGGGGGGGAGGTGCCCTCCCCCATATGCGGCCGGTGCCGCCTCGTTCGGCGCGGAAATCCGCGATTTCCAATGGAAACGGGACCCGTCGCTAATCCACGCCCCCTTGATCCATGTTTGCGATCGCCTGACGCGAGGCCGTGGGCATGGCAAAGCTCCCCATGTGCACACGAGTTCTGGCCCCCCCCCCGTACTCTTCCCTTTCCTCCTCCTCCTCCTCCTCCTCCTCCTCCTCCTCCTCCTCCTCCTCAAAAGGTTCTGGAGCCAATCGGATGCTTTTCCGTTTTCGGGCCCTCCAAGGACACCGGGGCCGTCAGGGGGCGGCTCAGGAGGAAGAGGCACCTGTACTAGGCGGAGCCCTGGGGTCCTGGGGTCCGGGACCGAAGGAGGGAAGCGCCTGCCCCAGGAGGAGAGCCCGTCCTGGGGAGAGCCCTCGGAACGAGCCTCTCCTCCGCGGCAAAGGTAGAGAGGGGGGTCGGCTGCTCTCCGTGCAGAGGGGTTCCAGAAGCCGAGCCGGCTAGGTGAGGGAGTGGGGGCGCAGAGAGGCCCTCCTTCTCCCTCCTCCTCCTCCTCCTCCTCCTCCTCCTCTTCCGCCTCCTTTTCCTCCTTCTTCTTCTTCTCCTCCTCCTCCTCCGAGGGGGAGGGCGAGCAGGCGAGGAGGGAGAGGAGGGCGGGGAGGGGAGACGCTCTGCAGTCCACCCCTCCTGCGCCGCACGCCTCTGCCCATGCCCTCTCGTGCCGCGCTCTGGCTCGCTGGTCCGCTTCGTGCCCTTCCCCCCTCCCACCGTTGCGCCTGCCTGCCTGCCTGCCTGCCTGCCTGCCTGCCTGCCTGCCTGCCTGCCTGCCTGCCCGCCTGCCCGCCTGCCCGCCTGCCCGCCTGCCTCCTCCTACTCCCATACATCCTGCTCCTTCTCCTCCTCCTCCTCCTCCTCCTCCTCCTCCTCCTCCTCCTCCTCCTCCAACCTCGACTGGCCCTCCTCCGACCTTGTTCTTCCCACCCATCCCCCCCCGGGGACCACGACCGGACTGCGCTTCTGCTAGAGTGCGATGTGAGGGGCTCGAAGCAGACTTCCGACCGACAAGCCCACGCCGTGAAGGCGTCACCGGGGGCGAGTAGGTGGTGGAGGAGGAGGAGGAGGGAGCCTTGGAGGGGAGGAAGGAAAAGTGGGAAACGAGTGGGAGGGCGGCGGAGGGGGTCAGAGGTCAGTGGGTGCTGCCGATGCCTGGCCTCGGAAAATCTCAGCGATCTCCATCTTGAAGGCGCTCGGGTCCTGGCACTGGGAGCTGTCGGGGCTCTCCGAATACAAGATGTCGGCGGCCCTGCCGTGGGCGGGCCCGGGAGGGGATGCTCGCACCAACGAGAATGGCTGAGTGCACGGATCCACAGCAAGGGCATTAGACACAGCATAACACACGCACGAGATGCGCATGAGGCAGGACGACGAGCGAACGAACGACGAACAAAACACACTAGATTGAACATACGAAACATTAATTAGAAAAATAAAGGATTATTAGGGAGTTCAAAACAAAATTCAAAAAAAGACTATCGACAATGAGCGCAAACACAAAGAGTGTGCCATCTCGAATAAAAAAAACAAAAAAGTATAAAAAAAAAAAAAAAAGAAGAAAACAAAAAAAAAAAAAAAACGAAAAAAAAAAACTCGAAAAAAAAAAAAAAAAAAAAAAAAAAAAAAAAAAAAAAAAAAAAAAAAAAAAAAAAAAGGGGCCACTGGGCAAAATCGAGGGGCCCTGGCAGGGTGATCTAGAATCGTTCCCTCGGGCATTCCTTCTCCCGCTCCTCCCCTTTGCGGTGGTCCTAAGTGGGGTTATCGCCTTACCGCCGCGCGCATTCGTCTTAAATGCGCGCAGCAATTGCACGGATGGAAAGGGCATCGTTTGCAAATTGCTTCCGTGCCACCAACACTCATCTTAAATTTTGCAAACAATTGCAAGTCCTTTTCAGCATGGGGCTCTTGCCTCAATGCCGCGCACATTCGTCTCAAAAGTTTGAAACAGATGCAGAGCTGGAGGACAGCCGGATTTCAAAATGGCCCCCTCGCCTTCACAACGCGCACATCAGTGTGTCAATCCAACAGCGTTGCTGGATGCATGACGGCTCTTGTTCAAGATATGGTACTCGCCTGAGACGTCCTCACACTTAGCGACCAAATGCTTGCAGATGTTTAACACATGCACGAGTGAAGGGTGGTGTCTTTTCAAACTGGGGATCTCGCTTAAGCTGTCCGCCAGTTTGGCGCTAGAAGTCAACATCAGTCCAGCAGTTGCACAGGTCGGGGGACAGTTCATTTCCAGAACGGGGCTCTGCCTGGACACATCGTTGAACCAACCATACACAGATGATTTCTCGTATGCTCCACGCTTCGCCAAAGACGCATCCTTGTGCTAGTCTTTCAAGGAGAAACCCCTCGTCGTGGAAAAGAGGAGGATGAGGAGGAGGAGGGAAGCGCGTGGCAGAGTGCTCGTATGATGCCTTAGGGGGGCGAAGGTGGCGAATCCTGCTCACGAGGGCCGCCACCTCCCAAGGCGCCGCCATCTTCGAGGGGTCTTCGCTTGCGCGACCACGTCCCGCTCCCCAACTAATGAGAAGGTCGGGCTTGGAGCTCTTGGGGGCAAGCGATAAAGAAAGAGAGCGAGAAAGAGAGAGAGAGAGAGAGAGCGTTGGAGAGCTGATACTGACAACCGTAATAACAGAGTAATTATGATAATGCTGATGATGCTGATGATGATGGTGCTGCTGCTGATGATAATGGTGATGATGGCGATGATGATGGTGGTGATGATGCTGATGATGATGGTGATGATGATGCTTATGCTGATTCTGATGATCATGAATAACCACGACGGCGATGATGCTGCTGTTGATTGCAGTGGTGGTTATGATGATGATGCTGATGATGACGATGTTGGTGGTGTTGATGATGGTGATGCTGCTCACGATGATGATGGCGAGGGTGATGATGCTGATGATGATGAGTATGATGATGGTGGTGGTTATGATGTTACTATTGCTGATACTGATGATGCTGCTGGTGATGCTGATGGTGCTGACGATGACGATGATGACGCTGCTGTTGATGACGATGAACATGCTGTTGATGATGATGACGATGATGATGCTGGTTATGATGATGCTGGTTATGATGATGATGATGATGATGATGATGATGATGATGATGATGATGATGGTGATGATGGTGATGATGGTGATGATGATGATGACGATGATAATACTGATAATGGTGATAATGATGATGCTGATGATGCTGATGCCCAGAGGCGCATGAGAAGCGAGGTTCTACGTAACACGAGCCTGGGAAGACAGGCGGCCGCCAAAGGGGCAGGGGGAAAGGAGTAGAAAGGAGTACGACGCACCGAAAGCGTGATGCCTCCTATGCGACACGCCGCGCGGCAGATAGAGAGAGAGAGAGAGAAGGAGAGAGAGAGAGAGAGAAGGAGAGAGGGAGAGGAGAGAGAGAGAGAGGGACAATGAGAAAGAGAGAGAGAAGGATAACGAGAGAATGAGATCATGAGGGAGAGGAGGTGTGTAACGAACAACGGCAGAAAACGCTCGGTGGCGCACGCGTGCCGGCACGCGGAGCCGCGGCACGAGCGCAGCCGCACGCCGCGGGACCCGGCAGAGCGGTGCGGCGCGGCACGTGCGCTGCGGGGCGGAGGCTCGCCCCGGCGCGGCCCTCCACCCCCACGCTCCGGCGGCGCTCGCCCTCCTCCTGTCCTTCTCCCTCTCCTCCCTCTCCTCCCTCTCCTCCTCCTCCTCCTCCTCCTCCTCCTCCTCCTCCTCCTGTCCTCTTCCCGCCGGCTCCTGGCTCCACCATGCATTGCCCTGCTCCCCGCCGCCCTGCGCTCCTCCAGATCCCCCCCTCGTTGCTCCTCGCTTTCCCCCCCCCCGCCCTCTGAGGGACGAGAATTTGGGGGCCCGAAGAATATACACCAATACCACCACCACGCCGATTCCTCCTGTCTCCTCTTTCCAGCGAGAGGGGAGGTGGGGGAGGGAGGTGGTGGGGGTGTAGATTCTTGGGCCCCCGATCGAGAAAGAGAAAGACGAGGAGGTCAGGAGGTTTAACAGCCATGATTCAGGACGCAGGCGAGAACTGCGGTACCGATCGGCAAGCCCGTGAGCGGCGAGGCGCCCACAAGCAGTGGCCAGTCCGCGTTCAAGCCGGTTCTGCTAGGCGAGCCTTTGGCCGCCCCTGTCCCACTGGGCTGCTCTCTGACGCTGGCAGGAGGACGGAGACGGAGAGGATGAAGAGAAGCAGGGAAGGGGAAGGGGATGGACGGATGAGCGAGGCGGAGGGAGAGAGGAGGATGAGGGATGGAGGCGAGAGGAAGGGGGAGGAGGGGGATGATGGAGGAGTGGCAGGAGGAGGGGAGAAGTGGGGAAACCGAAAGCTACCGATACCGCTACTCCCCGGACCTCTCTCGGGGTGCGATCTGACCAGGGCTTCGCGGCGAATCCAGCGGTGGCGACGAGGGCCGCCCAGGAGGCCCCCCAAAAGGGGAAAACGAAGGAAGGGTAGAGGTGTGGATACCTCTTCCTCCTCCGGGAGGGGAGAAGGAACCCGCCTCGAGTAGTCCTGGTACATGATGGAGAGCGCCAGGGAGCGGAGCGCGTCGACCTCGCGGGGGCACTGCGCCGGGGATTGCAGCGGGGAGCGGCAGGCGCACGCAGGGGGGGGGGGGGGGGGAAGAAGGGCGAGGAGCACGAGGCACGACGCCCCCCAAAAAGGCTGCCAGGAGGCCCAGAGCCTCAAGAGGCCTCATCTTCTCCAGGAGGCCCAGGGCCTCAAGAGGCCTCATCTTCTTCTTCTTCTTCCTCTTCTTCGTTTTCTTATTATTCTTCCTTTTCTTCTTCTTCTTCGTTTTCGTCTTCTTCCTCCTCCTCCTCCTCCTCTTTCCTCTTTCCTCCTCCTCCTCCTCCTCCTCCTCCTCCTCCTCCGCGCGGGTGCTGCGGGGGCGGCGCCGGACTGCCAGAGCGTGAGGATGCGAGACCCGATCAGAAGGAGCATGCTCGGCCTTGCTCCAAAAGCTCCCTTGCGGCAGCTTCCAGCCTGTCTTGCCCCTGGGGCTGGAGAAGGTCTTGCCCCCCGAGGCCGGACGTCCACGGGTGGAGGTCGAAGGCCTGGAGGTCGAGAAAGGGGATGGGCAGGGGGGAGGAGGAGGAGGAGGAGGAGGAGGAGGAGGAGGAGGAGGAGGAGGAGGAGGAGGAGGAGGAGGAGGACGGAGTGGGGAGGGGAAGGGGCGGGAGAATTGGACGGGAGGGGCTATTGCAGTGGCGCGCGAGAAGCCAAATTCGCCTGGCGACGGGCACGACCCAAATACGGCTGTGTGTAGCGCAGGGCACGGCCCTGTCTTCATGGTATACTGCGCGCCGCAGGGCAGTGTGCATAGGGGACTGCGGAGCAAGCGGGCAGCGGCGCGTGGATCTCTCTCTGAAGGGGCACGCGGACGATGGTGGCGAGGTGCCGAATGCGTCTCTGCGCAGAGGGGCACGCCAAATGTGTGAGGTGTATGCAGACATTGAGCGGGGCGGCGGCACGATGGCCTGTCGCAGGGGCCGTACATGGAGCTCCCCGGTGGGGCACGGAATGCGCGCGGCCGCACGCGCAGAACCCTTGGGGGGGACGCGAGCATTGAGAGGGGCGTGCCGAAGTGAGCAGAGCGGCCGCATGCGGCATGCGGTCGCACCCGCTGAGGCCGTAGGTTTCGCTGAGCTTCCTGTTGTCCACGAAACGGCTACACGCAAGAGTGACCCCGGGTAAAAGTGGCCTTTGGTGCGCGGTTTTGGGGGGGCCGCGGAGAGACCGCTCCGTTTTCAGCCATCTGAGGGCCCCTCTGTGCTCGCACCAAAGGTCACTCCGGCGAAAGGTCACTCTTACGTCTCGTCGGACGAAACATGTGGGGGTGTACCAGGATGTGCGCTTTGGAGGCATGCGTGCGCACCCACCGGGGCCGTGTGTCGTGCTCCTGGGGGGGGGGCACGAACGTGTGAGGCGTGTGCCGGCATGGACGGGAAGGCCTCATACAATCGCAACCACTCGAGCAAAGGGCTGAGTTCCTTGATGGGCACCAGCCGTGGCCAGGTAGCGGCATGCGGTCGCACCCTTTGAAGCCGTATGCGGAGCTACTTGTGGGGCGATGTTTGTCGAAACGGTGTGCTGAACTTGGCGGGGCGGTGGCGTGCGAGCGCACCCGATGAAACCGTATGTTCAGCTCCTTGTGGAGCAGAGTGTGTGTGTGTGTGTGTGTGTGTGTGCGTGTGCGTGTGCGTGTGCGTGTGCGTGTGCGTGTGTGTGTGTGTGTGTGTTTTGCGTGTTCGGTGGTTGTGCAGTGTGTGTGTGTGTGTGTGTGTGCTGTGTCGGCTCGTCACTGTCGCACTGTTTCCTCCTTGTCCGTCCTGTTCCCACCTCGTTCTCCCTCTTTCCCTGTTTGCGCTAGGCGTCGGATGCAAATGCCCCCCCGAGGCAGGTTGGGCACAGGACCCTTGAGGGGCGCGCCGAAATGGCCCACCAAGGCCGTGAGGTGGAGCTCCCCATGGTGTCGGGAAGCGTGTGACGGGTGTGCCGAAGGTGGCACGCGGACGGAAGAGGCAGAGGGGAGCGGCGGAGGGAGGCCGGGCGCGGCCCCGTGGACAGAGCATCGGGAGCCAGCACCACAGTAACGTCTGCAGGGGGCCATGAGGGCGAGCGGGTTCCACGGAACTGCATGCCATCATGCAGACAGGGGAAGGCAGGGCGAGGGGAGAAGAGAGAAGAGATGGATCTGGACCCGGCGATGAGGAATTATCGCTCTCGGCCCCAGCCAGAGCAACCACCAAAACCTGCAAACTGCAATCCTTGCGGTTCTTAGGAACGTCACGCCTAATACTCCTACTGTTCCTGCGGATACTGCATCTACGCGTGCTCAAATGACTGCTGCCAGCACAGCCACCGCCACCACTACTGCCACTTCCACTCGTGCTGCTCTGTTACTACTGCCACTACTGCTATTGTTGCTGGTCTTGCTCCAAGTGCTGTCACCCCAAGTGCGACGCTATTGATATGGATGCTTCTAGAACTTGTGGCTATGATCTGCTACGGGCACTGGTACTGATATGGGCCTTGTGTATGGTGCGGCTCATGAATGTGGTACTGCTGCTGTGAATGATGCAATTGATCCGGATGGTAGTGAGTATGCCACCGACGCTGTCATATTGTTGCGACTGTTGCTGGCAACCGAACGTGATGTAGCATTGACGGAGGATTATGCTGGTTATCTTGAGGGCTGTCCTTGTGCACATACTTACTAGAACCACGCGCGCTCTTCGCGCGCGCTTAGGTTCTAGCTGGGAGGCGAGCTTGAGTCAACGAAAGTCGCAGGGAAGGGGGCAGGGGGAAGAAGGCCAGAGAGCGCTGAAGGATACAAATACTGGAACCCTCTTGTGATTTTGTGGGGGGCCTCGTCCGGCCGCTCGCTGGGAGTTTGACGTAGCTTCTCGGGAGCCTCTGAACCTGTCGGGGGCCTCCTGGAAGCAGGTTCGAAGCATTTTGGGGGCCGATTTGGGGCTTCTTGGGGCCCTCTTGGGCCATCTTAGGCGCCTCTTGGGCCGTCTTGGGGCCCTCTTGGGCTGTCCTGGGGCCCTCTCGGAAGCTTCTTGGGCCGTCTTGGGGCGGTCTTGGAGGCCTCTTGGGCCGTCTTGGACGCGGTGAAAGCCCAAGATGCGAACATGCGAAAAATATACGTTTTCCCATAGGAATGGCACGATTTTTGTTTCTTGGACCTCTTGGGGTGCCTCTCGGAACGTATTGGGCTGATTTTGGAAGCCTTTTGGCGCCTCTGGGTGGCGTTTTGGCGCCTCCTGGGATATGTTGGGCCGGAAGCTCGGAATTCGAGAGTGGCTTTCTCCTTCTGGGACCCCTCTCGAAGTCGTCTTGGGGTTCTGTTGGGCCGTCTTGGGGCCGTCCTGAGCCACTCGTGCGCAGCCTTGGAGCGCTCCCGGAGGCCTCCTAGGCCGTCTTGGAGGCCTCTTGGGCCGTCCCTTGGAGCGTGAAAAGCCAAGATGCAACAT
The DNA here is from genome assembly GCA_963575745.1 of Prorocentrum cordatum. NCBI lineage: Eukaryota > Dinophyceae > Prorocentrales > Prorocentraceae > Prorocentrum > Prorocentrum cordatum. Next base: position 340,180 of record CAUYUJ010012769.1, read on the forward strand.
GCGAAACATATTTTTTGATATCATCATTATAAATGTATTTCACAATACGTTTCTGAGCGCGAGCACACACGATTTTTTGTTTCTTGAACTCTCTGGGGTGCCTCTCGGACGTCTTTGGGGTGCTTTTGGGAGCCTTTTGGCGCCTCTTGGCGGCATTTTTGCGCCTCCTGGAGCCTCTTGGGCCGGAAGCTCGGAATTCGAGGTTGGTTTTCTCCGTCTGGGACCCCTCTCGAACTCGTCTTGGGGCTCTCTTCGGCCGTCTTGGGGCCGTCCTGGGACACTCGTGCGCAGCCTTAGGTGAAAAGAAAAAGAGAGAATAAGTAAAAGAAAAGAAAGAAAAGTGAATGGAAAAAAAAAAAGAAAGGAAGAAAAGAAAGAAACGAAAAAAGAAGGAGAAAGGAAAAAAGGTAAAAAAAAAGATAATAGAAAAAGAAAGCCCTTGAAAAAAACGATAAGCGCTCCGCCGCTCCCGGAGGCCTCGTAGACCGTCTTGGGCGCCTCTTGGGCCGTCTTGGACGCGTTGAAAGCCCAAGATGCGAACATGCGAAAAATATACATTTTCCCATAGGAATGGCACGATGTTTGCTTCTTGGGCCTCTCTTGGGCTGCCTCTCGGAGCGTCTTGGAGGCTTCTGGGACCTTCTTGGTGTCATGACAGGCGTCTTGGAAGGCATCAGGAGCCATCGGAGCGCGTTTCGAAGCCGCCTGCGAACGATCTTGGACGGCGTCCGGCGGTCCGACGAGCCTCCGGGCCCCCCGGAGCCCACATTTGTGGTCGGGGTCCCGGCCCCGGGCCCCCGGACCCGGTGCGCCGTTACATGTATATATGTGGCTATCTCGACGGTGTTCCCAATTCTAGCTCAAGGCCAACATGTACGGCGAATCAGACGTGTACTCGTACGCTTGGTTGTGCGTGTGTTTGCCCTTCAGAACATCATTCGTCCAAGGCGGGGTGATCCGTATGCGTATGCTTCAGCGTCAGCGCCTGTCTTGTATTACATGCGTTCCTATAAACCCACGCCTGTGTCAGCGTGCCGAGGCCATGCTTACGGGCCCAAATGGCACCCGTACTAATCATGCTACTTGTGTTGCTACGAGTGCCGCGCATAAGGCGATGGATACATCGTTTACTACTACACCATCATTGCCACCACCACGACCGACGTCTACATCACGACCACGACCACTACCACTGTCGTTGCCCAGCATGTTCATCACAACCACGGACCACTATCCTGTTTGAGCGATCGCTGGTGTTGCCTGCAGTGCCCCGTCCCACTCTGAAACCGCATCGTCAATAAGTTCGAAGTCGAACGTGGCGAAAAGGAAGAGCACTGGAAGGCCAGCAGAAGCAAGGTTATTCGTAAGGGCTCTCCTCTGGCGCACCACCACCGCCCTGATGGAGAGAGGAGCGGGCCTTTTGTCTCGCCATTGGTATGGCCAGCCCCGCGTCCAAAACCTTGGGTCAATGTCGCGGCCGCCAACTCCCGCCCGCCCGCACCCGAGCCCCCGCCAGCTTCCCTCCCGCCCCACCCTCCTAATATGCGTCGTGTTCATCTTCCTCCTCATCCTTCTCATCCTCCCGCCCCTCCTCCTCCTCCTCCTCCTCCTCCTCCTCCTCCTCTCCATTCCTCTATCCTCCTCCTCCTCCTCTTTCTCCTCCTCCTCCTCCTCCTCCTCCTCCTCCTCCTCCTCCGCCTCCTCCTCCTCCTCCTCCCCCCCCTCTTCCTCCTCCTCCTCCTCCTCCTCCTCCTCCTCCTCCTCCTCCTCCTCCTCCTCCACCCCCCCTCTCCTCATCCATACTGGTCTTCCGCTCCATCCTTCTGCGCTCCGCACTCTCTCTACTCGGCATCCCTGCTCCTGCTTGTTTTGTTATGTTGTCATGCTTCTGCTGCTGCTGCTGCTGCTGCTGCTGCTGCTGCTGTTCGGGCAGGTGCCAATCAACGGTGTTGCGCGCCTGGTGCTGCCCTGCGCGCTGCCGCCGCCAGCTGCGCGCCAGGCGGCCCCTCCCCGCTGCTCTCGCCGAGCCGCTTCAGCCACGCTGCTTGCATGCCGCGAGGCGCCCCGGCCCGGCCAGGCGTGTGGCCGGGCGCCCCCGCCCCGCCCGGCCGTGATGCGTGCGCCAGCGGGGTCGGTGGCTATATCTCCTCTCGGGTCGGGCAGGTCCTCCAACAGGCGGATTTGGGGAGAAAAACGGAACATCTTCCAGAACTGCTCCAACAATTCCCCAAACATGGTCAGCAAATTGTCCCCCGACTCTTTTGGAATAATTTTGGTATATTTTCCTGTAGAGGGACATGCCCGACTCAACTCTATCTCTTCTCCCTTTCCCCTGCTCCTGCCGCCGCCCGCCGCCTGGGCCTCCCCCGGCGTCGGCGGGTGGCTTCTCGCCCCGCGGCACCGCTGCGGCGCAGCTCGGCAGCTCGGCAGCTCGGCAGCCCGTGGGCTCAGCACTGCAGCAGTTTGCTGCAGCACGCGGATCGCAGCCCCGTCTCCCGCCACGGACGCTCAGTCCGCGTCTGCATCCTGTGGGCGCCGCACCCGCGCAGCGAAGTCTGACACTTGGATGCTCCCACTCTTTGAGCAGGGACCGACCGTCCCAGCATTCCTATAGTCCTACCACGGAGCGGTCTTAGAACCCAGAAATGTTCGAATAACAAAAACAATGTTCTTAGAACATAAACCCGATGTGAAAATACAAGGCCGATTCCGCCAGAGATGTTCTAAGAACATTTCGTGGGAACCATAAAAGGGTTCTTCGAAAATTGTTTGGTAGGGCTATAGGCGGGCCAGGACGCTTCGCCACTGCTTGAATCTTGCCGCTGTGGGCCCGCGTGCCGCTCCCTCTGGACGTCCTGGCTCTTCCTGCTCCACGCTTGCAGCGCCTGCAGCCTTGGCCTCAGCCCCTGGGTGTGGTCGTGACTCCGCTCCGCGTCCCCTGCCAGGTCGCCCCAGAGCAGGCTGGCCGCACCGGCCGCTCCTACTGGAAATCTTTCCGCGGTGAGGGCCCACCTGCCCCGCCTGCTTTCTGCGGCCGCCCTTTTCCTCTTTCCAAGGGCTCCCAACTTCGCGCTTCGCGCTCCGCGAAGCGCGAAGCGCGAATAACTTCGCGCTCTCGCGCCGCCCCCCCAAAGGGGGAAAAGGAGGACGAGGAGGAGGGGGAGAAGGAACGAGGACCGCGAAGCGCGAAGCGCGAATAACTTCGCGCCCTCGAGGGAGCCCTTGCTTTCCCTCTTGCTGCCGATTACTTCGTGCGCCGCGCGCCCCCGGCTACTGGAGCGCGCGAGCGGATCGCCGCTGCTGCGCTGCGACGTAGAAGGTGGTGTTGCTGCTGCTGCTCCTCCTGATCCTCCTTCCTCGTGTTCCCCCACGCATCTTCCCCTTACCCTTCCCCTTCCCCTCTCCCCTCCCCCTTTCCATCGCCACAACCATTACCAGTACTGGTGCTCCTCGCCTTGCTCTTGGCCCTCCTCTCCTCCATCCTTGCCATACCCAAGGAGGAGGACGGCCGTCCAGCTAGACCGATCCTGGGCAATTCAGCCCGTCCTGGGCCCAACCTCGGTGGATAACGCCATCCTCGCGAATACCTTACGGCACGTACGCCTCCCAGGCTGGCGGGAGCGCCCAAAGGCGACTGTAAGAACGCCGCCCAGGCTGGCCGGCGCGCCCAAAGGCGACTGTAAGTACGCCTCCCCTGCTGGCTGGAGCGCCCAAAAGCGACTGTAAGAACGCCGCCCAGGCTGGCTGGGGCGCCCAATATACCTGCCAATCCGTTTCCCAGAACGGCTGGGGGGGGGCGCCCGAGGCGGCCCGGGCGTCTGAATCATCAGGATGTGGGGGGGGTGAAGCCAAATCCTATCAAAATTGCCCCCCGCCCCCCCCCGACCCGTCCTGGGGTCCATCTAGTGCAGCTTGTCCTCTCACGGCCCGCAAACGGCGCCCAGAGGCTGCAACAATACAGAAAAACCTTCACCTGCCCAACACCTCGAACCTCTTCCCCCCCGTCCTGCCGGTCTTACCCAGCGCTCCCAGCTGGCTCCAACCTGCCAGTCCGCTTCCCAGGCCAGTTGGGGCGCCCGAGGGTGTACACCGACCCCCGGGACCCAGGGTAGGTGCATGTGGACACGTACCTGGCGTTCCCCGATCCTCGTCCCCCCTCGCTGGCCCCTATCTGCTTCTGCAGAGCAGGAGGCAGGAGCGGGGGGGGAGTAAGGGAGGGAGGGAGGGAGGGAAGATGAGGGGAGGGAGGAGGGAGGGAGGGAGGGAGGGCTTGCTGCTAGAACTAATCTCGCACACACCAGGGAGGGAGGAGAGGGAGGGGGGAGGGAGGAGGGAGGAGGGGGAGGGAGGAGGAGGAGGTAGGAGGAGGAGGGAGGAGGAGGGACGAGGAGGGAGGGGGAGGGAGGAGGAGGAGGGAGGAGGAGGAGGAGGAGGAGGAGGAGGAGGAGGAGGAGGAGGAGGAGGGCGACTAGGACTAGGACGAGGCCCTGCCTCCAAGAAGGCAGGTCCGAGAGGAAGAAAACAACCCCGGGGAGGGGAGGGGGCGATCACGCTTCGTGCGAGCCGCTCTTCCAGCCATGCCCAGATCAGGGGAGACGCATGATGCACAACAGGGCCACCCGAACAACATAAAACAGCGGGAGGAGCCCAGGCGCAGGGGAGCCCGGGCGCACCTATACCAGGCGAATCGAATGCCGAGCTGTCTAGCGGATTCGTCCTCTTCCTGGGCCCCTCCCCGACGAGGAAGGGCTCTTTCTTCAGCGGCCCGCCTCTCAGGCGCCACTGACTCCGGAGATCGGGTCGGGTCGGGCCTGGCACCGCATCTGGCCGCATCGGCACGCCGTCGGCATCGGCTCGGCTCGGTCGCGCCAGGGTTCGGCAGTGGGCAAATCTCCCTTTGGTAAACCTCCCCTTGGTGAAAACGGCATGGGACCGAAACCGACGGACCTGGACCCGCAAAAATGACGGCCGCGACACCCCCTCGCGGACCGAAAACGGCCAATCCCTGAATCGACGTGTCAGGGTAGGAGGTCCATCAACCTCCGAAGGGTGTGCACACGCGAGCCGCGCCAGCGTCGGGCCGGCTCGGCTCAGGCTGTGCCCAGGCTGCTGGTCCCCAGACGCCCCCCTGATTGAAGGGGCCCCGGGACACACAAATAGATACACACAAATCAAAAGATTTCCCATCTTTTCACGTATTTTCTGGGTTTTCGTCTTCCCCCCCACTTCCGATATTTTCAAATATTTTCCTGGGGATCGCCGGTTAATTGTGTCTGTGTGTTTTTTCCCCTCCTGACTGATGTCGGGGGCGTCCACGGAGGGAGGCGTCCAAGAGGGGGGGGCTCAGACGGAAGAGGGCGCCTGGGGACGCATCGCAAGAAGAACAGGGGGCCATGAGGTCTGGGGAGATCCCGTAGGACCGCACCTTCATACCTGCGCGTTCGACCACGGACTCCGTATTGCCCCTGGCTCCTGGGCCGTCTTCGGCGGTCTTCGGCGATCTTCGGCGGTCTTCTGACGGACTTCGGCGGTTTCCGGCAGTCTTTGGCGGTTTCCGGCGGTCTTCGGCGCGAAAGCTGGACGGTCGCGTTTTTCAAGAGGTCCATGATCGAGCACCTCATCATCCTAGTCCCGTGGCCTGACGAGGGCCCCTGGAGGCCGAAAACTGCTCAAAACCCGCCCGCTATTTTCTCGCAACGAAATGAGGTGGGGGATAGCCGCACCGGATACCTGCTTGGCACGCACGCCTGAAGTGGGTACGGGAAAAATGGGCACGATGCCGAAAAGCAAATGCTGCCCGAGAAGCGGCAGCGCCCTCGGCGACGCCGACAGCGAGCCCCCTTCAGGGTGGACAGGAACTGCTGTCGTACGAGAACAAGCCTCATACGCCGTCCAATGTTTGGAATCCCTGTCCCTGCAGGCCCCGCTAAAACGCGGTACGGTGCACAGTCGTTCGACTCCGAGGGCCGAACAGATACCATGCACCGCACCATGACCTCGGGAGACGCCAACTCGCCATCGCTCGGACGTCCATTCCCTGTGCTTGTTTTGATTTCGTGCGTGGTTTTTTCTCCAAATGATTCAGGATTCTCCTCGATGGTCCTCGCCGAAGGAAAAATGCACACGTCCGAGCGATGCCAAGCCAACGAGGCACGGTTCGCCCGCGGCTGTCGGCCTTCGTCGCTTCGGGGGCAGGTCACGGGAGCCTCTCATGCCATCTTGCTGGCTCTGGCGAAGCGACGCTGGTCGGCGCTGATTGACGCGAGCCCACGCGAAACAGCGCTAATCGACGCCAAGTCGGCACCACATCGATGCTCTATCGGCGCAAACTCGGCGCTTCCTCATCGACTACAAGTCGCTAGCGCACGCTGATGCACTCTAAAAACTGAAGTGCGGGCGCGGCCGCAAGAAGCCCTCGCAAGAAACCCAACCCTGAAAATCCGCGCGCGAGGTGCGCCTGGGGGGAAACCCAGAGCACCCTGAACGCAGCCGCTTCTTTCAACGCCTGCGGGAAGTCACGGCGCAGCTCGCGGAGACAAGACACCCAGGACGCCCCGACGAGAAGCACAGGGCCTCTTGGTGCGCGTCCCCCACTGCACGAGGGCATACTTGGAGGCCTGGAAATTGGCACCTACACCAGCACAGGGGGTTTGCCTCCACATGGAGAAGATGGTCCTAAATTTCGGTGTTGGTGGTAACAGTTCGGTCACCTTGGAAGCCAGAATATTACCACCATCACCGAGATCGGGATCGTCTTCCCTCGGTGGATGCACACCGCCGACCTTGGTGTTGGTGTCAACCTCTAGGCCTGCGACACACGCTGCCGGCCCTCACCATCACTTCCGTATCCACTTCGATCGTGCGGAGCTGCCAGAGACGGGGCGGCGGCGGCCGGCCGCAGCAGCAGGCCGCGGGCACCACGAGCTCGAAGGGCTGCCACGGCGACCGGCCCGCGAGGCGGGCCAGCCAGTCGGCCGCCCGCTGGAGCGGCGACCGGACGAAGCCCTGCCCGCGGCAGTGTTAGGAGGCAACTACTGGGAGGTCGTCGGAAGGATTGAAGAACATTAAGCCCCATTGGGGGGCTGCTACGCCAGATTGGGCCGCGGATTAAGCGGGATTGAGCGGCATCAAGCGGGATCAAGCCAGATTTCAGACCAGGGCGAAGTCAGAATTTGACCTCCCAAGAGTTGCATCCGAAGCAGTGAGGCAGAGGATAGGTCTCCTAGAAGATATCTGATCCGAGGGGAGGATGGCCCTTCCAGGCCCCGGGAAGCGCATCCTGCCCCAAACGAGTGTATCCGCATGGCGCTCGGATATCCGACCAAGATCCACCGCTGATCCAGGATCTCGAATGGCAGATCATTCGGATTGGATATCTTGTCGGGGCTCGAGAGGGATGGCAACGCAGGACCAGGCCGAGAGGAGAATGGAGATACAGATGAACGTCTTGGGGGCGTGCTCCGCGCCACAAACCGCGACATAGGGTTTGCAATCGAGATGCGTGCCCCTGCGAAGGGTACGGATGCACAGCCATGTAGCACGCTGCCGAGGCCTGCCTGGGGTGCCTCGCAGGCCCACGTCCTCCCACCTCGCCCTCCCTCCCCCCGCCACAACGCCGAGAGGAGGAGGAAGAGGAGGAGGAGCAGGAGGAGGAGGAGCAGGAGGAGGAGGAGCAGGAGGAGGAGGAGGACGAAAAGAACGAGGAGGAGACGGATGGGGGGGAGGAGGAGGAGGAGGAGGAAGGAGGAGGAGGAGGAGGAGGAAGGAGGCGGAGGAGGAGGAGGAGGCGAGAGGAGGAGGAGGAGGAGAGGAGGAGGCGGGGGAGGGGGCAGGGGGAGGGGTGAGGGGGAGATGGGGGAGGGGGAGGAGGGGGAGGGGGAGGGGGAGGGGATGGCGGGGAGGGGGAGGGGGAGGAGGAGGCGGAGGAGGCGAGAGGAGGAGGAGGAGGAGGAGGGGGCGGAGGAGGAGGAGGAGGGGGGGAGGAGGAGGCGGAGGAGGAGGAGGAGGAGGAGGTGGAGGAGTAGGAGGAGGAAGAAGACGGCGCTCATTGAGTTCACCGTGGGGCTGCGATCCTGTGATCCTGGGGGTGGTGGCGCAAGGTAGGGGCGGCAGCAAGGAGAGGAGCAGGCCCGGAGAGGGGGCCTGTTGGGGAAGGAGTCCAGGAGGAGGGGGGTCCTGGGAGCCCCGCCTGCAGGGCCAGAGGGGCAGGTTCAGCCCGCTGGGCCAGGAGGGCCGGTTCCTCAGCAATCCCTGAGCCGAACAGGTGCCAACGGCTTGGCCGCCGTGGGCAACGAATGCCGCCGCTCTCGAGGCCGCCTCCCGCTCCTGAGCACGCGCTGGGAGCGATCGCGATGCCCGACGCTCGAGGCAGGGCCTCCAGCCCTCGCGGGCGCTTGCGCGGGAAGGGGCTCCGGCCCCCAGAGGGGATAGGCTAGGCAACGCTGTGGAAAGGTCTTATGGCCCGATTTTCCACCACCACCACCACCATAGGTAGGGGAGGAGGAGGAGGAGGCGGCAGGTGAGGAGTTAGTGGAGTGAAATAGAGGAGGCGGAGGAGGAGGAGGAAAGACGAGGAGGAGGAGGTAGGAAGGAGAGGAGGAGGAGGAGAGGAGGAGAGAGGAAGGAGGAGAATATACGAGGAGAGGATGATGATGAGGATGTCTGCTGCTGATGCTGATGATGCTGATGGATGATGATGATGATGATGATGAGGATGATGATGATGATGATGATGATGAGATGATGGATGATGATGATAATGATGCTGATGATGATGATGATGATTATGATGATTATGATGATGATGATGATGATGATGATGATGATGATGATGATGATGATGATGATGTTGATGTTGATGCTGATGTTGATGTTAATGATG
>CAUYUJ010012769.1:354060-452146 GCA_963575745.1 Prorocentrum cordatum
TGCGCTGAGTACCCACTGTGCTGGGCCCCTCAGCAGCCCTCGAAAGTGGCGACAGTTTCACAGATCGCAGCCCCCCAGGGATGGCGAGGTCCCATTTGAGTCTGCGGTGAGTACCCACTGTGCTGGGCCCCTCAGCAGCCCTCGAAAGTGGCGACAGTTTCACAGATCGCAGCAGCCCCCCAGGGATGGCGAGGTCCCATTTGAGTCTGCGTGGGTCACTGTGCTGGGCCCCTCAGCAGCCTCGAAAGTGGCGACAGTTTCACAGACCGCAGCCCCCCAGGGATGGCGAGGTCAGCCCCGGTGATACCACTGTGAGCAGCCTCGAAAGTGGCGACAGTTTCACAGATCGCAGCCCCCCAGGGATGGCGAGGTCCATTGAGTCTGCGGTGAGTACCCACTGTGCTGGGCCCCAGCAGGCCTCGAAAGTGGCGACAGTTTCACAGATCGCAGCCCCCCAGGGATGGCGAGGTCTAATTTGAGTCCGCGGTGGGTCCACTGTGCTGGGCCCCCCAGCAGGCCTCGAAAGTGGCGACAGTTTCACAGATCGCAGCCCCCCAGGGATGGCGAGGTCTAATTTGAATCCGCGGTGGTACCCACTGTGCTGGGCCCCCCAGCAGGCCTCGAAGTGGCGACAGTTTCACAGATCGCAGCCCCCCAGGGATGGCGAGGTCTAATTTGAGTCCGCCGTGGGTACCCACTGTGCTGGGCCCCCCAGCAGGCCTCGAAAGTGGCGACAGTTTCACAGATCGCAGCCCCCCAGGGATGGCGAGGTCCCATTTGAGTCTGCGGTGAGCACCCACTGTGCTGGGCACCCCAGCAGGCCTCGGAAGTGGCGACAGTTTCACAGATCGCAGCCCCCCAGCTGGCACGCAGCGACGAGCGAGGCGCAAGGCAAGGGGGAAGAGAGGGGCGGGAAGGAAGGAAGGAGACTCGCGAGCAGTGCTCTATTCAAAACGAGAACCCAACGCAGGAGGGTTGGGAAATATCCTTCATATTTGCAAATATTTTCTGGGAGATCGACGATGAATTGCGTCTGTGTGGCTTTTTCCCCTCCTGATGTGTGGCTACAACACGTCCCTCTGAGCCCGCGGGCCCAACACGTCCCGGGCCCCTCCCCGACCTCGCCGCCCGCGCCCCGTGCGCACTCACGGGGCCCGTCGGCTCTTGGCCCTCCTCCATCCCTCCCTCCCTCTCCCTCCCCCTCCTCCTCCTCCTCCTCCTCCCTGCTCCATCCCTCCCTCCCCCTCCTCCTCCTCCCTGCTCCTCCTCCTCCTCCTCCTCCTCCTCCTCCTCCTCATCCTCATCCTCATCCTCATCCTCATCCTCATCCTCATCCTCATCCTCATCCTCATCCTCAGCATCATCCTCAGCATCAGCATCAGCATCAGCATCAGCATCAGCATCACAGCATCAGCATCAGCATCAGCATCAGCATCAGCATCAGCATCATCATCATCATCATCATCATCATTCATCATATCATTCATCATCATCATCATCATCATCATCATCAGCATCATCATCATCATCATCATCATCATCATCATCATCATCATCATCATCATCATCATCATCATCATCATCATCATCATCATCCCCCTCCTCCTCCCCCTTCCTCTTCCTCCTCCTCCTCTTTCTCCTCCGAGTCCGACTGGACGGGGTTGCTAGAATATTCTTTGATATGATGCCGCCCTGCCGCCGCGCGGGGCTCAAGCTGAGAAAGAAGGGGAGGGGGGGCCCACGCCATCCTTGCGTCAGTGCTTGCCCATCCTCCCCTTGCTCGCCGCGCTCTGGGCTGGCGGGGCGGAGCTCTCGAGGTTTGCCCCCTGCCCTCGGCGCCCCGACGCGGCCTGCGGCGGAGCTCTGTTCAGCTGTGCCGCCGTGTCCCGCGAGCCCGCCGTGCCCTTCGTCTGCCGGCAGCGTGGCCGCAGCCTGCCCGCGCTAGGCGCCAGGCGCAGGATCGGTCCTGCCGAGCTGGAACGCTGCACGGGCGGGCTCCGCCGTCGGTGAGCTGACCACCGCAGCCGTGGTGGGAGGAGGAGCTTCGCGCAGCATCGAGGCCTGGCGCTGGGCGGGTGCACACCAGCCTCCTCCCTCTGGTGTCCCTCGCAACCGAGTGTATCGATCCGTCGGGACCCCGACGCGGCCGTTCTGCCCACGGTCGCACAGCGACGGGGCCGGCGCTGTGCGACGGCGAGTACCTCGTTCACAAATCGGTGGCTGAACAGCAACCTGGTGTACTCCCGTCTGGAGGCAGCCTGCTCGAGTCCGTCTGGTTACCGCCTGTCCCTGGTGCCGCGGGAGGAGCAGCCGCGGGAACGCCCGCTGCCAGCGGGATGGCGGGAGCCGGAGCCCCACCAGGAGGCGAGGCTCCAACGGCTAGCGCTGGCATGGGCGCCGCCGCCCCAAGGACGCTGGCCCCGCTGGGCGCACTGGCCGTGCAGGCAGCGAGGCCCAGCGGGCCCGCGGCCGCTTTGGCGGCACCGCGGCCCTCTGCCGCCCTCGCTGCACCTGTGGCCGCTGGCCTGCCCGCTGGGCTATGTGGCGCCGCCGCAGCACTGCCTGGGGCAGTGGGCGCACCGCTGGTGCTGCATGCTCCATTCATCGCGCAGCCTGCGCAGGGGACCGCGGAGATCACCGCAGTCGAGCTGTTTGGTACGAGCGTCCCCCTAGTAACAATGAGATGATGACTGGTGACATCGGAGTCCACACCCCCGCAGATGGTCGAGCCACTCTGATGCGCCTGTCCCGATCCGACCAGATAGACGAGCACAGAGGTTTGGTGGCAACGGGAGACGCCCGTGCCCTCTCGGTGATCTCGATCAATGGGTTTCGAGTTCGTCGTCCGTGGCGCGATGTGGCCTCAGCACTCTCAGAGATCGCCTTCCCCGACTGGACGATCGAGGACCCACGCACAGCGCTTTGGTGCCGCCGCTGCATCGACCTGCGAGGCGGCGTGTTACATGACCACCACCACAGCCTCGCTGTGATCCAGCGGCTGCACAAAGAACGTTGGATAGCCAGCATGCGCGAATTCGGTCTGAAGGCCTCGGTGACTCTCGGGTGCCATGAGTGCACCGACTGGCCGAGTGACGCAGGGATGGAAAGCCCCCTCAGGGAGGTGCAGCTGGTCGAGTACGCATGCTCCAAGCATGATGCGCTCGCGGGCCCCTCAGAGAGCGCGGGCAGTGCGCGAGCAGGCCGTGGGAAGAAGGGTCGTGGGCATGTAGGCGGCGGTGCCATCACTGGCGTCTTCGGCTACATCGTCGAGTACAATGTGTTTCGTGGTCAGCGTGACGCGGGAGAGGCTAATTATGATCTGTCCTGCCCTCGCTGAATGGCTTGGTAAGCAGGTGGAGTTGGGCGTTAATATTCTCAAGCAGGTCCGCAGAGCCCGAGAAGAGCAGGGCGACGCGAGCCCAGCCTCTTGAACCCCCTGTGCCTGCCAGCAACGCGCCCGCACTCGGTGCCGGCGATCCCCGCCTTCTGCGGGGCTGGACGCGCCGTGGCACGCTCGCCTCGATTTTCAGCCAAACTTTGTCATATTGCGTGGCGCGCTCTGCCCCCCCCCCCCCCCTCCATATCTCATAGGCCCTCGCCGCTGCGTGGCGCCTGGTCCCATGGCGCGAGCCTGCCCTCAAGACCTTTCCCCCCTGCCCGCGCCGGCCTCTCCTGACCCCCATTAGGGCCCCTGTCTCTCGCGAAGTCCGTAGGGGATTAGTCCGTGCGCCAGGTTGGTTCCTAGGCCCCAGAGGTGGTGACTGTCTTGAATGAGATGCACGGGGCCGGTGTCTCTCGGGTGGATCACACAACATCTACGGCCCAGGATGCCTGCCTCACTCATGTCAGACGAGCTGTCGGACGTTTTGGAAGGCCCCCCGAAGATCTTACCTCTGCAGGGGCCTTACGGGAGCTCCGCGTTAACCCTGGTTACTCCACGGTGGGTAACTCAGTGGCCCCCGTCAGCGAGCCAATATAAATTGCGTCGTTCTTCCTCCTCGAGGCTGGTCGCCGACGGGATTTTTGCAGCTGGGCGGCGCGATCGGCCCCGCCATTGCTGACGAGCTCAACGCGCTTCGACGTCCTGATCCAGTGAGCACACACACACACACGCACGCGCGCCCCTTCCAAACCTCCCAGGATCTACAACAATACTTACCTTCGCTCTCATCCCAGACTGCATGGCCGATTTCTACATCGGCTACGCGGCTCCAACTCGAGTGGAGGCGAGATTGCATCGCTCGCGCGGGCGTTTTCTTTTCGGCGAGAAATAGCGGCGACCTACGTCTCATCCTGGACGGCCGGGCTGCAAGAGAGCACGTCGGTGACCCCCCGAACGTTGACCTCGCGACGGGTTCAGCTTTCTCGGCTTTGGAGGTCGACAGCGGGGGGCTTAACTACATTGGGGAGACAGATATAGAGAACGCGTTCTATGGCATTCAGCTACCTCGGGATTATTGGCAGCATTTTGGGCTTCCTCGGATCAGAGCGGGAGTCCTGGGAATCTCTGCCGACAATCATGGTGGCCCGCTGCGGGCCAGCGACTGGGCTGTCCCTTGTTTTGCCGCTATTCCCATGGGTTGGAAGCATAACCTTTGGATCTCTCCTAGACTGGCCTTCGATGATGCTCATCTCCCCGTCCGACTGGCGCGGTCTTCCTCCCTGGCGTTGCACGCGGAGTACGTCGACAATTTCGCGGCTCTGGGGCTGTCCGAGGGCACGACCTTAGAAGTGACTGAGTCGGTCGACCGCAACCTCCGCGAGGATGGACTGCGTACTCACGGTGCGACTGCGTCAGCCGGCGGGTGCGTTTCTCGGTTGGACCGTCGACTCCAGCGTGCCGACCGTCGGGATCAGTCACCGCGTAGGCTGACGCATCCGAATGGGTGTCTCGCGGTGGCGAACATCAGCCACGCCTCTGGGAATCTTGTTCGGGTGGAAGTCTGTGAGACGGGAGCTGCGTTGGTGCGCCGCCCACATCGCCCTCGCTTTTCGCGATGTCAACACCGCCTGGACCCCGACGGCCATTTGCACGGATGCCTCCTGGTGGGGCGCTGGCGCGGTGAAGGGGACCTCGTGCTCGGGAGGGCGCCCAGGAGGTCGGCCCCTGCTCGGGGCGCGCGCGGAACGCGGCGGCCCGCGAGGCCCTCCTCAAGCCACGCGATTCCGCCTTGACGGGCACGGTCAGCGACGGCGCCGCCGCCTCTCCCCAGGGCGCCGAGATCCGGAGAGCCCCGTTCCCCGAGGTCCCCGAGTCTACGTGCGGCGGCGACTGGTTCCTCGTGATGCCCCAGAAGTGGCCCCGCTCGGAGGCTCAGGTCGTCTTGGAGGCACGGGCCTCGGTACTCGCGGTGAAACGCATCGTTTGGAACGTCTCGAATTTCGGTCGCAAGCACCTGATCCTGAACGACAGCGCGGCGGCGCCTATTCCTGCTGTCGCGAAGGGGCGACCATCAAGCCCCGGCATGCTTCGGTGTTGCCGCCAAATCGCAGCCCTTCTTGTTGGATCGAACTGTTTCGTCGGTTGGGGATGGGTCCCGTCCGAATCCACTGCAGCTAACGCCGCTTCTCGTGGTCGGGCTGGTGCTTTTCGCTTCGATGCCGCACCGGACCCAGTCGCGGCGGGCGGTCCTGACGGCCTCGGCGTCCTCCGCGATGGCTTCTGTGGCCGCAAGCGCGGTTGCGACCGTGGCGCTGGTGGCCCTCTCCCAGGGGGCTCGAGCGGGCACTCTGCTGCGCTCCGCGGCGACACCGAGCTTGGCCACGCCGACCAGGTCGAGGCCGCGCCGCGAGTGGATGCCCCGCGGAGCTGGCGGCGTGGAGGGGAGTGCGGCTCAGCTGACCAGAGCGTCCTCGCTCGCCGCCGCCTCCCCGATTGCCGAGCAAAAATCGCCCCTCGCGCTGCAGTGCATCGCCCCGACGGCCTCTGCCTTGATGGCAGGCAGGCACGAAGCGTTCCTCGCGGGCGAGCTCGTTCACGGTCTGACGAGGCCGATGGCAGTGCTTCGCTACTTTTGGACCTCCCCAAAGGGCGCAGTGTTCGAGCCCCTGCGCAGCACCCAAGCCTTGGCAGGACCGATGCGCATCGTGCTGGCCCAGAGCCACTTGTCGCACCCGCGAGTCAGTCTCTGCCCGCTCGCCCAGCACATGATCGGGGCAGGCCAAGTCCGAGGGGCCCCAGCAACCTACATCGCCTTCGCGATCTACCTGCCCCCGACCAAGTGCCCGCGCCTGAAGAGCGCGCCCATTACAACCCCCGCGGCCCCACGCGCGACTCCGCCGTCGGACGCCGGCGGCCAAAGGTCGACCCTGCTGCGCCTGCAGGAGGGGGCCAGCGTTTCCAAGACGGGGGGAAAAGACGTGAGCCGATTGGCGTACAACCCGGTCTTCCCGTGGATCCAGATGGCGCTCGCGAGCCTCATGGCCAGGATCGCGGCCGCACCCCTCGTGTTCCCGATCGGGCAGGTCCGGTGGAGTCGTGCTCTGCTGATGGCAGTGGCCGCCGCCCCTGGCCCGTCGGCGCTCAGGGTGCTCAGCCTGCGCCGCCGTCGCCTCGGAGGAATGTCGCGCGACCTGCTCTCCCTGGCCAGGTCGCTCCCCAGCGCCAACAAGAGGTGCCGCTGGGCCCGCGACAGGTGCCTGACCCTCTGCGTCGACGGCGGTCGGATCAACGAGCAGCTGAACATTATTGACATCAGCGCGCTGACCGCCGCGGAGGCGGCAGCCCCGAACGTTGGCGACGTCCTCGAAAATGTCTTCCGCGAGCTGTGAGATCTCTTGGCAGCCCAGCCATCCTCGAGATCTTCTCGGGATCGGGGCACCTCTCCGAGACGTGGAGACGGCCCCTGCGTGGAAGGCATCCAGTTTTCGAGATCGACACTCGCCGTGGGCCCGATAATGATATGTCAGTTTTGTGTTTGGTCAGGCTTATCCAGGGGTGGATTCGGTCTGGGCTTGTCATGTCTTCATGGGGACCCCGTGTAACTCGTTCTCCGTGGCGCGAAATCGCCCGAACGGCCCTCCTGCCCTCCGGACCTCCGTGCGCCCTGAAGGCCTCCCTGGACTAGATGAATCTTGCCTGCGACAGGTTGATATATGAAATAAGCTGCGCGCTGCAACCCAATCTATGATTCGCGAACGCCGCCTTCGCGGATGTCCCGTGGTCATCGAGACAGCGAGCTCGCATATTCTGAGGCAGCCTCGAATGACTCGGACCCGGGAGCTCCCTGGCGTGACTGACGTTGTTTTTGATATGTGCGCTTTCGGCACTCGTTGGAGGAAGTCTACGAGGCGGGATGCCATATCGATTTGCAGCCGCTGAAATGTCGATGATCAGGGAAAGGTGTACGCAGCTTCTCCTGCCTCCCTCACGAGACACTCGAGATGAAAGGCTCCAAGGCTGATATGCATCCTTTTAATGTATGTCGTGCTTTAGTGGCGTGTTTTAGGTATGCTGTTGTATCAATGGGTGTTCAGAAACTTCGGCCTCATTTTAGATGTCCAGGACGGTGTTCGCAAATGTCGTGGGCCAGTTTGCGGGATCGGGGGTTTCGTTTAAACAGCTGTTTCATACATGTGGGGTTCTCTCTGTAAAGTCAGCCCCTCTCGGGGACATGCTCGTGAAACACAGATTGTATACAAGCCTGGTGGAAGACAAACGATCGGCCATGCATCGTCCTCCTCCTCCTCCTCCTCCTCCTCCTCCTCCTCCTCCTCTGCGTGTTCCTCCTCGTCCCCGCGTGCCCAGCCGCTCGTTTCTTGTCCCCCTCAACGGCTCGTCCCCCGCCACCTCCATTCGCATCCCTCTCCTTTTCCTCCTCCTCCTCCTCCTCCTCGCTCCGGGCTCCTCCTTCTCCTCCTCCTCGTCGACGTCCTCGTTGCTCCTCGCTCTCCGTCCTCCTCCTCCTCGCTTTTTCTTACGCATAACTCCTCTCTGTCGCGCCCCGAGGCCGGTCGAACGGACAGGCGGGGCGTGTCGCCTGAAACTTCCTAGCCATGCGAGATCCTGAAACTCAGAATCGGAAAGAAACTCACGGATAGAAGTCGGGCGATTTGCAACATGTGGCTCTTGCGTGAGCGCCACGCACATCCGTCATCAACATTTGCAAGCGTTATAACACGGGTCGAGGGCGGGTGGTTTTGAAACATGGCTCTCGCCTTAGCGCCGCGCACATCCATCTCAGAAAATTGCGAGCGATTCGCGGATGGAGGGCAGGTCGTTTTCAACATGTGGCTCTCGCCTTAGCGCCGCGCACATTCGCGCACATTATCAGGAGCTTCACGGATGGATGCCAGCTCCTTTTCAAAGTGCGGGAACAGATGGAGGGCAGTTCCTTTGTCAAAATGCGGTTTTCGCCTTAGCGCCGCGCGCGAACGTGGAGTGCAGTGGCTTTCAACAGTGGGGTGACGCTTGAGACTTCCTTGGCGTCTAACCCAGCAACTTGGTCATATCTATGTGGTTCTGCTCATTTTTCGCCGCCAGAAATGAAACACATATCCGATAGCACTGAAGGGCCTGCGAGCTGACCAGAGGCATCACACAAATCGGAGGCACCCGAAGACATTTATCAGGATCCCCCCAGCTTTGCTGAGCAGGAGGGTGAAAGGGGTAGGCTTGGGGATAGCCGGAAAAAACTTGAGCCATCGTGTCAATGGACCGATGCTGCAAGGACGGCGGTGCTCCAACACCGCAGACAACATTCCCGAGCAAGCACATACATGTGGCTCTGCTCATTTTTCGCCGCCAGAGATGAAACGCATATCCGATAGCACTGGAGGGCCTGCGAGCTGACCAGAGGCATCGCACAGATCGGAGGCACCCGAAGACATTTATCAGGATCCCCAATCCCAAATTCTTGGAACTGGCCAACGGCCTACGCGAAGCGCTTGAATAACAGCTCACAGAGATGTTCGACAAACAAGTGCGGATATGGCTGGGCAAATAAAATCTTCAATTTCCCCGTTGCATTCTTACCTACAAGTTGCTCGTGTTTCTTATTAGTGGCCGAGCACCTGCCCCTACTCATGACGCATCTCTTGATAGCCGAGAGCTCTGGACAACCAAAAGCCAGCAGGGGCGTGTTTTTCTGCCACGGCGTCCCATGCTGGCAAAAGCTAGAGGTATACATTTCGGCCCCGAGACGCTTGAGCGAGTTGAAAGGACGGGTCAGCCAAATTCTAGAGGTGAAAGGATTCTCAATGACGACGCGCACATTCGCCAGGATGCAAGCACGAGCCAGCGCGGCCGAGGCACGCATCAACGCGTTGCCTAGGCGGACCTTCGCAGAATCCTCGTCACCGAGGCCGGGGGCGCCGAGCAGCCTTGGCCCCGAATCTCGGAGGGGGGCGGGACCAGCCCCCCCTCTCCGAGCTCTGGGCCAGGAGGTGCAAGGGGCCCCCAGCCAGACGAGACGGCAGGCAGGCGAGACAGCGAGCTCAAGGAGGGCCGCCCAGGCCTCAGGTCGGGGGATGTCCTGGTCGGCCGAGTGCGCAATGTCGAAGGTGTAGACGCGATAGCCTCTGCTGGCCAGCTCGAGCGAGAGGCGACGGCAGCCGGCGAATACCTCGACGCAGTAGCCGCGCCTCCTGCGGACACCAGGCGGCGGCTCAACGACGCCGTAAGGGCGCCCGGCAGCGACTGCAGGGCTGCCAGAGCCGCCGTCATCACGGCCCGCGGCAGCTGGGCCTCTTCTCGCTGCAGCCGGGCCGCCGCCTCGTAACGTCTCATCGAGGCGTCGGCACTCCAGCGGCCGCGCTGCTTCACCTCCGGCGGCGTCCTCACGTTCTCCCTCCTGTCCTCCGACGGCCCGCCGTGCCTCATCTGGTGCAACACATGCAGCTTCGCCGTCCCGAGGTGCAGCTGGGCGGCCCTGAACAGCGCGGCGAACGAGACCATCGAGAACGGGGAGATCCTCTGGCTGGTCGCCAGCCTCACTGCGATCAGCAGCGCCTCGCCGACGAAGAGCCTCCTCGGATGGTCGATCATCAGGCTCTCGTTCGTCGCCATGGTCTTCGACGTCTGGCCTCTCTCCTCGGGGCAAAGGTTCAGAGCGACGAAGGGCGAGGTCGGGGACAGCGGCGCCACCACGTCCGCCACCTGAAGGTAGAGCCCCTCCGAGGGCCTCATGTTGCACGTGAAGCACAGCACCACCAACAGCGCTGCCAGCGGCTCGCCCCAGTCCAGCATCACCTGCGCCACCGCGACCAGCCAGGGCATCGGCGGCCGAGTGGCCGCCGGCTCCAGGCGCGACCAGGCCAGGAGGGCCCGCGACGCGCGGGGCAGCGAGGCTCCCCCTCTGCCCGCCGACGGGAAAGTCGCCTGCCAGGCCGCGTAGAGCACCTGCCCCGCGGAACGGTCGTCGCCGTCGGTGTACATCTCCTGCGCCAGCTCGGCCATCGCGAAATCGGCGGACTCCAGCGAGATCACCAGCAAGCCCCGGAGGAGGCAGAAGGCGGCCAGCGTGCGCAGGGCGCCGAGATACCTTGGCCACGACTGC
The DNA here is from genome assembly GCA_963575745.1 of Prorocentrum cordatum. Lineage (NCBI taxonomy): Eukaryota > Dinophyceae > Prorocentrales > Prorocentraceae > Prorocentrum > Prorocentrum cordatum. The sequence goes on from CAUYUJ010012769.1 coordinate 364,557, forward strand.
GCCTTGACGGCAGCGAGCGCCATCTCGTTGGCTACCCCAAGCCAAATGGGCGCGCGACCTCGACGATGTCTGTCGCGAGCTCCGGCGACAAGGGCAGCGACCTGGTCTGCTTGGCAAGGCCCCTGGACGAAGCAGGGCGCCTCCGGACCGCAGAGGAGCGCGTCCGAGCCCTCCCAGAGCCGCGAGCCACCATCCGCTGCGTTCAGCTCGGACGGGTGCCGCCGATGGTGCACCCGAACGTCGCCTGCTAGTGTAAGTGCGAGAAGACGCCTGCAGATCCTCAACAATCCCGGGGCAGAGGACCTGCCTTTCTCTGAAGCCAAAATGAGCGATATATTATCCCCAAGATGAAGAAGTGAGCAGCCGAAAGACGCCAGGGAACGGAGCTGGTGCCTGAAGGCTGCCACGGAGCCCCTACCTTCGAGTACCATGATGTTTTCGACTTCCAGGAAACGAGCTGCGAAGTCGAGCTGCCGATCCTTGGGGTCCAAGAGCTCCTGAGGGATCTCGACGAAGATGGGGTTCTCGTCCCAGACCTCTGGAGTCTCGACGGGGCCCGCCGGCTTGACAGCGTTGATGCTGCTGAAAACGTCCGTGCCCAAGAGCGCATGATCGCGAGCCCTGATAGCGGGGGTCCCAGCCTTGTACCTAGACTTCTCCTTGAAGGATCCCAGCGACCTGACGACCTCGGAGCCCATGGATCCGCGAGCACACGGCATACCCAGACAGACACGCGTCCGACGAGGTGACCCTGGGGCTCCATGGTCTATCGAGCCGCGCCCGGCAAAACGGCAGCAGCGCGAGAAACCGCCTGATCTCCCTGCACACCGACCCCCAGACACGGCAGCGGCTGACGGCGTGAGCCGAGATGAAGGAGTAGACGTGATGGAAGATAGCGAACATTTCCCGACGCAAAGGGCAAAGGTGAGCACAGTGGCCCACGAACCGCTCCAAAGCTTTGCCGCTAACGCGGGGGCGCCGAAGAAGCCAGAGCCCTGCGGCCCTCGCCAACTCCAGCTTGCGATCCGTGGGCGCGACAAGCTTCTCGCGCCCCATGACCTTGTAGCCCAGAGTGGCGGCGTCAACCGAGGGCCCCGAGATCTCGTGGACAACGAACCCGATGCTCCTGAAGTGACTGACCAACTCATCCCGCATCTTCCCTGTGCGCTGCGCGTCAGAGCCCACGACGTTGATGTTGTCGGCGTAGGCGAGCAGCGCAGGCCGGCCGTCCGACATGTCGGGCGCCGGGCGCTCGTCACTCAAGATGCGATCCACGGGCGCCGCCTGGCTGCAAACGGACTGGTGATAGACCACGCGCTGAGCAACCCACGTCGCCCAGCACCAGCCCATCGGCACCACAGCCAAGCAGGGCGACACCATGCTGCCCTCTGGGAGCGCTGAGATGTCCGACGGCAGCCTGCACTGGGTCCTAAGCAGGCTGACGTCGAGCGCGGGCAGGGCGAAGAACTCTGACAGCTCCTTAGAGATGCCCAAGTGGTAGAAGTAGTTCTTCAAATCCGCCTGGGCGGTGAACACCTCCTCCGCCGGGCCGAACTCGAGATCCGCCAACTTGCTCCCAGACGACATGTTCATTTTCGGGCATCTGGCGAAACGAGGGTTGACCGCTCTGCAATCCCATACGATCCGCAACTGCCCTGACTTCTTACGAACAAAGAACGGCGCGATGAGGTTTGGATTCCAGCGTGGGTCTGTTAGTATAGAGAGGGTCATGAAACAAACGTTGCGACGCATATTCTGCGTATCTGTGCATATGCGGTCTTGCAAATCGGGGCGGCATCATCGCGACGCCAAGGGGCGTCGCGGACTCGAGCCTTTGGCCTGGAAGCACGAAACGCACGATTACCCATATCACGAAGTTCTGCAACCAGTCACTGCGTTCTGGGGGTGCACGGACACGCAAAACACTGTTCAGCTACTCGTTAGCTGGCGCCCGCCTCGAACTCATGCCCCACCCCCCGCCTCTTCCAAATATCCATTCGCTGTGGCCCCGCCCTCCTCATGCCCCCCGACTGCCCCGGTCCTCATCGTGCCCTTCATCCACGCTGCTCCCCCCCATGTGCCAATTCACGTCGTTCCTCGTCGTCCTCCTGCGCTGGATTCGTTCCCCCATCGTCTACGTGCCCGCCCTCCTCCCATCCTCTACGCCCTAATGCACATCATGCCCCCAACTTCTGCCCCCCCCACCTCCCTCGCCCTCGTGATGCTGACGCCGATGATGCAGATCCTCCTGGGCTCATTTCCTCCGCTCTCGTCCAGTCCCGCTCATCCTTGGCCCCTCGGCCACCCCCCCTATCGAACCCCTTCCTTCCCGCAGCCCACCATCCACCCCCCCCCGCGCCTTTGCGCGCCCAGACCACGGCCCCCTCCTGGGCCAGCCGGGAGACCCGCGGAAACTCCCGCCCATAGACCACTCCAGCGAACGGCGCGCAACAAATGCACAGTTGGAGACACGAACTGTGTATTTCGACCGAGCACGACGCTCCCCCTGGACCAGCCGGAAGGGAAACGCGAACGTTCCCTCCCATTCAACACCACCCGCGAGGGGCACACTCCAAATACACAAATGGGAACGAGATCTGCGCACACAGATCACACCACGATCTGTGTAAACAGCGGGCCCACACACGAAAATACACAGTTGAAGACACAAACTGTGTACACAGATCACACCTTGATCTGTGTATTTCGAAAAGGTAAACGCTTGCCACCTCGAGGGCGCCCCGACTTTGCCAGCCCAGAACCGAGGTTGACATGCCCAGTTGGGGGGGAATGCGAATGCGCACTTTCCCGGCCCAGGGCGCCCCCGAAAGAACCGCAAATGCACGCTTCTGTGGCCCAGGGCGGCCGCGGTGCAACGCGGCGCCACCGCGGCCCCCAACGGCCCGAAGACGCCCCAAAAGGCCTCGAAGGACCACGAATAGTGCCGCGCAGCAGTCCGAAAACACGAGATGTCACATGTCACGGACCTCTTAACAGTCAAAGTTCCACGCGTCGCCATATAGACCACTGCTCCGGCAGGGGGGCGGGCCTTGCCGTAGGCACTTATAATTTACATGTTAGCGATGCGACTGTGCTCGGCGGCCGTGCCGCCCGCATTTTGGGTGCGCCCCGAATCCTCGCATTGGCAATCCCCTCTGTGTGCTTGCGCCGCTGTGCTCGGATATCGAAAAAGCATTTACCGCTGACGCGGGCACGCGGCACCAGGGACTTCATTTTTCGAACGAGGAGGGCGGGCGAGGTAGAACTACGGACGGTGGAGCAGGGAGGCAAAGAGGAACGAGGAAAAATAAGGCAGGTGGGAAGGGGCGCTCCCCCGCCCGAGCCGCGGGCGCTTTCGACACCATCCAGGGGAGGGAAGAAAGGCAGGGAAACGGAGCAAGGGCGTGGACGACGACGGGAAGCAAGTGTCCCGGGCCCGCATATAGCCATATGTCTGCGACTCGGGTGCGCGCGCTTTCTTCGAGGCACTTCAAGCCGGACCCATGCTGAATTCACCAATTCCTCAAAGCTGTGTAAACACTCTGTCCTCTGTTCCCTCTCCTATACAACGGCCTCATAACAGAGGGGCAGTGGATTCCAAGATGAGGTCCTGAGCGTTCGTCGAGTACCTCAGCATGCTCGCGCGGTCCAGTCGCGCCACGAAGTCAGCATACCTGTGCACATCTGCGGCCAGCGTCGGGTCCATGTAGGGAATCACAGGGGCCTCGCTCTCACGACGCTGGCCGAACTCATCCTCAGATAGCACCGTGCGCGCTCGGAACTCCCTCAGGCAACGCGCCCCCTCGGGATCGAGAACATCAAGTGCGGCTGGGGGCTGCTCCAACTCCTCCGGAACCGCGATCCGCGTGGCGTCATATCTGGCCACAGCACTTGGAACCTCCCCACTGTCGTAGACGAGGTCGGCGCCGAGAAGCTCGCGGACGGCTTCTCGTTGCTGCGAAAAAGAAGGCACTCGAGCGGGATCCACATGCCTCAGAACTGTGCGCTGAGCCGCTGCTTGGGCCGCGCTCCTGTCCGCCGTTGGCGGTGCCAGCACCGAGGAAGATGGCATGCCGTAGAGCTCGTTCAAGGCCTCGATGCACTCATTGGCCCTGACTCCCTTGGCGTGCCGATGCCGTAGGCGCTGGCGAATGGAGTGGGAGAGATGCGGGGCGTCCGGCGTCGCCTCCTCAAAAAATCGGGAGCGGGAAGAGCCCCCTGGGCACGCGCCTCCCCTCGCTACCCTGAGTCGGCAAGGGATAGCTGGGATGGCGAGCAAGGGGGGCCGGCGGGCCCAATCGCCGCCCCCTCGGCCCGCGGCGCGTCATTGGCCCCCGCCGCCTCCGGCAGGCGGCTGGCCATTTCCTCTGCCGCGACCCTTGCCGCGCGCGACGGCCCCCCCCCTCGCCTTGCGAGCCTCCTTCATGATCGCTGCCTCTTGCTTGAGCTGGTCCGCGACGTGGGCCGACAGGCCCGGCGAAATCGCCGCGCCTCCTGAACGACGGCTCCAGCCCATGAACTGATCGACGGCCGTGTAGTCGGGCTGGCTCGGCGAGACTCTGCGGGCCTCCTTTATCAAGGCGAGCCTCCTCGACATGAGTTCGAACGCGAGCAACGGCGGGCAGTTCAGCTGGTCGTGCATCGCCGCCGCGTCGAACATCCTGCTGAGCACCTCATGCTCGCAGACGCTCCTGTCGCCCGACGGCGCCTTCGAGAGGCGGACCCAGTTCTCGTGGGCGTGGAAGGCGCTGTTCCCGTTGTCCCTCGCGTGCTGCATGAACCAGAGGACCGTCCTCGGGCCCTGCAAGTCCCAGCCACCAGGGATCGGCTCCTCAGACGAGCTGGCCACCGCATCGTCCCACGTGCGACGGCGCTCACCTTGCACATCGTGCTTCACTGCCATCGTGCGGGCATCGCCCTTCGCCAACACCAGCGCGTCGGCGGCTGTGAGCTGCGCCACCGGGGCGGATGCCCCAGCCGCTTGGACGATAGCACGATTTCCAAGGCCGAGGGCGCCAACTGGGAGCTGGTGGCAGACGAGGTCCCCGATCGAGTAGCCTGCGCGATCCTCCACCGCGTACCAGCTGTTGCCAGGCGGCGGCACAAGCGCACCTGCAGGCGCAGCGGCGGCTGCGGCGGCACCGCCGCCCAGCCCGGGCGGGATGCCGAGCGCGGCGCCCGCGACGGCGCCGTCGGCACCGGCGGCGGCCACGCGGCCGGGGGGCACGAGCGCTCCTGCCCCAGGGGCCGGCGCTGCCCCCCCGGCGGGAACCGCAGCTCCCGCCGCCACGGCCGCGGGCGCGGCGGCTGCCGCCGCGGCTCCGCCACCTGCTGCTGCCGCCCCTGCTGCCGCGCCGGGCGGGTTGTAGTGCGCGACGAGCGGGAGCGGCGCGCACGGCGCGCCTAGCGTGTGGGCCCCCAGCATCGCGTACGCGTCGACGACGGCCTGAGCTGGCGCGGCCCTGAAGCCATATATCTGCGCCGCCACCACACCTGCAGGAACCTCCAGCGCGTGCGACAAGATGTGCACGCTCTCGAAGTCCAAGCCCACCGCGTAGGTCTCCTCGTGCTGATCCTGGTCGGGCGTCACCGCGTAGCAGTCGGTGCCTCAGCGACGTCGCGTCGTCCGGCGCCGCCACCTGCGGCACGGGCGCGCGCCCTACCCGCACCTCGCGGGTCGGCAGCCCCCACAGCGCGCCCAGCAGGTAGGCGCCGACGATGAGCAGCGCCACCAGCGCCGCGCCGCCAGCCACCGCCAGCGGAGAGGGCGTCTGGCAGACGCACGTCGAGGCGGGCACCGCTGGGCAGTGCACGACAGGGGCGCAGGTCGGGCACGGATGGGTCGCGCCCCACAGGGCCGCCCCGGTGCTGATCCCGCGCGCGAGCTCCAGGATCGTGGCGCGGGCAACTTGCATAGCCGGAAAAACTTTAGCCATCGTGTCAATGGACCGATGCTGCAAGGACGGCGGTGCTCCAACACCGCAGACAACATTCCCGAGCAAACACATACAAAAGCTGCACGGCTTGCAGCGCTTCTTTTGCAACGCAGGGCTCTCGCTCGAAGCGAGTCCCTCGACGTTCAGGACCAGAGTGCCAGCTTGTGTAGCGCTTGCACCGGTGGCGGGGTGCCCTCTTTCAAAGCGGGAGAGTCGCTGGACACTTCGCTGGCAGGAATGATCATACCTTACAGTGGAGGCCCCACCGCACGAACCCTTCCGCAAGAAACCCAGCCCCGAGACCCCAGGGCGCCCACTGGTTTTTGGCGCGGGAACGTCACGCGTCCCATAGCGAAGCCAACGAAACCCAAGAAACCCCGCCTCGTCCCCCACCACCTCCATTCGCCTCCTCCTCCTCCTCGCTCCTCGCTCCTCGCTCCTCGCTCCTCGCTCCTCGCTCCTCGCTCCTCCTCCTCCTCCTCCTCCTCCTCCTCCTTCTCCTCGTCGACGTCCTCGTTACTCCTCGCTCTCCGTCCTCCTGGAGGCGAGCAGGGCGTCTCTTGGCACGGGTCCCCACCGTGCCGTGCTCGCTGCGGCCCGCCAGGGGAGGCTGCAGCACAGCCCCTTCCCTCTGCCTCCACGGGCCCTCGCCGGAGCGGCAGGCCCACGGAGTGCTGCTCCTCGAGAGCGGCGCACCCTGCAGCGAGAAGGAAGGCGTGTGGGGAGGGGGCCTGGGACGCCGGAGAAGCCTGCTATGTCTGAAGGGGCCCCAGGACACACAAATCAATACACACAGATAACAATATTCCCCATATTTTCCCATATTTTCTAGGTTTTTGTCTTCCCCCCCACTTCCCATATTTTCCTATATTTTCCTGGGAATCGACGATTAATTGTGTCTGTGTGCTTTTTCCCCTCCTGAATGTTGTTTGCTCGGTTCCCGCTGTTTGATGCCTTCTGCTTGCTTTGTGTGTGCTTCTGCCTGCGGGAGTCGTGCAGCATCGTTGGCGCCTCTCGGGTCTCCGTGGCGATGAGACGGAGGCCGTCAACTCCCTCCTCTGGGCTCAACGTCGTCGTCGTCGTCGTCCCACGCCGCCCGCGTGCTGCTACACCCCGGCGGTGAAGTTTACGACTCTGAATCCCGCAGGATCTCCCAGGGAGGCATATACACTGCTCCTTGGTCCAGGATGGGCCTGGCCAGGGGCGGAGGATACGTGTAGATCTCGCCACCCAACTCTTGGAAGCGGCCGGGGGGTCTGCGCTGGGTGGGCCCTGGGAGGATCGCTCAAGAGGGGAGGGACGAGGGCAGATTCGTCAAAATCGTTCCTCTCCTCCTCCGCGCGCGTGGCGGATCGCGAGCCCAATGCCCGGGGGCCCATCCCAAGCCGGGGGTGTGGGGAGCCGTCGGGCTGCCCCCAGGCCGAGGCAGCGAGGGAGGGAGGGAGGCCGCAGCCGGCTGGGGGACCGAGGTGGCCCGGCGCTGGCTCCGGCCAGCAGAGACGGGAGGAGAAGGGGGCCTCCGCGTCCCCACGGCTGGACGCGGCTCGAAACACTCGTCAGGCTCGGACTGGGAGGGGAGGACGGGGGGAGGAGAGATCAGGCAGAGAGCTCGAGGGCGGAGGAGACGGGGGTGCGGCACGGGTCTGAGCCACCCAGCCTCACCGTGAGGCGCCAGCCCTCCCGCCCTTCCTCCCACCCCTCGCCCCCCCCGTTACCCCCTCAGACCCGACGCTGCACACAAGAAAATTGCAGCATCGCGAGGATCACGACTGGAGCCCCGGACCCCATCTTCCTGCGGCAACTGTCGAGACGGATCGACCTGTGGTGGTCCCAGGACCATGGACCAAGCGAAAACGCCCGGTGTTAGGTCGGGCGTGTCCCTCTACGCGCGGACTTTGGACGAAAAATGAAAGTGTGCCAAAACATGTTCAAAAACAGTCATATCTAGTCGAGAAATCGCGCCCAGACTATTTTCATAACTATTTTTGAATATTCCCCCTGCAGAGGGACAGGCCCGACATAGGCCTGGTGCGAAAAATTTCAACGCCCGGATCTGAGGGCCCACACCCCACTCGGGGATGGACAGAACCCCCTTTAGTAAACCTTGTTTTAGTGAAAACGACCTCGGGCCCAAACCTGGCGGGCGCTAGCCTGGAAAATGACGGCCGCGGCGTCCTCTCGAGAATCGAAAACGGACAATTCACGAATCGACGTGTCAGGGTGGGGGGTCTGCCCACCCCCGACCCTCCCTGGAGCGTCCGCATGAAGCAGCCCATGCCCGCGTGGGCCACGGCCTGGCAGGCCTCGGGGCGGCGCCGGGCGCGCACGTGCGCGTCCTCTGGGGCTGTTGGCCGACACTGCGGCCCAGGGCGGCCAGGTGCCCCCAACAGAGGGGACGCCGCCCCTGCGGACCCTCCGATCCTGGCGTCGCAATCTTTCTCGCAACAGGCGGTTCGGGGGCGCACAGGAGAAGGTGTCCAGGAGGGGGGCTCTCGCAAATCATGGCCCAGGGGGGAGCAGGGGACGCGTTGGAAGACGAGGCGCCATGAAATCTGGGGAGACATCGTGGCCCCGGCCATGACATCCACTCCCCCTCTGGTCATCACTCCACTCTTGCCCGCCCTTGAACGATGCTGCCCTGTTTCGGGCCTAGGGACCCTCACAGATCGACCTGGCTTTGAACATGGCGCAGAAAGAGGGAGTATGAAACAGCTAATTCTTGGCGTTTGTGTTCTCGTTATGCCGCTTGGGCAAGCTCCAAGATGGCCTGGCTCGTCCAACTCATATCGATTGACAATGTCGGCAAATCTACCTCGCAACAGATGTCCAGGGCTGCTTGGTTGAACTCTCTGGTCCTCGACTTCCTCTAGGGTTCCGGTCGTGATCCTTCGATATGCTGCAACCGTTTGCGACGCCAGATCTCGGGGGAGCGGCACGAGGGGGAGAGAGAGAGAGAGAGCGCCGGAAAACGCCCTGGAGGGACGGCCCTATGAGAGCCCAGCGGGGCCGCCGGAGCGCCAGAAGGCTCACTCGTTGTAGTTGCCGGAGTGGAGGAAGCGACGCATCCATATACATATATATATATATATATATATATATATATTCTCAGCGCAAACACCCACCAGTTACAGCTCCCACATTGAATCCGCTTCCTCTCAAGGGGGCTATCACCACACCGCACGAGAACACGCGGATACGGGCACGAGCAGTTGCGAGGCACTGTAGCGGCAAACTCGAGAGTCTCCGAGAGCAGCAAGTGACAAGGAGAGGAAGGTGGTCAAAACAGCTCACATGTCCTCAAAGTGGGTATCCGGGCTACTCCAAGAAGCCTTCTCCACGAGCCTTCCACCATGGAGCGGCACGAGGGGGGCGGGCCCTGGAGGCAAAAGGGGGGTCCTGGGCGCCTTTGCACGCAGTCTCTGGGCTCCCCCTAGGGGGGCCCTGCCTCGTGGATGCGAGCGCTGCTTCCCGCTGCGTGTGCTGCGGGTACCGTCGGTCTTGCCGTCGCTCGGGCGTCCATTTCCCCTGCATGTTTCGTTTTCGTGCGTGTTTTTTTTTGCTCGATGGTCCAGGACGGTCCTCGATGGTTCTCGCCGAGAAAAAATGCACACGTCCGAGCGATGCCAAGCGGTCTCACAACGTGCAGCAGATGGAACGCTGCCCGCGGACACCCTCAGGGTGCCGAATCAGCTCGAGAGTCGATCGTCCTGCGCATTGCGAAGGCTGCAATTCTCACGGGGGATGGGCGTGTCAGACAAGGTCGGATACAGACATATGGCTGATTACGCGTACACCCATCTCATTATAGAGGAGTACAAATGAATCGAGGAGAGGGAGAAAGAAAGAGAGAGAGAGAGAGAGAGATAGAAAACAAAAAAAAGAGGAGAGAGAGAGAGAGAGAGAACGAGGAGATAGAGAGAGAGACGGAGAGGGAGAGAGACGGACACAGGCACACAGAGGGAGAGAAAGAGAGAGAGAGAGAACAACAGAAAAGAGTAGAGGCAGAGAGACAGCGGAGAGAGCAAAGAATTAGAGAGGACGGGGAGCTCTGCTCCGAGGTCGCGGACAGTCCGAAGCAGTAGACAGAGGGGATGAGTGCTGGCGGAGGGCAAGGATGTGAGGGTCAGGCGTTCGACGGTCGTGGGGCGGGCAAGGCGAAAGGAGGAGACAACCGGCGGGAGGCAAAGAAGAACAAGTCCTCCCGCCCGTGCCAGCAAACTGCGACGCAAAAATCAAGTCTGACGAGCCCAGCCTGGTAACCGGACGTGGAATCCCCCACTGCGCTGGCAGCAGTTGGCGTGTGGGGGGGGAGGGGCCCTCGTCTTGCGAAGCGATGGCTGGGGCCCCATTGACACGCCGAGCCCAGCAAGCGTTCTGCTGTTTGGGCCGCGTCTTCGCGGGCGGGAAGCGGCACCGAGAGCGGCAGCTTCTCCCTCGGGGCGACTCACCCCCGACCCGCTCCCCCGCCAGAGTCGGACCCAGGCCAGAGGAACGTCCCTCAAGAAAGTGATACCTTCCGTCGGCCAAAACAAATATAACATCCAAGGGTACCCTCCTAAGGATGCAGAAGAGCATCAAAAACAAACAGCGAAGAGCACGAGGGCACCCTCCCAGAACCGGCCGCGGTCTTACATCTCGGTCCGACTGTACGCATGCCAGGGCGCGGGGGTGGGTTCGCGCGGCAGCGCAAGGGGATCCGCAGGACTTGAGCACAGCGCTTCGACCAAGGAGCGCAATGCTCCGCCAGCCACAGCTAGTCCGTCCTTGCTCCCTCCCGTCCACTCTTGCCTCATATTTCCCTAATCCATCCTTCTCCTCCTACCCCCGTTCTTCCTCCTCCTCCTCCTCCTCCTCCTCCTCCTCCCCCTCCTCCTCCTCCTCCTCCTCCTCCTCCTCCTCTGGTGCCGGCGCGACCCACCAGTGCTTCGCACCGGCCTCCTTCTTCTCCTGGGCCTCTTGCTCCTACTCCTCTTGCTCCTCCTCCACCTCCTCTTCTTCCTCATCATCATCATTCTCCTCCCCCTGCCAATCAATCTCCTCCTACCTCCCCCTTCTGCCGTCTCCCCCTCCATCTCTCCTCCCCGCCCCATCTCCCTCTCCTCCCCGTCGTTATCCTCGTCCTCCTCCTGGGAGGAGGGAGGGAGGCAGGTCCGAGTCACTGGACGCAGGCCCGTTGCACCCCCCCCAGCGCCTCGTCTGACATGCCGAGCACCTGGCGGCGAGGCTGAGGATTAGAACTAGGATTCGGAATTGGATTTGCTGGAGGCTACAACTCGGCAGCTAGGGCAAGATTCGCACGGGCCTGGATAATTCAAAATGCCCCATGTGCTATCCAAGGCCCTCTCTGGGGAGAGGGCGGGAGGAGGAGGGTGGGGGCGAAGGAGGGGGGGAGGAGGAGGAAGTAAGCCAGCAAGTCGAAGGAGAAGGAGACGGAGGGGGCAGAGGAGTGAGAAGCAGGAAAAGCTCATCAGGCCCCGAATGCGCAGAGTGCAGACAGGTCCCCCTCGAAACAACGCCGCCTCAGCGACGAGCGACGAGCGATGCGCGCGCACTTCACGCTGGCAGCCCAACCACTTTCGCCCAAACTCGCCGCCCACCCTTCGCTGGCACGAAGACGCCGAAAGTGTACCACCACGGGCCCTGGGAGCGAGTGAGGAAAGGAGATGGGTACTGGGGAAACAAAACGGTACCCATATCGGCTACACGCAAGAGTGACCCTGGGTAAGAGTGACCTTTGGTGCGCGGCTTTTGGGGGGCCGCGGTGGGGCCAAATCCAATCGCGCAAGACGCTACTATCGTATCGCGTTCGGCGATCGGGGGGCCCCCATGGGCCCGCACAAAAGGTCACTGTGGCGAAAAGTCACTCTTACGTCCAATCGACCATACCTCTACTCCACGGCCCTCTTCTTGCACGCGTTCTGACCGAGTCTTCAGGGCCAATCCAGCCGTGCTGACGAGGGAACAGTAGCGGCATCGGTCACTGCCCGCCCCTCCCGTGACGACGATCTGTGCGCAAAAACGTGCCCGGGCCCATGTGGGGCCCGGCGGTGGACGCGCACAGACGAGCGCCGGGCACGAGGACGCGGGGCAGGGCGGGGCACGTCTGCAGAAGGCTACAGTGAAGGGGCCCAGGGACACACAAATGAATACACACAAATAAATGATTTCCCAATCTTTTTCCCATATTTTCTGGGTTCTTGTCTTCCCCCCCACTTCCCATATTTTCCCATACTTTCTGGGGGATCGACGAATAATTGTGTCTGTGCTTTTTTCCCCTCCTGAGCGGGGCAGGGCTGGGCACGTCTGCAGAAGGCTACGGGGAGGCGGCAGGCCCAAGGCACAGGCGCTGCACGGGCAAGGGTGAAAGGGCAGCGCTGATCTGGCCATCGCTCGGACGTCCATTCCCTGTGTTTTTGTTCGGTTTCGTGCGTGTTTTTTTTTCGCCAAATGATCAATGCTCTCGATGGTCCTCGCCGAAAAAAAAATGCACAGGTCCGAGCGATGCCAGGTGATGAGATGCTGCGTCCCTGCTGCCGTGAGTTCCAGCTCCCCGCGCCCGGCAACACCGGCCTGGCTGGGCCCACGAGGCGTGCACCGACCTCGGGCCGGCAGTCGGCCTGCCTGTCACCAGCGTCAGTTCATTTCGGTCGTCCGCCTACGCCACCTTCACTTCCCTTGAATGGTAATGACGGAGGAGGAGGAGGAGGAGGAGGAGGAGGAGGAGCTGGAGGAGGAGGAGGAGGAGGAGGAGCTGGAGGAGGAGGAGGAGGAGGAGGAGGAGGAGGAGGAGGAGAGGAATCATCGATCCTCACCTCCTCTCTCCGTCCCTTCTCCCAATCCCTCCTCCTCCTCCGGTTCCTCCTACTCCACTCAACCTCTGCGTTCTCCTCGCAAACTTCCCCCCTCTGAAAGAAAAAGGAAGAGGGGGAAGGGTGAAACACGAGGAATATGAGGCGGGACGAGACGCTTCCCCATGATCGGACACACGGGGATATTCATCCTCATCCTCCTCACCATCTTCTCCACCCTGCATAAGGCAAGCCACTGGCCTGACGCAGGTGCTCTGGCCGCACAGTCTGGCGCTCCACTTTGCCAGTGGACGCCTGGGGGCTGCCCAAAGGGAGGGACGCCGAAGCATTGTGTTCCTCCCCCTATCATGTCATCCGTGCTGCGTCCTCCTCCTCCAGCTTATCATCCTTCCTCTTGTGTTGTTCGTCCTCCATCCCTCGTCCCCCGCCCTCCTCTTCTCTCCTCCTCCTCCTCCTCCTCCTCCTCCTCCTCCTCCTCCTCCTCCTCCTCCTCCCCCTCCTCCGCCTCCTCCTCCTCCTCGTCCTCCTCCTCCTCCTTTTCCTCCTCCTTTTCCTCCTCCTCCTCCTCCTCCTCCTCCTCCACTCTCCCTCCTGTTCCCCTCTCCGCGTCCGCCGCCCGTGTCCGCCTCGTTCCTTGTGAACATTCATCCCTCCTCTTCCTGTTCCCTCCTCGTCGTCCTCCTACTTCTCCTTCCTTCCTCGTCCGCCCCCTCCTCGTCCTCCCCGCATCCTTCCATCCCTCACGCCTCCTCATCCAACTCATACGCGCGTCCTCCTCTTTCTCCTCCCATCCCCTCGTCGCCCATGCCTCGCCCTCCGCCCCAAGATGACCCCCGAGACCGCGAGCAGGCCCCGTGCGCGCCCCCCCAAGCCCCAGCAAGCTCCCAACAGACCCCAAGCAGGCCCAAAACCACATCCAAAAGGCTTCCAAGAGGCCCCGCCAGATCCCCACAGGCGTCCAAGCGGGCTCTGACCTACAGCCCAGGCACGATGGCGGCATGGACCGGCCACTGGATATAGAATGCGTGTGCTTGGCCCTCCCCCCATACGGCGGCGCAGCAGCTGCTGGCTGCAGCGGAGCTCGCCGCTTGGAGAATCAACCACGGCAGCCGCGGGCAGGCTGGCCCGCGCGTGCGCTGGCGCTGGACTGCCGCGGGGCTGTTCAGGCTGAGGGGCGACGATGGGGGCGAATAGCCCAGGGGAGAGTAATACATGTAGCCGCGGGCGTCGATTGTCTGCCTTCGGCGAGTCTCCCTCCTGGGCGCATGCGTGTAATGCTCGCCCCTGGGCTATTCGCCCCTATCGTGTCCGCCGAGGCTTCACCCCCGCCACCCGCCGCGACTGCAGGGCGCGCAGGCGGCGGCGCCCGGGCCCGCGCCACCGCCAGCCGCTGCCAGAGTGCGCCGCCCGCCGCGGCAAGGGAACCGTGGAGGCGGCGTGGCGCCGCCGCCGCCCGGCGTGGCCGCGGGCGCGCGCTGCTCGGCGGCCACGCCTGGCAGGCGCACGCACTGGGTTGGGCCCGCGAGCTGCCGCCGCGGTCGGCGGCCACACTGCTGGTGCCGCCAGCGCGCGCTGACGGGGGCGAGGCGACACGGCGCGCGGCGCTCCGCCGGGGCGCCTGGCCGAGCGGGTCAGGGCCGCCAGGGTGCCTGGCAATGAATTGCCTGGGTTTTCTCCCCCTCTGCCCCCCCTCCTGAATCGCGGGGCTTTCGACGTGTATGTAAAACATGTGTTTCGTCTTCCCCTGTCGCTCTTTCTGTCTCCCTCTCTCGCTCTCTCTCTCTCTCTCTCCTCCTCCTCCTCCTCCTCTTCTTCTTCTTCCTCCTCCTCCTCCTCCGCCTCCTCCTCCTCCTCCTCCGCCTCCGCCTCCGTCTCCGCCTCCGCCTCCGCCTCCACCTCCTCCTCCTCCTCCTCCTCCTCCTCCATGCCTCCGTCCTCGTGCTGATGAATATTCCTATGTTCGTCCTCCTCCCTCCTCTATTCTCCCTTCTCCTCCTGCGCCTTCTCCTCCTCCACCTCATCCTTCTCCTCTTCCCTACTTACTCCATGTGCATGCGGGAGAGAGAGAGAGAGAGAGAAAGAAGACCAGGACTAGCACGGCGGCCTGCCTCCGTTAAGGCAGTTCCGAAAGGAAGGAAGGAGTACGAACCAGGAGGAGGAGCCAGGAGGACGAGGAGCAGGAGGACGAGGAAGAGGAGGAGGAGGGGAAGGAGAACAGGACAGGACATCCGCATAAAGGGGGTATACCGTCAGAGCGCCTACTCAGGCGATCTACGCGCTATTGCCAAAATGCCCTGCGATTTGTTGTGCTACAGCGCTGCCTTCTCACTAGGGCCGGCAGGGGGCAGACCCCGTCGCTCAAGAACCGAGCTTTGGGGTGGCCCCGTAAGAGAGGCTCGCTACCTTCCTTCACGAGTCCCTTTGGGTCAGTGCGGGGGGGAACAGCTACTGGCCCTTCCGCGTGCCCTAAGGGGAGGGGACGCGCGGGCTTAGCAGGGCGCCCAAGCCAACGGGGGGGAGGAGACGACGACACGACCTCAAAAGAAGGAGAGGGGAGAGACGGAAGGCCGAGACCCCAAACTGTTGTTGGGGGACTGCTACCTCTACAGGTTTAATTCCGTGCTCCCCTCTCCCACTCAGCTCACTTCTCGGTCGTTCCGAGAGATGCTCCATGTATTGTCACATCTGTACTCTGGTACCCTGTTGAAATAGCCCAAAGTTCCTCCTCGGAGCGTGTGAGGTAGAACAGACTGGAAGTGGGGGAGGAGGAGGAGGAGGAGGAGGAGGAGGAGGAGGAGGAGGAGGAGGAGGAAGAGGAGGAAGAGGAGGAGGAGGAGGAGGAGGGACTCCGACCTCGTGATTCTCCCACAAGGTGGCCCCCCCCCCGAGGTCCCGACTCCTCCCCGGGGACCGTCCCTCCATCTGGGATAGATCTTTCGATAGGCCCAGCGAACGAGGAGAAAAGCACCACCCCACCGACGGCCATACGGGGCTCAGGATATACCATGATTCTGGCTTGGGCTTCTGCGTGGTAAACGCTACGGCCCCCGATAGGCCGTAGAGGAACATGGATGATAAGCAATAAAAACACCCCTAGTCCTTCTGGGAGGGGACATAAGGTTAGGAGGGCCAGAGGCAGTAGGGAGAAAGGGGGTCTTTGTTCCGGATGTCTCAGACGAGACCATCCCCATGTTTAGGGGAACCCCTCAAAACCAAGGACCTAAACTGGGCCACGAACTCAGAATGTTTCTAGGGTTAGGGGTTGCATTATACTTAACAACTGGAGGGCCGTTGGTGGGGTGGTGTCGCTTGTTTTCGTTGGAGGCTGAAGAGGGCGACAAAACCTTGGACGGCGACCCGGTGTGGACGAAAGCGGGGATAGCAAAGGGAGGCAAACGAATCAGCTCACGCGGGGATGCACAAAGACATACTCATACTATGTGTCTTCCTCGGAAGCGTGCGTCCGACCCGAACATATTGTACAGCCGTATTGTAATATATCGTTTTCGGTACGGCCAGAAAGAGCCCGCCACGAAGCATATACTACAAGCTTACTCGGTGCGCGCGTCGCCCCTGGGGTGAAGCCACAACGGCCGCTGTTGGACAGGCGGCCTTCTGCCTTCTGTCTGGTATGATCAGCGCCTGCGGCGGCACTGGCAGCGAGCCCTGCCTGAAACAGACAGGCATTGCTGTCAACCTTCGTCCCCGTTCATTCCGCATTCATTCCGATCGCACCGACCAGTGTATCGAGGAAGGCGCCCTACGGCGGGGCCGATACAGCAAGTGTCGTAACGCCCCCGTAATCCATCCTCCCGTCGCTCGAGCCGAGCGAGGGCGACGAAGGCGAGGACGACGAAGACGACGACGACGACGACGGCGACGAAGACGAAAACGACGACGAAGACGACGACGATGACGAGTGTCATAACGCCCCCTTTCTTCATCCCCCTGTCGTTCGAGCCGAGCGACGGCGACGGCGACGACCACGACCACGACGACGCAGACGACGGCCACGGCGACGGCGACGGCGACGGCGACGGCGACGGCAACGACGTCGAAGACGACGATGACGATGACGAGGACGACCTCCGCCAGCCTGCGAGCCGTCCGCCGGCTGGGCGGCGGCGGCCGAGCTCGCGGCCTCGCGGCGAGGTCGGCGTCTCATCTTCATCATCACAATCACCACAGGCGTTCATCACCCCATCGCTCATCCGAACCTTCATCATCACCACCACCATCACCATCACAGTCCACCCTCCTCTCTTCTCCTCTCTCCTCCTCCTCCTCCGCCTCCTCCTCCGTCTCTTCCTCCTCCTCCTCTTCCTCCTCCTCCTCATCCCCCTCCCCCTCCCCCTCCCCTTCCCCTCCCCGTTCCCCTGCCCCTGCCCGTCCTCCTCCTCCTCCCTCACCCTCCTCCTCTTCCTCCTCCTCCTTCCTCCTCCTCCTCCTCCTCCTCCTCACCCTCCTCCTACTCCTCCTCCTCCTCATCCTCCACCCTCCTCCTCCTCTTCCTCCTCCCCCTCCTCGTCCTCCACCCTCCTCCTCCTCCTCCTCCTTTTCCATCCTCCTCCAAATCATAACTCAAAATCGCCACCACCAGGTTATCACCATAGCATCATCATCATCATCATCATCATCATCATCATCACCACCATCACCATCATCACCACCATCGTCACCATCATCATCAGCAGCAGCATCATCATCACCATCACCATCACCATCACCTTCACCATCACCATCACCATCACCATCACCATCACCATCACCATCACCATCACCATCATCATCATCATCATCATCAACATCATCAGCATCATCGTCATCATCGTCATTTTCATCAGCATCATCCTCATCAGCATCAGCAGCATCATCAACATCAGCATCA
The DNA here is from genome assembly GCA_963575745.1 of Prorocentrum cordatum. Classification (NCBI taxonomy): domain Eukaryota; class Dinophyceae; order Prorocentrales; family Prorocentraceae; genus Prorocentrum; species Prorocentrum cordatum. Next base: position 382,190 of record CAUYUJ010012769.1, read on the forward strand.
TCCACATCAACATCATCATCATCATCATCATCATCATCATCTTGGGCAAAGACCGACCGTCCAGGCACTCCTATAGTCATACCACCAAAAAGTTTTTAGAACCCCCCAAAATGTTCTAATAACAAAAGCAATGTTCTTAGAACATAAACCCGATGTGATAACCAAAACGCTCCCAGCCAGAAATGTTCTAAGAACATTTTGTGGACACCACAAAAGGTTCTTAGAACATTGTTTGGTAGGGCTACAGGCGAGCCAGGACACTTCGCCACAGCTGGATCATCACCAGCATGATCCTCATCATCCTCATCATCACTATCATCATCATCATCATCATCATCATCATCATCATCCTTTTAATCATCATCATCATCATCGTCACCATCACCATCACCATCATCATCACCATCATCATCATCACCATCACCATCATCATCATCATCATCATCATCATCATCATCATCATCATCATCATCATGGGCGCGGGGGGGAAAGGGGGCCCGAGGCCCGACATGGGGCTCAGCCACGGGGCGCGCGCCTGCGCGGAAGGGCCCGCCATCAAATGCGCCCCCCCCCCACCCGCCGGGCAGAACTCCCCCCGTGGCCCTCGCGGTCGCCCGCAGGCGCGGCCGCTGGCACTTCCCAGGCGCTGCGCCCTTGCGCGCGCGCCATGCAGCGCGACGTTCGCGACGCGCGCGCAGCGACGCATGCGCGCGCGTGAACTGAGACCGGCCCGACCGCGCCCATGGTCGCCCCGCGGGCGCGACCATCGGCGCTTCTCTGGCGTCGAGCCCTCGCGCGCGCCGCGCCGCGTTCGCGATGTGCGCGCTGCGCTGCGAACGCGCGCGCTGGCCGGCTACTGTTCTCGCGTCGCGAACCCGCGCTTCGCCAGCGCCGCTTCGCGCCTGCAGCTGGGGCTCGCTGCGCCGCTGGCTCCAAGGAGAACCGGCGCGACTGCCTGCTGCGCGTCTGCCGCTTGCTGCGCGCTGTCGACGGGCCCGGGGCAGATCCCCAGGCCCGCGCCGACTGGCGCCATGCGCAGCCCTGCTCCACAGGGCGGGTCGCTGTCGCGCCCCCTGCCCAATGCAGTGCTCACGCGCCGCAGGTACGGGCACCGCTGCCTGGAATCTGCGCAGAACACGCTAGATCTGCGCGGAAATGCGTCGCGGCGCCCACGAGGCGCAGTCGCCCCGCGGTGAACCACCCCAATGTGATTTCTTTTTTCGCTGCAGCTGAAACTCGCGCAAGTGGACCCGTCGGTTGCCTCGCCTCCGCGATGGGCGGCAAGCTGCGCTTGCGCAGCCCAGTCGCGCCGCGCGCCCGGCTTACCTGAAGCCCGCGCAGCGGCGGCCCACGCCGTTGGTTTCGCGCGCGTGCTTGCGGGCAACACTGGTTCGGCCGCGCGCAGCTGAAACAGCTGCGCCAGCTCCGCGGCCTCGCAGGGGCGCGCGAGCTGCTGCGCAGAGAACAGGCGTCGCAACAAATGGCAGACGCTGCCCGCGGTCCGCCCATATCCCCAGACGACCGCGAGCGCCCCGAAAGGCAGGGTTCCGTGCGCGAGCGCCAGAAGCCGCCCCCTGAGCCGACGCCATCGCTCCAAACAGGAAAAACTACATAACACTAGTACTCGGGGCGCACTGCACATTGGCGGTGAGCTTTCTTGCGGTTCCCTCTGGCTATCACCAGCGCGCCCTCGTTTTGCCAGTCCGCAAACTAATCTGCAATGCGCGTTTTCTCTACCGCCGCCGCTGCAGGGTTCGGGCCCGACGCCGCGCAGCCATCGATCGGGCGCGCTGCAGAGCTCGAGCCCTCGCGCTGATGCGTGCAAGGGGAACCCTGCGCGACGAGCCGCTTCGTGAATGGGGAAATCCGATAACAGGGACCCGTCGCTATCTATGTTCACGCGCCAACGGCCCGCCATTTTCCAATCGCGGGCCTCCTCGAGCGTCTGCTGTCTGACCTCCACTGTGCATGGCTCTTTGCACGGCCTTTGCGTAAGAGCGACCGCTAAGTGGCATCACGCCGCTCCATGGCTGGCTCTAGCGCGCGCACCAGCTCTTGCGCCGCGGGTTGCACCCTGGGCATCAATGCCTCGAATTGTAACGAGTCGGGAAGGACAGCCGACATGGGAAAGCCTTGTTTAAGGTCGGGCATGTCCCCCTACAGGGGGATTTTGGGAGAAACATAATAAACCCAAACAGATGCAACAATAGTCAACAAGTAATGGAAACGTCGTCCCCGGACTATTATTCGATCTCCTGTAGAGCGACACGCCCGACTTAAGCCTTGTTCTATATCGTCGCACAGCTGCGCATCCTGATGCCCCGAAGCGCGGAGCGTTTCACGGTGCAGAGAGCCGTGGCATCGGGGCGGCAACACTGCCACCACATCGGGCACCAGACCCGCGCGCCACTGAAATCGTGCAGGCCCCACCTCGGTGCTTCAAAAATGGGGTCCTGAGGGATGGGGTCCTAAGGACGAGGTGCTTCAAACAACGCAACTCCTCCCTTGGATCCCTTTCTATCCTTAGGACCCCATCCCTCAGGACCCCATCTCTGAACCACCGAACACCTGCCGCGCGATTCGCTGCCAAGGTCGCAACTGTGCTGCTGCCCAACCCACGAAATCAGGACAGGCGCCAATCCACTCCAAGGCGCTCAAGACGCCATCTGGGATCTCCCGCGGCTGGTCGAGCGGGTGTTCCCGACTTTCCGTCCTCGCTACGGGGTCTGGTTTATCCCCTAACGGAGTCCCCAGAACCCCCCCAAAGCATCCGAGCCGTCCCAAAACATGACTCCAAGACATCACGCGCTACCAACGACGGCTTCCAACGTTTACGACTTTCTTTATCCTCCGCGGGTTCGCCCCCTTTCGCCTGAGACATCCTCGGAACTCCAGGCTCCGAGATGCCCTGACTTGCGGTACTCTGGCCCGGTTTGCCTGACAGATGTTCATGGTTCTGGATTCCAAGATACGGTTCGCGACTTCAGATGTCCTCGGTGGTCTGGCCCGATCCCCCTGATACGTCCTCGGACTTGCACCTCTCGAGCCGCGTGTTGGAACCTACAATCCAGACTGATGAAGGGAGTCGATCGACACACACATATATGTGTATGCATACACATAGATACATACACATACATACATCTAGATATATGGGGAGAGACAGGGCATACACAAACACCAACCACTCCTTCATGAGGTAATCCCACAGAACTGAAGCCATCACCAATATCCCATGCGTGCTTTGCTCCTTGCGGGGGTCGGCGGAAAGGTGCAGAAAGGTGCAGTCCTCTTGAATATGCGACAACGGGAAGACGATCATAAGAGGAAGGCGGATGCTACGTCTTTTGCGTTCATATCATGTGACAACAACAATGAGCCTGGTAACGTCAAAGCAGAGGCTATGGTATCCCAAGGCGTATGGCAAACTCCACATCACTGTCCTGCGTTCACTATCGTGCCGATCCGCCTCGCAGATTTCAGTTCCGCGCCCCAGTATAAGATCGCAGGGCGATGGGTTTTATGCCACAGTTCGGGGGACAAGTAAACACGCGGTGCAAGAGGCCGTTGACATATCTATATCGTTCGTGTCTCTCCCCTGTCGCTCCTGCTCTTCGTGATCTTCCCCCTCCCCCCCTCCTCCTCCTCCTGTTCGTCCTCGCTCCCGTCTGCATCTTCCTCTTGCTCCTGCTCCTGCTCCTCAACTTCGCCCTTCTCCTCCCTGCTCCCTCCTGGGCCCAGAATTGGCGAATGCCGCCCCCCTCCGACGGGGGATCCCCCCGACGCCTGCTTCCTCACCTCGTCCGCCTGACGGAAGAGGTGCGCTACGTTGTGGCCCCGCTCCCTGCTGCCGCACGCAGAGCGAGGGCGCTGACAAGAGGGGGACGAGGAGGAGCAGTGGGAAGGGCGGGGAGCAGGGCGAGGAGAGGGGAGGGGTGGGGTGGCGGAAGGATGTGGACAAGGAGCAGTGAGCAGTTCGAAGTGGGGTGAAGAGCGAGCGAGAGTCAAGAGCGATGAGCGGAGCCCCCCGAGCTCCGACCGGCCTCCCTCCTCTGGCAAAGTGGACACACATCCAGGTGAGCGGAAAGGCCTGCTTTGACTCTTGGCCATGCCGCCGTCTGCCGTCCGATCGATCACGTCTGCATGGCTCGGAGAACTGCTCCAGCGGGCGGCCCGTGCCATCGGCCTGCGCCTCAGTTGGCGCCTCGCGGCTTGGCGGCGCACACCGATGGGGGGGCACGGGGGAAGGGGCGCTCTTCTTGAAATGCAAGGGGTTGCTTCGCATAAGCGGCCTGCCCCACAAGAGCGATACTCACGCCCCGCAACTTCCAGAGTACAGGGGGGCCTCTTGAAAGCGCCCTTTTGCTCGCCGTGCCCCCAAGTGCGCACCGCGGACCAACAAACTTCAGACCTGTCCTGGAACTCGACCTGGCCAGGATTCCCAGGTCATCAGCATCATCAACATCATCAACAATATCATCATCATTAACATCAGCAGCAGCAACACCATCATCACAGTCGTCAACACCACCATAACAGCATCACCACCACCAGCATAACCATCAGCATAATCAGCATCACGGTCAGCATCACCACTACCACACTACCACCATCAGCAGCAGCATCGTCATCATCAGAATCCTCACCATCATCATCCTCGCAAACAACATCATCGCCATCATCGTCGTCATCATCGTCGTCGTCATCGTCATCATCAGCATCAGCATATTCAACAGCATCACCACCATCTTCAGTACCATCATCAACATCATCACCATCATCATCATCGTCATCAGCATCGTCATCATAATCATCATCACCAGCAGCAGCAGCATCCTCATCATTACCAGCATCATCACCACCACCACCATCACCATCATCATCACCATCATCATCACCACCATCATCATCACCATCACCGTCATCATCATCAGCATCATTGTCATCATCATCATTATCATCATCAGCATCATCACCATCATCATCATCATCAGCATCGTCATCATCATCGTCATCATCATCATCATCATCATCGTCATCATCATCGTCATCGTCATCGTCATCGTCATCGTCATCGTCATCGTCGTCCGCAGCAGCAGCAGCATCGTCAACAGCAGCATCGTCAAACAGCAGCACCATTATCACCACCGGAGCGCTGAGCAGGGAGAACGAGAGGAGCGGGAGCGGCAGCAGGAGACCGGAGGTCCGCCGACCACACCACCTGCGTGCTCGCAAGGGAGGCGCTCGTGCCGCGGTGTACCGTGCCAGTGCTGGCGGGGCATGACGGCATCGACCGTGCGAGGAGAAGAGACGTCTCTCGCATGGGCACGGGAGACGTCGGAGGAGGCCGATCCGAGGTCCCGAGCGGAAGCAGGAAATACGTCTGCTGCCCAGCCCTATGCAGGCACTCTCCACAGAAGATGCGGTGCCCCGACGGGGGGTCCGTGAAGCTCCGACTGGGGAATCACACATCCTCCTCGACCAACGCAAGTGGCATCCTACACCGAAAGAACCGTGCCCTGTGAAGCTGAGCCCGCTCGTCCCACATTTCGCGCGCACGCCAGAGAAAGGCGGCAGATGGGTCTGGAGGAGGGGGGTAGAGGTACTGGGGCAGACTGAGAGGTGCAGGGTGAGGAGATGGAAGGGGAGGAAGGGGCGTGAGGGAAAGAATAGTGTGTGATACGTGCGCGTTTGCAGAGAGAGAGAGAGAGAGAGATAGAGAGAAGAAAACAATGACCAATCATACATATGTCCATGTACAAAGAGAACTACAAACATCTACAGAGGAACAGAGGACCTGTGGGAGTGAGAGAGAGAGAGAGACAACAAAAAAACAAGTAGAGAGAGAGAGAGAGAGAAGAAACATAAAGAGAGAGACAGAGAAATAACCGAACACAAGAGAGATGGAGAGAACAAAAAGGGAGGGAGAGGAGAGAGAGAGAGACAAAACAGAGACAGACAGACACACAGGTTGGCATGCCACCCCTGGCCCAAGATCCTCGTCAAGACGAGTAGGTCCGGCGCAGTGAACAACGGCGCCTCTAGAGCGGTGCAATGCAATCTGGTGGAAAGAAAGCTTTTATGCACAGAGGGGTCAATTGGTCCTCGACATGGAGGAGGAAACCAAGGAAAGCCTCAGGATTCAAGAGACACATGTCACCACTTCTGCAAACTATACGCTGCCAGGCGCGCGCCAGGTTCATCAGTTCTATTCAAGTGGCACGTGCGTGGCCAGACGCATAAAAAAGTGTGCAGGATGTGTGTAGTGTGTACTGTGCGTGTGTGTGTGTGTTCTGTGTGTTGTGAGCGTGAGTTGTGTGTTGTGTGTTGTGTGAGCTATGAGCGAATTATGTGGGTGTATTGTGTGTGGCGTATGTGTCGCGTTGGTTGGGTGTTGTGCGTGATGCGTGTTGTGCGCTTGTGAATTATCTCTGCGTGTTATGTGTGCCGTCGATGTTGTCTGCGTTCTGTATAAGTTGTGTGTGTGGTGACTTGTGCGTGGTGTCTGTGTGTGCTCTGTATATGTGTGCGTGTGTATTCTGCGTGTGTGTGTGTGAGTGTTGTACGTCGGGTCTCGATTTTGGGAGGATGTCTCAGGCAAAAAAAACGTTCAATCCCACCAGTTCTCTGGGCGTCGGTGCTTTAGGGAGTTTCCTCTTCCACCCCTCCTTCTTCCCCTTCGGGGAGGGGTTTACCCCTCCGCCTACCCCCTCCCCATTGACCTGGACAAGGGGTTTCGCGAGTCGTCGGAGCGTCCAAAACGGACTCGGCGAGGAAGCCAAAATCATTAATGGACTAGGGTGTTGGCCCCATTTGGGCCTCCTGAGGGGGGGGCCTAATTAATGCTCCCCTTTTGTTTGATCGATCTCCTCCAAGATGGCCCCAAGAAGCGCACAGGAGGCCCCAAGAGGTCCCAAGATGGCCCCAAGATGGCCCCAAGAGGCCCACAAGAGGCCCCAAGGAGGCCCCAACGGGATCCCACGCGGCCCCAAGGGGCTCATCCGAGGCACCCAAGACGCCGAAGAGCCCCCCCATGACCGCCAAGAGACCCCCGAGACGTCCCAAGACGCCCAAGAGATACTCCAAGAGGCTCCGAGAAACATCCAAGAGACCTCTGGCCCTTTTGCTTGCTCTCCTCCTCTTCCGTCCTCCTCCTATCCCTTCTCATCCTCCTCCTCCACCTCCGCCTCCTCCTCCTCCTCCTCATCCTATTCATCCTCCTTCTCCCTACTCCCTCATCCATCCATCCAATCCCACCAGCCCTCTGGGCGTCGGTGTTTTAGGGAGTTTCCTCTTCCACCCCTCCTTCTTCCCCTTGGGGGAGGGGTTACCCATCCCCCTGCCCCCTCCCCATGGACCTGGACAAAGGGTTTCGCGAGTCGTCGGAGCGTCCTAGAAAACTGCCTCGGCGAGGAAGCCAACATCATTGTTTTACTAGGGTGTTGGCCCCATTTTGGCCTTCTGGGGGGGGGACGCTAATTCATGCTCCCCTCTTGTTTGATCGACCTCCTCCAAGATGGCCCCAAGAAGCGCCCAGGAGGCCCCACGAGGTCCCAAGATGGCCCCAAGATGGCCCCAAGAGGCCCACAAGAGGCCCCCAGGAGGTCCCCAAGATACTCCCAAGAGGCCCCAAGAGACCCCCCAAGGGCACCCAAGATGCTCCAAGATGCCTCGGCGAGAATGCCAAATCATTGACTGTACGAAGGTTTTAGCCACATGTTGGCCTCTTGGGGGGGGGGCACTGATTCAGATGACTCCAAGAGCGCCTGGGAGAGCCCAACATGACCTCCAAGATGGCTCAAGATATCCCAAACTGTCTCATCATGGCGTCCTCTGCTCGCTTGTTGGTGGAAGTCTCAAGCAAAACGGCAATGTTCTAAGAATCGGGCTCCAAATCACTAAGTCCCAATGTGTTGTTGAAGGCGTTATGGTAAAATGTTGAAAAGGGCTGTGCTGTTGGACCCTGACGTCGCGATCTGTGCGCGGGGGGGGGGCACCGATGTTCAGAAGGATGAGGGCGTCCCTAGCGAAACGACAACAACAACTCGAAAGGAAAGCTAAGAAAACGCATCTGAGCTGTACTTCCTCCGGGCGTTGGGCATAACTTATTTATGGATATATATATATATATATATAACACCGGGAAAACCCAATCATAATAATTCTAGGGCTGTAGGGCTATGTGGCTGTACGGTTATAGGACCGTAGGGCTAGGGCTATAGGACTATAGGGCTATAGGGCTATAGGAACATAGGGCTATAGGGCTACAAGACAATAAGCCTATAGGACCATAGGCCCATAAGGGCTCTAGGGTTATAGGGCTATGGGGCGATTGGGTTATAGGGCATAAGGACTATAGGGCTATAGGGCTAATTAGGGCTATAGGGCTATAGAGCTATAGGTTTATAGGTCTATAAGGATATAGAGCTATAGGGCTGTAGGGCTGTAGGGCGATAGAGCACCCAGGCACCCCGGGGCACCTCCGGGCACCCCTGGGCACATCCGGGCACCCCCTGGCACCCGGGCGTGCAGCGAAAATCGGCGGCAAACCTAACCTAACCAAAAATATATATATAGAGAGAGAGAGAGGGAGAGAGAGGCGTGTGGAAGTGGCACATGCGTGCTCATGCTTCTACATAGAGGACTGCAGAGCGTAAGCATCTCAGGAAAGTGTGCGGCACAAGAAGGTGTTCCACACCTTGCGATTGTCGTTGAGAAGACAATCGAGCGAACCTGTCGTTGAAAGATCTGCGGGCAACGTTGACTACGTCGGGATTCAAGCTTGGAGGGATGTCTCGCGCAAAACCGATACTTTCTAAGAGCGACGTCCAAAATCATTGAACACATTGTGTGTGTTGAAGATGTTCTGTCAACATGCTCTGAAAAACCATTGTGCTGTTGGACCGTGACGTCGAGAAAACGGCCAAACACATCGCGTGCGGGGCGGGACGGCTTCAATTGATCGCGTCTGAGTTCTACAACCGCGGAGAGGAGTGTACGATTATATATATAAATATATGTACACACATACATACATACTAGAACCATCGCGCGCGCTTTGCGCGCGCTCAAGTTCTAGCTAGGCTTGATAGGCTAACTCATGTCATCTCATTGTGGTCGCTTCTTGCGTCCAGGGACTCCCTTGGAGGCCCTGCGCAAGCCTCGGAATCGTGTAAAGGGGAAACGCGGAAACGCAGAAATCATGAACTTCCTTTAGATATTCAACGTTTTGGGGCTCTCAAAGGCTTCCTGGGTTCTTTTTTTGGAGGTGAGGGGGGTCTGAATTGTGGTCTGTTGTGCAAGAGTAGACCGGGGGCCAAACTTGAAACAAAAAAAGGAATTGTAGGATTTCCATGTTTTTCCAATTCCTCGGCGCTGTTCGGCGCTGTTTTTTGTTTGTGCCTCGCGGGTTTTGTTAGCCGGGCCCCTCAGGGGTGTGGGATCTTCCGGACCCCCTGGGGGTTCTGGAGGCCTCCTGGAGGCCTGGAGAGCCGTCGGAAGGGTGTTGCGGGCTGCGCGGGAGCGTGTTGGGCCGTTCTTTACGTTCTGGGGGCTCCGTGGGGTCGTCATGCGCTGTCCTTCGGCGACTTGGGGTCTCCCCCTGGGAAGCTGGGAGGCGCGGCACCGGCCAGATGTCAGGGGATGTGTAGGACCCCCGAGTAGGAGTCCCACTTTGAAAAAAAGGGGGATTCTGGGAATTTTCCTTTTTCCTCAAAATCCTCGATCTTCGAGGCGAAAAACATTAGAAAAACCACGGGGCATCAACGATTTGACCGTCTTTGTGCTCTCTCGGGACAGCTCTCGCAGTTCTCTTGGGCTGTCCTTGGAGCCTCGTCGGGGTCTTTCTGGTGCCTCTCAAGAATCGGGGGTGTGTTGGGGGCCTCTGGGAGGTCCCGGAAGCCTTTCGGAGGTCTCTGGAAGCATCCTGCTCCCGCTCTTGGCCCCATCTTGGGCCTGTTCTGGGGTGGTCTGGGGCTGTCCTGGGCGCCTCTTCGGAAGTCTTGGAGCCTTCTTGGCCCGTCTTGGGGCCGCCCTGAGGGTCTCTTGGGTGGTCTTGGGGCGGTCTTGGGAGCCTCGTCGGCGCTCTTAGACCGTTGGAAGCTCGAAAACGCGAGAAGCCAAAAACATTGAAAAAGAAAACGATGAGAGTCTACGATTTTGGCTTCTTCGGGCCGTCCCAGGACGCCTCTACTGGGGTGCCTCTTGGGGCGTCTTCGGGGCCTCTGTTGGTGTTTGTTCGGGTCTCATGGGGGCCTCTTGGGAAGTGGGCGCTTCTTGGAGCCTCTAGGGGTCTCCTGGGGGCCTCTTGGGCCAAACCGCTCGAATCCTCGATTCCTCCTCCCCGTCTTGGGAGCCGACTCGGGGCGTTCTTGGGCGGTTTGGGCGCCTCTGGGGCCGTCTTGGCCCCTTAGTGGGCCGTCTTGGAGCCCTCTTCGGGGCATCCTCGACCAGCTTGGGTGCCTCTTGGGCCGTCTTGGACGCAGTGGAAGCCCAAAAGGCGAACACGCCAAACATAGCAGTTTTCTCATAGGACATCGACGATGTTTGCATAATGGGGCTCTATTGGAGTGCCCCTTGGGCCGTGTTCGGGGACTCTTTTTGTGTTTTTGCGGGTCTCTTGGGGACCTCCTGGAGCTTCTTGGGCGCTTCTTGGAGCCTCTTGGAGTCTCCTGGGGCCCTCTTGGGCCAAATGGCTTGCATTTTCGGTTCCTCGAATCCGTCTTGGGCGCCGACTTGGGGCGTTGTTGAGCGGTTTAAGCGTCTCGTGGGCCGCCTTGACCCCCTCGTGGGCCGTCTTGGGGCCCTCTTGGGGGCATCCTCGACCAGCTTGGGTGCCTCTTGGGCCGTCTTGGACGCAGTGGAAGCCCAAAAGGCGAACACGCCAAAATATGAATTTCCTATCGGAAATCGACGATGTTTGCCTATTTGGGGCACTATTGGGGTGCCTGTTGGGAGCCTCCTGGGGGTCTCTTGGGGGCCTCTTGGGGCCTCTGGGGGGCCTCTTGGGGCATCCTGGGGACCTCTTGGGGCCTCCTGGAAGCCTCTGGGGCTGAAAGGTCTGAATTTGAATGTGGTTGTGCACCTCTGGAGCCCCTAATTGCCCCTCTGGGGCTCGTCTTGGGGCTCTCTTGGGCTGTCTTGGGGGCCTCTCGAGCCGTCTTGGGACCCAGTTGGGGTCGTCTTGGAGCCCTCTTGGGAGCCTGTGGGGCAGTCTTGGGTGCCTCTTGGGCCGTCTTGGACGCAGTGGAAGCCCAAAAGGCGAACACGCCAAACATAGCAGTTTTCTCATAGGACATCGACGATGTTTGAATAGTGGGGCTCTATTGGGGTGCCCCTTGGGGCGTGTTTGGGGACTCTTGTTGTGTTTTTGCGGGTCTCTTGGGCGCCTCTTGGGGCTTCTTGGGCGCTTCTTGGAGCCTCTTGGGGTCTCCTGGGGGCCTCTTGGGCCAAATGGCTCGCATGTTCGGTTCCTCGAATCCGTCCTGGGCGCCGACTTGGGGCGTTGTTGAGCGGTTTAGGCGTCTCGTGGGCCGTCTTGGCCCCCTCGTGGGCCGTCTGGTTTCCCTCTTCGGGGCATCCTCGACCGGCTTGGGTGCCTCTTGGGCCGTCTTGGGCGCAGTGGAAGCCCAAAAGGCGAACACGCCAAAAATATGAGTTTTCCTATCGGACATCGACGATGTTTTCTTATTTTGGGCTCTATTGGGGTGCCCCTTGGGGCGTCATCGGGGCCTCTGTTTGTGTTTGTTCGGTTCTCATGGGGGCCTCTTGAGGCTTCTGTGTTCTCCTTGAAGCCTCTTGTGGTCTCCTGGGGGCCTCTTGGGCCAAACCGCTCGAATCCTCGATTCCTCCTCCCCGTCTTGGGCGCCGCCTTGGGGCGTTGTTGAGCGGTGTAGGCGCCTCGTGGGCCGTCTTGACGACCCCCTCGTGGGCCGTCTCGGGGCCCTCTTGGGGGCATCCTCGACCGGCTTGGGTGCCTTTTGGGCCGTCTTGGACGCAGTGGAAGCCCCAAAGGCGAACACCCCGAAAAAACTAGTTTTCCCAAAAGACATCGACGATTCTTGCTTATTGGACCTCTCTCGGGGTGTCTCTTGGGGCGTCTTCGGGGCCTTCGGGGGCCTTCTTGGCGTCATGGTAGTCGTCTTGAAAGGCGTCTGGAGCCATCGCTGCGGCCTCCTGGGGCCTCCCTGCAGCCTCTTGGGGCCCTGTTGGCCCCGGGTCGCCGAAACCGAAAAACAACAATTGGGAAAATGACGCCCGGTCCCCCCATGCGCTGTCGAGGTCGTGGTTATATATCTATAATATATATACATATATATATATATATATATGTACCCATAGGTGTATATATATATATATACACATATGGATAGATGTCTAGGTGTGTATGTGTGTACACATGTATGTACACATGTCGCAGCATCGATCGCTCATGACGATCTCAGTGGCCCTAGCCCCGCTCCTGAAGACGGGCGCGCTACCTAGTAGCGGTCAGCACGCGTCAATATCGAGCAGGGAACGCCTGGCCAATGGAACCACTCCCATCAAAATCTGTCCAAGCACCCTGTTGCTTCCTATTCCCCCACCGCTGGTCGTCGTCCTACTCCTGATCCTCCTCATCCGCCTTTTGTTTGTTGTTGGGGTTCGTATATGCCCCTACTTTGCCATCCGGGAGGCCCCATCCTGTCTGTCCCCAAAGAAACGTTCGGAGGAGTAGACGTCGTTGCTCTCAACATTGAAGTTCTGGCGCCGACGTTGCAGAATGTGTGGCAAGAATGCGCCGTGGCGCCCTTCTCCTGCGGAGGGGCGAAATGTCGCTCTCGCCTCGGCGCCGTGTTCTTTTCCTGCACGTGAGCTGACAACGATGTCGCTTGCGCCTCGGCGCCCGCGTACATTTATGTCGCCAGAACATTGCGCTCCCACCTCGGCGCGGACCACATTCCACCTGGAACCTGTCAGTGCCCCCAGAGGCCCAAAACATAAATACACCAGAGAAAAATCCCACTCAGTGTATGGTTTCCGTTGAGGAGATCGGCTGGGAACCTGGGAGCCCAGGAACCCAGAACCTACCGAAATCGGCCCGGAACCAATAACCGGGAACCCGGGAACCCGGAACCGGGAACCCAGGAACCCAGCCTGCTGCCAAAATCGGCGGGAAACGTTCGCCACATCTCCCAACTTCCGCTATAGGACCCCCTCAGCGCAAGCACCGATTGGGGGAACTTGAAGGGGCGTCTTCGTGAACTCGCGTCACGCTGAGCAGCACGGCTCGCGCGCTACTCTGTCCGCGCCGCCGACCCCCCACGCCGCGCCGGACACGGCAGCCCGAGGGGCGAAGGGGAGCCCCCCGAGCAGCCGCCACGACAGGCGAAGGCCCTGGGGCCCCAGGCCTGCGCACGCTCCGCGGGCCGACCTCTGGAGCCACGCTGGAGGCCAGCCCACAGGAGACCTCCCACAAGGGGCCCCACCTTGGGGCCCCAGGACATCCACAGATGTTTGCTGGTGTGGGAGCGTCGCGCCCTCCATCGCACAAACCGGCGGAACCCAAGGAACCCAGGGCACCCATGGGGCAAGCGGGGTGTTCCTTGGCATGGGTCTCCTCTGTTGCGATGAGCGCATGGAGATGCAGAAGCAAACGGTGGCAGAGGGCAAGGCTCGACCAGAACCGTGTGTTCCATGCTCGGCTTGCTTTAGTTGTCCCTCGTTCTGTCTTTTTGCCCGCCTTTGCTGCAAGACGACATCCATGCGAAAACGGTCCACGAGATCGCCAACACACCGGTGAGCTCGAGCCATGCCAAGGAGAACGCCTCCGCGGCTGCTTTTTGCCGACGCTCCAGCCGGGGGGCGCTCGGAATCCCAGCGGGGCGCACTCGAACGAGGGCCGCTCGGCCTGGTCTGGCCGACGGACATCCTCGCTGTTTCCGAGAGGCTGGCCAGGTGAGTACCCGGTCGCGGGAAGAGGTGGGCCCTGGTCCGGGCCCCCCCTCACCAACCCCCACGTGCAGGGTAGGGGGCAGAGAGGACGTGTGTGCTTTCACGTGCACGGGCGCAGCTGTCGATGCCTGGAGCACCCTGCGTGCTTCGCGCACGTGGCGCGCCTGGCGTGGCTGGAGCGCGTAGCACACTTGGCGCATCTGGCGCACCAGGCGCGCTTGGCACTCTTTGGGCCCCTGGCGCACGTGGCACACTTGGCACGCGTGCGCGGCACCTCGCAGCTGTCGTGCACATGGTGTCTGTCTGTCCATACGATGGCAGCTTCTGCCTATGCAATGGCCAAGCTTTGGTCCTACCCAGATGGCGGGAGGACGAGCGGGAGTGAGCGAGACGGCTTGCGGCGTACAGTCAACCCGTATAGTAACGATGCGCGGCAAGGATGCAAGGGCCTTGGAGGGCCATGTCGACAATCTGCGAGCGGGGCGCGGCCAGCGAAAGCGGCCAAGGATGGACCGAGGAGGCAAGGATGCAAGGGTACCCTTGGGAAGGTTGTCCATCCTTACTATGCGGGTGGACTGTACCGACTGGGAACTTTACCCTCGCCCCACCCCCCTTCCGTGCTTTGTGCGGCCGACATTCTCTCTAGCCCAACCCAACTGCCGACTTGGAGAAGGGAAGGAGGAGGGCGGAGGAGCAGGATGGTCTGGCCGCCCAGCGATTTACAGCCCAGCCCAACTGCCGACTTGGAGGGGGGAGGGAGGGGGGCGAAGGAGCAGGAAGGTCTGAAGGTCTGGGTGTCCAGCGAGCTCTAGCCCAGCCCAACTGCCGACTTGGACGGGGGAGGGAGGAGGGCGGAGGAGCAGGAAGGTTTGCAGGTCTGGGCGCCCAGCGAACGCGAGGTGCCAAGAAGGGAAGGGCGGCGCTGCGGAGGAGCACGGCGAGGACGAGGACGCGGACGAGGGAGAGTGAGGAGGGGAGCGAGGACGAGGACAAGGGAGGAGGAGAGGAGGAGGAGACGAGGGATAGTGAGGAGAGGAGTGATGACGAGGACAGGGGAGGAGGAGAGGAGAAGGAGGAGGAGGAGGAGGAGGAGGAGGAGGAGAGGCGAGGAGGACGACGGAAATCGTGTGCTGCGGCCAGATCCGTGCCCTCGCTGCCAGGGCAGCGAAGCGACGCGCGACCCCATGGAGAGACGCTCCGCGCGGAGCACCCTCGCAGAGCGGCCCGGCATCCGCGCGCCCAGACCGCCTGGCCGACGGCGTGCGTGTGCCCAGCACGCGAGGGAAACGGGAGGAGGGCGAGGAGGGAGGGAGGAAGTCTTGAAGAGGGAGGGGAGGGGAGCGAGGGAGGGAGGGGGAGGGGGGGGAGGAGGGAAGGAAGCCTTGAAGAGGGAGGGAGGGAGCGAGGGAGGGGGGGGAGCGAGGGAGGGAGGGGGGGAGGGAGGGGAGGAAGCCTTGAAGAGGGAGGGGGGAGCGAGGGAGGGAGGGGGGGAGGGAGGAGGGAGCGGGGGGCGAGCGAGCGAACGAACGCCGGATTCGCGCGTGCGCAGCGCTGGCGCGCGGCCGTTGGGGCGTGGCGGTGGAGGCCGTAGCCTCGGTTCGGAGGGAGGAGGGAGGGGGGGAGAAGAAGGGGTGCGAGGGACGACGGAGGGAGGAGGGACCGAGGGAGGGGGAGGGAGGGAGGGAGGGAGGGGGGCGGAGGAGGAGGAGGAGGAGGAGGAGAGAGGAGGAGGAAGGAGGAGAAGGAGGAGGAGGAAGGAGGAGAAGGAGGAGGAGGAGACGGAGGAGGAGGAGAGGAGGAGGAGAAGGAGGAGGAGGAGGAGGAGGAGAAGGAGGAGGAGGAGGAGGAGGCAGGAGGGAGGAGGAGGAGGAGGAGGAGGAGGAGGGAGGAGGAGGAGGAGGAGGAGGAGGAGGAGGCAGGAGGGAGGAGGGAGGAGGGAGGAGGGAGAAGGAGGCAAGAGGAGGGAGGGAGGATGAAGGATGTAGGTAGGTAGGCGTCCTCCCGTAGAGGATTTGATGTTGGGCCCGTGGGTCCGGTTCCTTTAGCGTAGGGTCGCAGGGCCAAAGGGGCGACTGCGTCGACTCCGCGACGTCCACCCAGGAAAAGGCAGGCTCGCTCGTGCAGGGGGGGGCGGCCTGTGACTGCCCAGCCCGCCCTTGCCCGCCTTCGAACCCCACCCTGCGCAGACGAAGCCGCACCTTCGCCCTAGAAGCAAACGCAAGGAGAGACGAGCGGAAAGCCTGGGGAGAAGCCTCTTCTCAGGACCCCTCCCGCAAGGACCCCCGCCCTTACTCCTGGCCGCCTCCTGTCGACGCAGTGCGGCACTGCGGGACTAGGAGTACGGGTATGTCGGGCGTGTCTCCCTACAGGGGGATTTTCGACGAAAAATGAAAATACCCCCAAAATACCCTAAAAGGTCAAAAAGTGCTCAAAAAATAATCCCCAGACGATTTTTGTAACATGTTTTGATTCTTTTGGGTGTATTTTTTTATGTTTCACCCCAGGAGGCATGGTGGTCACCCCAGGAGGCAGGATCTCGGGGCGGCCACGGAAGACTGCGCAAGACACGTCGGCACGATCGGCACGCCACGGGCAAAGCTTCGTACCGACCCGGCCCGGCCCGACCCAGCCCAGACCCCCAGGGGACTCGGACGGAGAGATAGGCGGCAGGCGAGGGGGGGAAATGAGAAGGAGAAGGCCTTCTCAGAAGGCGGGCGGCGAGACTTCTTAGAACCCCTCGCGCCTTCTGAGAAGTTGTTCTTGTCTTCCGTGAAGGCTTGGGAAACTTCTCAAAGGCCGGGGGACTTCCGAGACCTCTGAGAAGGCCAGCCCCTTCTCACTTCCCCCCCTCGCTCGCCGCCGAAGGGAGGGGGGGACCACGGGGAACGTGGGAGGGGGGAAGGCGAGAGGCAGGAATGGCGGAGGGAGAGGAGCGAAGGCACAGAGGGGGGTGGGGGGGCAAACTGACGCCACGGAACACGAGGAGGCAAGCTTGACACGCATGGAGCAACAACCGCACGGTTATTCCTGACCAGCGGCTGGGCACGCAGCTCCCGGACAGCCAGCGGGCCTGGCCCCACGCTCACCTCCTGCAGACAGCGACTCCAGCGCCGACGAAAACGACACCGACCACAGCGACCACGACGACGGTGCCGACGACGACGAGAGCGACGACGACGACGGATGACGACGGCGAAGACGACGACGACGCCGACGACGACGACGAACGTCGACGAACGAACGACGACGACCACGACCACCCCCACGACCACCACGACCATCACGAGAACGACCACGACCACGACCACGACCACGACCACGACCACGACCACGACCACGAACGACAAGGGAGCAGGGAGGAGGGAGGAGGGAGGGAGGGAGGGAGGGAGGGTTGGAAGGAGGGAGGGAGGAGGAGGGAGGGAGGGAGGGAGGGAGGGAGGGGGAGGGAGGGAGGAGAGGAGGAGGAGGAGGAGGAGGAGGAGGAGGAGGAGGAGGGAGGAGGAGGAGGAGGAGGAGGAGGAGGAGGGAGGAGGGAGGGAGGGAGGGAGGGAGGAGGAGAGAGGAGGAGGAGGAGGAGGAGGAGGAGGAGGAGGAGGAGGAGGAGGAGGAGGAGGAAGAAGAGGAGGAGGAGGAGGAGGCGGAGGAGGCGGGAGGAGGAGGAAGGAGAGGAGGAGGAGGAGGAGGAGAGGAGGGAAGAAGAGGAGGAGGAGGAGGAGGAGGAGGAGGCGGAGGAGGAGGAGAAGGAGGAGGAGGAGGAGGAGGAGGAGGAGGAGGAGGAGGAGGAGGAGAAGGGGGAAGAGAGAGGAGGGAGGAGAGAGGAGAGAGGAGGGAGGAGGGAGGGAGGAGGAGGGACAAGGGAGGAGGAGGAATGAGGCAGGAGGAGGGAGGGAGGAGGCAGGAGGCAGGGAGGAAGAGGGACGAGGAGGGGGGAGGTGGAGGGGCAAGAAGAGCACGAGAAAAGGGAACCGGGGAGAGGAGGGCGAGGGCGGAGGACCTGGGGCGCGCAGCGGCGGGGGCCGTCGCGCGAGGCACCGGGAAGGCGATGCTCTCGCCCGAGCGCGCGAAGTTGCTGCGGAACCTTTCGAGGCGCCAGGAATGCCCAGAGATCCGACGTTTCAGCAAAGATTGGAACGGCAAGTTTTTGGCGGTTCTCTCCTCCAGGTACCCTCGCTGGGTCTCAGGACCGTCAAGAAACGACTCAAGACGAAAACCCGGCCCTGAGGAAAATGGTCCAGACCTCGAGGGCTCACGCATCGCAGCAATTGGAGCGGCCGAATTTCTCGGGGGGAGGGAGGTGCTATCTGAAACCTCGCTATGAGGGACGAAGCGAGCGGAGGCAAGAGGACGAAGCGAGAGGAGGAAAGGAGGAGGAGGAGGAGGAGGAGAAGGAGGAGGAGGGAAAGGAGGGAAAGGATAAGTGCGGATAAGTGCGGGCCAAAACGGATCACGACCGCCTGCGCTTTCGTGCCGTGGGAGCGTCGGGCCGCTTCGGGCCGTCCCCGAGCCAGACCCTCAGCTCCAAGAGCCCCTACAGGGGCTGGTTTGTGGAAGGGTGCTGTCCATTCCACAACCGTGTCCGCCTACCCCCGATCACCCTTTGGGCCCCAGGGCTGCGTGGGGAGAATCGGCCCGCCCACCTGTCGCGGGCGTGCCCGGTGCACTTGCGGCAGAAGACATGAGTGCTACGGGTCACGATTTTGTGCCCCGCTCTCTGGCCCCTGTCGACCCTGGTGCACCCCCAGTCCAGAGCGGCCCGAGACGAGAGGAGAGCCACCAGGGGCGGGGCGGAGGGGTCGGGGGCCGCCAGGGCCCTGCCCCTCACGCTCACGACCGCCCCCAGGTCCCCAGGAAGGTCCAGGAGGACGGAGGGGGGGTCGGGGGGGTTCGAATCCGTCGGACTCGAGCCCTGCTCAGAGTCGACAATGTGACGGCCCAGGCTACCTACATAGGCTCCGAATTCCAGGATGTCCCGAGCCCGCCGATACTTCAGGCCGTGGGTTTCTCTACACCAGACTGGATGGGCATGGTACAGAGCTCCCTGCTTTGCATGGTCAGCTATTTTGTTGCCCTCCCACTGCGCGCAGCCGATTGCTGCTCGCTCGGCGCGCGTCGCGTGGGCCTTCAGCTCTTGCGCCTGCGCGGCGCGTGGGCCCAGGCCTCCGTACCCTGCGATGGCCTAGACGATGCACTCCCCGTGGTCGAGGTGCAGGTGGCTCCTCTTGTCGAGCCACGACGGTCCCGCCATCACGCCGTCGACGACGTTCTGGCTGTCGGTGCGGATGAAAATGGGCGGGGTGCCTGCCTGCGTCGCCTGCCGCCGCGCGTAGAACTCCACCCGCAAGATGCTCTGGGCCCTCGGCGCGCCCGTTCTGGGCCCGTAGCCCCCGTCATCCATGTCGTACTCGCCGTTGTCCTTGAGCTTGGTGAGGCTAATTCCTCCTCGTCTCAGTGGTGCGTAGTCGCCGAACTGCCTAGAGCCGCCCAGCTTGTATGTCGCTCCTCCCGCTCTGCGCACGGCTGCCACCCGTGCCTTCTTCTCTGCAAACTTCGGCGCCCGCTTGTTGATGGCGGCCACTCTACTCCGTCTGCATGCTGTTGCAGTCCCTCCCAGGTGCTTCTCGTGCTTGACTACTCTCGCGCCGAGGTGCCTGGTCCTCTTGTTGTTGCGATCTCTCCCCGCGGCGGAGGAGGCCAGGGTGACCGTCTTCGCCTCCGTGCCGCTTGAGACCGCCATGTCCAGGGTCGTCTCGAGCCTAGAGCTCACGGCCGCGATGGGCTGCGGGCGGTCCTCGCCGACGTGCTCGTGCCTGCCGTGCGTGACCGCGGCGCGGTCCTCGACGTAGAGGCGCGCGTTCACCCAGGAAACCTGGTACGCCAGCCTGTCCAGCTCGAGGATGATGAGCATCTTGCGACCGAGCGGTATGTGCCAGCTGTCCGCCTCGATGCCCCGCTGCCCAGCCCTGCCCTCGGCGTAGCCCCCGTCCAGGACGCTGTGCCGCCCTATGCTGCACATCTTGCGGTCCGCCCGCATGGTGCTTGGGTTGGCGCCCCATCGCTGCGACGCCTCCCGTGCCTTCCGCTGAGTAACCCACTCGAAGCACTTGATCAGACCGAAGTAGGCCCCCTCGTGGTGGTGCCCGTCGGCCCGCGCGGCCTCGCAGTAGACGGCCTGTGGCCGTGCCGCGCGTTCCCACGATCTCCCTCGGCGCGCCCAGTCATGGGCTCACTTGTTGGCCGCCCCCCCAACGCCTCGCGTAGGGCATGCGGTTGGTCTCCCACATGAGCTCGGCCACGCTGTCCACGTAGCGCAGGCCTCTCTGAGTGCTGTGCTCGGCGTCGATCCAGGCGGCTGTGATCGCCACCCTGCCCCAATCGATGTCCGTGCGTCGCCCCCGCCCCGTCGGTCGGCGGCGCTCTCTCGCCGCTTCCGCCCCGACCAACGGGCAGTCCTGCGAAGCCGTGCGGCCGAGGACAGCGGGGGTCCGCCGAGGAGTATTATCTGGGAGGCTCGTGTTGCCCCCCTCGACTCGGCTTCCTGCGTGGCTTAACTCGTCCAGGTTGGCGGAGTTCTCCTGCTCGCCCATGGCGTCTACGTTGCCCTCCTCCTGATTTGGCACCGCGCGCCATGCTAGGTAGTCCCGCTCGAGGAGCGGCTCGATGATGTCCTTCCCAAGGATGCCCTTGGCGTTGTTCTGGGCGCAAGCCAGGTGGCCCTTGCCCTCTTGCCCGTCCTGGCCGACGTAGTTGAGGTACTTGCTCGAGTGCTCCTCGTACGTGTTGCCCATGATGAAGTGGTCGCGGCACCGTGCCTCCCAAAATGTGACGCACGAGCCGCGCGAAGTGTCGAACACGATGACCCCTTCCATCCTGTTGATCACCCCTATGTGCTGTAGCTCTGCTGGGTCCATGTCGACGTCACCGCCCTGGATCCAATACTTCCCCGCCCCTGCGGCGGCCGCGGTGAAACTCCGCGGAATGCCCTCGCTGTCCCAGAGGTAAGCCGTGCCCGCGGGGGCGCCCTCCTTGCCGATAGCCTGCGTCCTGCCCTTCGCACGGCGGCCCTTGGACTCGCGGGGCGCGTCGCCCCTCGTGTCTGGCCCCCTGACGTAGCTCATGTTGTTTGGCCGCACGGTCGCCAGGAGCACCTGTGCTCTCCAGCCTCCCCGCGCGGTGCGGACGCTCGGCACGGTGCCCAGCCTCCAGCCCTCCTTCTGCATCCGTTGGTTGACGCAGGAGATGCTGTGCTCGTTGGCCTGCAGCTCCTTCGCCATGACTGTGCGATACTTGCGCGTGTACCGGGTGGCCCGCATGGTGCGCTCCAGCGCGCCAGTAGGGTTCGCGATGATTGTGCAGAACCCCTGCCCTCGCTCTTTGTCAGGATGACGGCGGGGCCGTCCACGTACTCTTGCCGATGGTGAGCGAGGTGTCTGGCTGCGTGCCAGCCAGCAGAGGAAGAAGATGAGGCCTGTGGCGCTCGATCTGCTCGGCCGCACAGCCCGCCTCGTGCGTGATCTTTGTGATCTGCGCCGCGTCGGCGTTCTGGGGGAACGAGACCAACTCCTGCTTGATCTCCTCCTCGGCTCTGCGCTTGTTCCTCTGCTGCTTGTCCTGGGCGGCCTCGCGGGCTGCGTCGGCCTCCCTCTTGGCGGCTGCTGCCGCTGCTGCCGCGGCAGCCCGCTCCTCCTCGACGGTGTGCTGCTGCTGCGCGTGCTTGAGGGCTTCGGCGATCTTGGTGTCCGTCTCCTGCTCGCGCAGGCACTTCTTCGCTTGTTCCAAGAAGGACACGGCCGCTCCCCAGCCCTTGCCTGCCTTGGGCACGCTGAGCTCCTCGATGCGGGCGCTCTGCTTTTGCAGCTTCTCATCTTGTCTGGCCAAGAGTGCTTTCTCGTTCTCGAGCTTCTCTTGGGCCTCCTTGATTTCCTCCTCCAGCTTCTCGACGCGCTCCTGGGTGCGCTCCTGCTGTGCCTGCGTTTTGTTCCTTTCTCGTACGAGCTTACACTCCGAGAAACAACGAGGGATGTCGCTGCCGTTGTCGACAGCTGCCTGCAACTCATCAACCTCCTTCTGTACGATGTCGATGTTGCCCTGGACGTGCTTTGCCAAGTCTGGGTCCCCCGCATGTTTTCGAAGTTCTGCCAGGTGCACCCGTAACTTCTTGAGCTTAGCTTTGGTGGCATCGTCGGCATCAGCATCATCCTGGGTGCTGGTCGCACCGTGGTTCGTGGTCTTCGCGGAGTCTCGAACCTTCCAGCACTTTCAGCAGAAGTCGTAGCCTGCCCCATTCCGAGCTTTGCAACCGCTGCAAGCCCAGCCTCCATCCCGCGACTTGGATCGTGGGGCCATAAATCAGCTCGAGAGCGCAGTGCCACTTTGAAGTTGGCGCTCTCCAACACCGTCCCGCCTCTCTGCAGGCGCAAAGGCGGCTCGGCGCAAAATGGCTAAGGAGGGGAAGGAGGAGAAGGAGGAGGAGGGAAAGGAGGGAAAGGAGGAGGAGGAGGAGAAGGAGGAGGAGGCCGCGAAGCGAGAGGAGGCAAGGAGGGGCTCCTCCTGTTCCGCCTGTTCCTGCCCCCATCCTCCCCCTCCTCCGCCACCTCCTCCTCACTTCCTCATACTGCTCCCTCCTCGTCCTGACTGTTCCTCTCTCCTTTCTCCTCGTCTCCTCCGTCTCCCCCTCCTCAAAGAGGAGGAAGGCGTGGGGAAAGCAACCTAATGTTCAGCCAAACAACGCAGATACCACGCAATTCGCATCGACACGGGGCGACGCACAACAACGTGAGGTAACACGAAGGATGCTCCGCCAGTCTAGCCGTTTGGTGGCTATGGGGCCCCTCCCGCAAGGCCTTCGCCCTTGGAGTCCACACGCACACACACCCACACACAGAGACACACACATGTATATATATATATATATATATATATATATATACACATGCACACGCGCACACACACACACACACACGCACACGCGCACACGCACACATGCGCACACGCACACCCGCACACACACACTCACACACACACACACACACGCACGCACACACACACACACCCACACACTCCCCACACACACGCACACACAGACACACACACAGATAGACAGACAGACAGACAGACAGACAGACAGACAGACAGACAGACAGACAGACAGACAGACAGACAGACAGACAGACAGACAGACAGACACACACAGACACACAGACACACACACACACACACAAACACCCACACACACACATGCTGTGATGTGCGGTGTTGTGCTGTGTCGTACTGTGGTGTGTCGTGATGTGCTGCGTTGTGCTGCGATGTGCTGCGATGTGCTGCCGCACACGCACACACGCGGGCATGCTTTGCTGTGTTGCGCTGTGATGTGTAGCGGTGTGGCATGACCACCGGCACCGGACCCCGATTAGTCGTTCTCGTCGTCCTCTCCCTCCCCTCCCCGTCCCCTTTCCTCCGCCTCCCCTCTGCCCCTGCCTCCTGCCCTGCCTCGTCTTCCTCCCCCGTCACCGTCGTCGTCGTCGTCGTCGCCACCGTCGTCGTCGTCGTCATCATCGTCGTCGTCGCGTGGGGCGCCCCCCTTTCAGGTGTGATGGCACGGCTGTGGCCGGCGGGTTGAATCTCTTCGCGGTCCCCCTCGCCCTCCTCCCCTTTTGACACACGCACAAACACACACACACACACCTGTGGCTCAAACATGCTCTCTCACTCACCCACGTTCCCACGTGCTACCGTGAACCTGATGCGGAATCGCGCGGCGCAGGTGCGCCCCGTCACGCCACCCGGAACCGACTGACAGCCACCCACCGTCGCCGAGACAGCGCGCACACAGCACGAGCTGCATGCAGCGCTGGGCTTGCCGCACGGTGGTTGTCTGGCATCGCGCGTGTATGTGCATAGGCTGGGTCCACCAGTGCGGAGATGGGGCTGGTCCTGGCGGTTGGGTGCTTTCAAGAGCAACGTGCGGGGTGTGTATATCGGTGCTGGGTGGCTGCACTGCGGACCGTGCCCCACCCACGTCCGCCCCCGCCCGCATTCTGTGCCTTGGCACGCGGCTTAGGCTGAGAAGGTGAGAAGATACGGTGTCCCGCATTAGGCGGGGGAACGAACGAACACACACACAGACACACATCCACACACACGCGCACACACACATGCGCACACACACACACACACACACACACGCACACACGCACACGCACACATACACACATGCACATGCACACACACGCGCACACGCACACAGACACACACACACACACACACACACACGCACACGCACACACACATACATTCACGCAAACGTACACACATACCACAAGGCCCCTTCCGCAGGCTCCCGCTTACAAGGTCACGAGGCCCCGCCTGTAGGCGCCGCGCCCACGGGGACTGGCCGTTGACAGCAGAGGGGGTCCGGTCGTTCTCGGCCGGAAGTGGCCAGGGGGGGTCCGGTCGTTGTCGACAGAGGAGTCCAGCTCGCAGGGTCCCGCCCAGGGGACCGCAGCCTTGGCTGCCCTGGGCGCTGGCTGCCGCGCTGGCTGCCCCCTGGGCCCTGCCCCGCGCGAATGCGCCCGATGACCAAGAAGTCGCGGAACCTTGTCGACGCCGATCTTGGACATGGCCTGGTCGTCCCCGGCATTCGAGGGCTATCCACGAGTCGACGATGGCCAGGACGGAATGTGGCCACCAACGTTTCGGCGGTCGGTCTCGGTCGTGGCTTCGGCGGCGAGCCCGGGGGAGGAAGGCGGCGGGGCTCCTAAGAAGCCCTCTGGCCTTCTGAGAAGTCTCCTGCGCCTTCGGGGAAGGCTCAGCAAATCCCTCAGAAGGCCCCAGGCCCTCCGAGCCGTCCGAGAAGGCCCGCCCCCTCCCACTTCCCCCCCAGGATCGCCGCCGAGTCGTGGTCCTCGTTCTCTTAAAACAGGGCTAGGATCGGGATAAATCGCTCCAGAGCGTTCCAGAGCGCTCTCAGAGCGTTCCGGAACGCTCTGGAGCGGCCGCAGCGCCCAATACATCCTCCAAACCCGCCGATTCTCAGAGATTTCGAGTTATCCCGATCCGATTTTGACCCGATCTTCGCGTCGTTTTATCTCTCCCCCTCCGCATGGGAGCCCAGCCCGAGCTGCTCCGGGCAATGGCTGCCGCCGCGGTTAGACCGATGCGAGGGCCCCCGCCGCCCAGCAGGGAAGGGGGACTGGGATCTGCGCACCAGCCGGCCCTCTGGAAGCGTGCGGGGTCCACGAGCCGTCAGCATCGGGGGCAGCGCCGTGCTTCGCAATCGGCGAGCGTAACCAAATCCACGTGCTCGCTGTTTGGATCCCGGAACGCGGTCCCGTGGATACGAGATTGCATGGGCGTGTTCCGCGCGGGGAATCCGCAGGAGAACGCCCGGATCCGCCCAGGGGCCTAGCCCACGATGCCGCGGATGTGCATACGGATATGTTGTCCGCACACGAGTACTCATTGAAGCCTGGTGGATGCGTTTTCCAAGCGCCTTTTGTAGTAGGACGGTACAACATGAAGTCAGCACAACTTGCAGCGATCTACTCAGACCACGCTGTACGACTTTGCAGGAGGGAGGAAGCGAGAGGATATGAAGCAGGAGGCAGGAGGTGGTGACGATGACGGTGAGGTGGAAGTGGTTGAGAGAGCGGAACCAGAGGAGGTATGTGGTATGCAGTCGAGGGAGCAGGCGGAGGAAGGACGAAGGGGCGGGAGGAGCAGGGAGGAAGACGACGACGCGGACAGAGACAAACACGAGAGAGACACGACAAACGCGGACGAGAACGACGAAGTCGACTACGAGAACAATATCAAGGGTGAGGTTGGAGGGCGAGGATGGAGGCTGGAGAGGAGGGGTGAGTAGAGGACACGGGGTGAATGTCAAAGTCAGAACTCGGCAACTGGCGACGGTGCAGCCAGAACCTGGACAGGTGGCTGGACTCGATGTCGAAATCCATCTGCATCCACACTTGCTCAGCGAAATCCTCGCAAACGCCATGCGAATGAGCCGAGGGCCACGGACTCTCTGACTTCCATGTCTCCTCTCCTCTCCTCACCCATCCCTCCGTTTCCTTTGCCATCGCTTTCGCGCCCATCGCCACTAGCCTCCCTGATCCCGCACATCTCTGCCGTTTCTCCCCTCACTCACCCCGAATTGATCGGTTTGCAGTGAACCCCCAACCCCCCTCGTCATTGATCTGACGACGCGCCTGACAGTGGAATGTTAGAGTTATAGTCGCTTGTCTGGTGAGGGCCCTCGAAAACCCCCGCCCCTCAACTTTGCGCTCCGTCCCCCTTCTTGGCTTCGCCTCGACCCGGCGGGGGTGCATTTGCCATGCAAGGCCCCCACCGGGTGGCCCTGCCCATGACTTGGCAAACGGATGCCTTTGGTGAAGAGCTGACTGCCGTGGATGCCTGCACGGCCCTTTGGGGAGACGACGACTGCGCGCCGACACCCAAGCTGGGCCGCGCCAGCCCCAGAGGCCCCAGGATCGTTGCAAACGTCTGGCTGGCCTGGCCAGGATCAGCGCCTGCACTAGTCAAGCGCGCTCCACTACTCGCAAAGGTAACGATTCGCACGTGGCCTGGATCCGCCGCGCGGGATCTACGATCCACTGCATCGAAGCAGACATGTGTCTTCCGGACGTCTGCGAGTGGGCACCTGGCGAGGAGTTAGTGGAACGCGCTCGATGACACACCGAAGCCTGAGCCCAAGATCGGCCCCTGGCCAGGAGCGGTGCCTGTGGATGGCTGGCGCACGCCTGGCCAAGATCGGCGCATGACACCCTCCACGACCAAAGAGAGGAACCGACCCGTGACCCCACAACAGAACACTTAACGCGAACACATCGGTGCTAATGTCCCCTCCGGATCACTTGCACGGGCAGATCTTGTATCCGTTATTTGTTGTGATTCGTGGGTTCGCTGATCTCCGTCACACTTTTCTGGTGGCCTGCACTTGGCGTTGGTAGCTAGTGCGACTTTGCTGTGTTCGATATTTTGCTAACTCCAATTGCTAAGTGCTGTGACCTTATTCCCCAAACCGTGCTTGCACTTAGGGGCGTTCTTGCTTCTGGAAAAAGAGAGCCGGGTTTGGGGGTCGGTGTGGCGGCTATGTCGTCGCCGTCGCCGCCCAGTCGCCGCCCCGTCGTCTGGGCCCAGGGGTCGGTCTGGCGGCTACGTCATCGCCGTCGCTGCCCCGTCCCCGCCTCGTCAAGGCCCATCGTCTGTCCCTGGGGGTCGGCCTGGCAGCCATGGTGTCCCCGTCTCCGCCCCGTGGCCACCTCGTCGACACCACACGAGCTGCACCACATCACTTGCACAACATGCAGAAGAACATAGGCTCTCCCTGCCTGGCTATATCGCTCCCCCTGGGATCGGAGGTTGGGGGTGAGATTGCAAGGGAACGGAGACCCCCAACCGGGAAAAGCGTTTCGTTTCGTTCGTGTCGTGCGTGCGGGCGAGGCGAAGCTGCTTAGGCGCGCGAGAGGAATGAACCCGCCGCTGCTAGGGCGAAGTCAAGACGAATGATTCTCCCCCGCCCGCCCGTCCGGCGGTGGCTCGCGGTGTCCCGCAGTGTCCCGTGGTGTCCCGTGGTGTCCCGTGGTGTCCGCCGCTGCTAGGGTGAAATCAAGACAAAGGATTCTCCTCCGCCCGCCCGTCCGGCGGTGGCTCGCGGTGTCCCGCAGTGTCCTGTGGTGTCCCATGGTGTCCCGTGGTGTCCGCCGCTGCTAGGGTGAAATCAAGACAAAGGATTCTCCTCCGCCCGCCCGTCCGGCGGTGCCTCGCGGTGTCCTGTGGTGTCCCGTGGTGTCTCGTGGTGTCCGCCGTTGCTGGAGCGAAAACAAGACAAATGATTCTCCCCCGCCCGCCCGTCCGTCCGTCCGTCTGGCGGTGTCCCGCGGTGTCCCGCGGTGTCCCGTGGTGTCCCGTGGTGTCCCGTGGTGTCCCGTTGAGTGAGATCGGTAGTGAGCGTGATAGTGAGATTGATAGTAAGATCGATAATGAGATCGATACTGAGATCGATGTGGTACCCCGAGGTGTTCCGTGGTGTCCCGCGGTATCCCGAAAAGTGAGATCGATAGTGAGATCGACAAGTGTCCCCTGGTGTCCCGTGGTGTCCTATGGTGTCCCTTTGCATGAGATCGATAATGAGATCGATGGAGAGACCGATAGTGAGATCGAGAGGTGTCCCGCGGTGTCCCGTGGTGTCCCGTGGTGGTCAGTGGTGTCCCGTTGAGTGAGATCGATAGTGAGATCGATCGTGAGATCGACAAGGGTCCCGTGGTGTCCCGTGGTGTCCTGTGGTGTCCTGTGGTGTCCCGTTGAGTGAGATCGATAATGAAATCGAGTCAGCCAGATGTTGGTTCCCCCCCCTCTCCCCTCCCACAACCTCCTCATCACCCGAAGGGTGGTCGTATAGGTCGTACAGTATACATTTGATGTTACCCCATCGCTCGCTGTAAACATGAACCCATACAACACCACGCAAGCTGGTATCGACACACATCCCCTCATCCATAACATTACCACATGCCATCCAGCGTCATTCGCCCCGTTTTGCAAACATACATGACGAAATCCACATGCGCGCGGCGTCGCGCGTGCATGCCGAAATCCTTCAGAAACCATGGGCTTCGCATGGAATCGATGTCCCCGAAAACATCTGAGCCAATGGTTTCGCAACATGATTTCTGAAACAACATCTGTTCGCATTCCCGCGAAACCGTACGGAAACCATAAGTTATTCAACCTGTTTATCAAATGCGCCCAAGCGAGCCTCATGCGCGCGCGTGCCGAAACCATTCGAACACCTTTCCGCCACAGTTGGGGGCAGGATAACTGTCAAACAGCACCATGCGGACCACTCGCGCCCGTCGGCCACGCGCGCGTCGAAATCCGTGCGACACTCTCACACGCGGACACCTTCATCGTCATCGGCGTGATCATCATCGGCGCCATCATTGGCATCGCCGTCGTCATCGTCATTGCCACCAACGTCGCTACTATCTCATCGTGTCTGCCGTTTTCGACGTCGCCATGATACCGCGCCCGCACGCGTCACCGACTCGCACTGGCGTGCCCACGCGTCAGCGCGGCCTGCGAGACGTGCTGGGAGGTCCCCAGCGGTCAGCACCGCTGCGGCCGCGTCGGTCGCGCCAGACTGGTTGGCCGCTGCTGGCCGCTGTGCGCGCGAGCCTGCGCGCGCTAGCGCGGCCGCAGCGACGCGCCAGCCGGCGCCAGGCAGTCATCGCAATCGCCACTGCAGGGGTTTTGCAAACCAACTTGCGGGTGGGCGGGTGGGGTGATTGCGCGAGCAGCGGAGTTGACAATTCACTACGAACAAGCTGAATGGCGCAACATCGATTGCATCACATCTATTGCACAACGTATAATGCACAACATAGAGTGTAAAACATATGCTGCACCAGATAATGCGCCACAACAGTTGCACAACCTATGCTACACAATCTATGATGCACCACGTAGAAAGAACCTCATGTATGCAATATAGAAATAGGCAGCGGAAGGAGCGGAAACAAATAGTATTCCGCTCTACCCGTCCCATCCCATGGCAACCTCTGGGCGCCGAACACACACACATTATTCGATTGCTCTCTTCCCCTGTTTTAGGGGCTGCGCCAAATACACGTGGCACGCAAGGACGGTAAACCCTCAAGGGGGGTACGACCGAAGACGACGAGGGCGGGGATCGAGGGTTTGGGACACACGTGTTGAATGGCACGTGAGCAGGCAAGAGCGAACAATCTTAAAATGATTGTTGTTGTCGTCGTCGTCCTCGCCCGCGACCCCCACGCAACTCACCCCGCGGCCCACCCCGCGACACACTTGCGACACACCCACGTTGCGTTGACGAAAAATCGGCAATCGTTGTGCAGTCTATGTTTTCTGCTTTACGTACACAGAACGAGCGGCGCCTGCGGCGGGATTTCTCCGAGCCTCGCAGACTGCCGACGACCCCGCCGCCCCCTCACTGGCGAGGTGCTAACGTGTCAGTGATCTGCGCTCGTGCCCCGTCGGATGACCCACCCCCTCCCGCCGTCGCGGGCGGCGGTCCTCCGCGGCCTTGCCGATTCCGCTCCGCGGGAGGTGGTGGTCCGCCTCGCGCGGCGAGCGCGCCCTCGCCCCCACCCCCCACGCGGGGCGCTCGCCAGGGGGTCGGGCGGAGGGACTCGGGCACTGGCAGGACGGGGGTTCGTGGAGAGTGGCGCAACGATTCGTGCTCGGGGACGCCCTCGCTGCCCCGCTCCACTCGTCGGAACCTGCCTGGGGTATGCCTGGGGGGGCAGGTCTCGAGGGTCGGGGCGCAGGGCGCTCGGGAGGCGTGCCTCTTTCTTTTTGTTGATATGCAGTATTTTTCTGCAGTTGGCATCCGGTTTGTTTTCGGGTTGGGTTTGTTTGGGGGGGTGGACCATCACAAGGGCGCCAACCCGAAACAAAAGCCCTCTCAACCCGAAACAAAAAACGCAGCTCTGTGCAGTGTCTGCCTGGGGATCAGCTGGCCGCCATGGGCGACGCGCCAGCACCTCCAAAGGCTGCACCGACGGCCAGAAGACGAAGTTGGCAGAGGCTCCTGCCCGCAGCGCTGCGGAGAGGCCGGGGCCTGGCCCAGGGAGCATGCTCAATGAATGACACGAGCACGACGAGGACTTTGTGCGTCTCTCCCTCGGGCTCCAAGAGTGAGGCTTGAGGCTCAACACAGTCCCGCCCGAGTCTGGGCCGAGCATTGACTCGATCGGCCTGCCTGCCTGCCTGAAGACCACACACACACCTTGCTTTGGGGGGAAACCAGAAGGTACCGATACCGCTATTCCCCGGACCTCTCCTGGGGTGCGTTCTGGCCAGGATTTCGAGGCGAATCCAGCCGTGGCGACGACGGCCGCCCAGGAGGCCCTAAAAGGGGAAAAACGGGCGGGGGGGGGGGAAGAGGGATGGGTGCCTCTTCCTCCTCCGAGGCTGAGTGACCAGGCATCTTGTTTTGCCTTCGGGGCCCCAGCACTCGTCGGCCCCCCTTCTCCGCGAGGGGCCCCGGCTGTACCCGGGGGGCGAGCGGGCGAGCGCGCGGTGACGGCCTGGCGGGGTCGGCCCTGGGAGGGCGGCGCGGGGGGGGGGGCTGGGTGGCTCGAGGTCGACGCGGGGGTGACGTGGAGGAGTCGGATGCTGGGAGCTGGGCACGAGCTGGTGCAGGCTGGAGGTCGACAGAGGGAGGTGGAAGCTGAGTGTCGAACGCCAGAGGCTGGTTTTCGAAGCGCTGGGTGAGATCCTGGCGCTGGTCGAGAGAAGCGAAAGCGGCACAGAAAGCCCCCCTCCCTGATGCTGTGTCGTCTTCGCGGCGTCGGATCTCCGAGACTCTAGTGGAAGCCCCCTAGACAGGGTTCGGGTAGATGGGATCGGAGGATCGCGCCGCATCGATGACGCATCGACGACGCATCGGCGCTCCGACGGCGCGGAGAAAATCGGGCTCCACATCGAGCCGTATCACCAATGCATCCTCCGAACCAATGTACTCGGAGCCCACCTGGGAGGCCTGGATCCAGGACTCGGAGAGGCAAGAGCGCCAGAGCACTTTTGAACGGCTCTGCAACCCCGTGAGGGCCTCCGCCCTGCGTCGTTCGGGAGCGGCCAAGAGGGGGGTGTCCAAGAGGGGGGGTGCAAATCATGACCGGCGGCATGTGCGCGGCCCAGCGCGGGGGCCAGGGACGTAATGAAATAAGAAGAGGCGCCATGAAATCTGGGGAAATATCATGGCCCCCGCCATGATATCCACCCCCCCCTAGTCATCACCCCCCTCTTT
The DNA here is from genome assembly GCA_963575745.1 of Prorocentrum cordatum. Classification (NCBI taxonomy): domain Eukaryota; class Dinophyceae; order Prorocentrales; family Prorocentraceae; genus Prorocentrum; species Prorocentrum cordatum. The sequence goes on from CAUYUJ010012769.1 coordinate 413,934, forward strand.
TCCGCCCCCGAGCCCTGCGTCCTGGAGAAACCAGGGCGGAGCCCGGAACGATGCTTGGCGGGGCTCGGCCTCGGCGGGCCCTCTCCGGGCCGCAGGACCGCTGGCAGCCGACTCGGCTACGAGGACGGCGCCCATGCAACGTGCCATGATCCGAACACCGTTCCGGCCTGGCCCAACGCGGGAGGAGGAGGAGGAGGAGGAGGAGGAGGAGGAGGAGGAGGAGGAGGAGGAGGGAGGAGGAGGAGGAGGAGGAGGAGCAGGAGGAGGAGGAGGAGGAAGAGGAGGAGGAGCAGGAGGAGGAAGAGGAGGAGGGAGGAGAAGGAGGGTACGGTGCCCAATATGTCCTCGGCTCCGAGGGCCGACAGAAAACTGTGCACCGCACCGTTCCCGGGTCCAGTATCGGCGTCGCCTCGGGAGACGCCAACGCGGTGCGGTGCACACGAGCCGTCCGCGGATCAGGACAGAGAAAGCCAGCGTGGTCCCCTGGAAGAGGTCGAGACCCCTGGGCAGAGGCCTCGAGAAGCCAGGACGTCGGGGTTCTGCGCAGAGGCCTCCCCAAAAGGGATCCGAGCAGATGGCGTCGGGGGATCGCGCCGCATCGGCGATGCATCGGCGATGCACTGGCGATGCATCGGCGACGTCGGCGTACAGAAAATCGAACTCCACATTGAGCCGGATCGCCGGTGCATCGACGATGCGGCAAGATCCTCCGACTCCATCCACTCGGACCCCATTCGAACGACAAACAAGAATGGGTCTCACGTGAGATGATATAGCGACCTTACGCCTCGGCCTGCGCGCCGCCAGCGCGGCGGGCAATTTACGCGACAATGTCGGCGCAAACGAACTGTTGTTTGGGGGCGCCCGAAATAGGTACGGAAAGCAACAGTACAATGCCCAACAACAAATGTTGACCAAAACCGACAGCGGCCGCCGTTGGGCAGGCGGCTTTCTGTCTTCAGTGAACAACGTCCGCGGCGGCGCGGACAGCAAGTCTTGATCAATATGAACATGAACTGCTGTTGGGAATCGTGCCCATTATTTCCGATCCCTTTTCGATCATCCCGAGCTTTTTGGCGTCGTTCCCTTGGGAGGCCTCGACTTAAGTCGGGCCTGTCCCCCTACAGGGGCATTTTCGACGAAAAATAAGAAATACCCCAAAGATAGTCAAACAAATTATCCAACAATAATTTGGGGACTATTTTATTGTTTTGCCTTTTTGCGGAATGGCGGAGCCCCTGGATTCCTGTTCTTGAGCCAAGCGGCTTCGGTAACAACAATCTCAGCTCGAAACTGGTGAAACCCTGCAGCCCTCCTCGAGGCCGCTGCGCACGCTGGCGGGCTCGTCAGCCCACCATCTCAAATTACATCAGTAATTGCAACAGTGCTAGCCGAAACCCGTTCGGTTCCGTCTCGTGTAAAGAAACAGCCATGGCAAAGGAAACCTTCATTCACGTGATATCGGCCTCTATCTCGTTCTTTCTCTCTCTCTCTCTCTCGCGCGATACGACCTCGGGAGGTGATCAATCTCCGTCGTATATCTTCTGAACAAGCCAGCATTGCTCAACACAGACGGTATCTCGTACTGGTTGTCCAGGGTGCGTGCATTCACTGAAACCCAGATCCCCAATCTTGAGTACCCAAAAGCGTATGCCGACCATCAGCCTCATAATGTAGCTTGCTCCTGCTCTTGTAGGTCACTGGCCCTTGGACCTCAACTGACCTCATCTTCTTGAACTGCACCTCTGTCTCTGGCGAGGCATCTCTCCTGCGTCGCCTCGACGGCGATCGTTCATCTGACCCTGACCTCGGGTCCTGAAGGTTACACCTCGGGTCCTGAAGGAACCCGCAACCCTCTTCGTTTCGTACATGTCGAAATGGCGTGGGCCACAACCCAAAGGCACCTCGTGTCTCTAAAGATTGACCCACAACCCTGTCCTGCTTCGCCTTTACCACAAACACGTAGGATCTGAAAACCACTGCCACAATCGTAACCACCAAGTGCGAAACGAAACTTCACCAGTTGAACTCGCTCTTCATGTTCACATTGATTCTGAAACCATCCTCGTAGTAGTAGTCGTTTGTCGCCTCTGCTCCCGAAATGACCGCCATTACCGCCGAAACCTTCGTGAGCACCTCTGGGTCCTTGAAACTCGTCGCCTTGATTGAAATCAAACCCAGCGTCTTCATGCGTCTCCTGAGCGCGTCCTTGTCCATCGGCTTCGTTCCTATGTCCGCCACCCGGTCCTTCGCATTGACCTTCGCCACCTCCATGTCTCCGTCTCGTACCAGATCTTGATGCCGGATCCTTCAACAACTCCTCGCCTGCGTACGCGTCTCTGTAGACGCCGTCACCCGCCAGCTTGTCGTAGTTCACCCTCGGCTCCAACTCCTCGCAGACGTGGCGGTCCTCATCCTTCGTGATCGACATGGCGATGCCTATCTCCATCGCCTTTTCCCGTCCTGGCGTAGTAGGTGCCACATCTCCTCCAGCTACGATCGCGTTACCCGTCATCTCCGCGTCCTGCTCGATCTGTAGCTCCCGTCCGAAGTGATGACCAACCGGTATACCTGGAGCTCGCTGACCTGCTTCTTCAAATCGTGGTTCTGCTACTCTAGCATTTTCTGGTGGTGGCTGTGCTGCTGGAACTGCCGCTGGTGCTGCTGCAGGTTGCGCTTGTCCTGGTTGATCTCCTGATGCCATCTCGATCCTCGGCTCGGCCTCCTCGAAGATCTTGGCGAACCTCGTCCTGCACCTCGCGTTGTGTATTGATGAGTTCCCTTCGCATGCTGCACGCCCATCGGTAGGTCCATGCTCCTCGATCAGCGCCTTCGCGATGTACTTCCGGTTCCTGGCCACCTCATTCTGACCCTTCACCTCCAAGCCCCTGGGATTCCACGGCACTCCTATGAACGCGTTGTAGACCTCCTGGTTGTACTTGTCCTCCGTGGCCCTGAGCTTCATCGCCCTGGCGTGCTCGATCCCTCTCGGCGTACCTACGATGATTTCGTCGCTCTCGTCGCGCCTGCCCAAGAAGATACATTCGCCCCACCTCGGTTCCACCTTGGAGTAGTCCTGAGCCTGTATATTGTAGTCGATCGTCTCTCCGATCTTCCTGGGCTCCGACTTGAACTTCGCACGTCACAGTCGTTCGCAAGCTGTCCTGCCATCCGTCTTGATAGCGAACCTGGTGAAAAGTACCCCACGTGCCTAATCAACCACGGCATGATCAAATTCTTGGGTCCAATCTTCACCTCCAACTTCACCTCCAGCTCGCTGTGTAGTGTATATAGTAACGACTCCACTCTCTCCACCGCGTTCTCAATCGCACCGTTGCTCTGATGAGAACCTTTCGGAGCCTTCTCCACCTGCGTGCTGTGCTTCCTCCTGTTCTTCACCGCCGTGATCACCGCTTGTAGCGATGGCTCCTGGTCGCCCTTCAGGATGATATCCGCTGCTCCCCAAACTTCCAAGTAGAACTCCACCGCTGAGTTGACGTACTCGCTGGGCCCCTTGTGGATCACCATGATGGAAGCAACTGCATCCTCAGGCTTCTGCACCATCACCAGGACGTTGACCATCTCCGTCTCCAGCTCGGTGTTCACGAAGCAGTAGTCCATGCCAATGACTGGAATCGTCGGCGCCTCCTCTGGGTTAGCCTTCTTGTGACCATCTTACTTGCCTCGGCCCCAAAGACACCACTTGCACCAGTCCCGATGCGGCAAGTGCGTCTTCTCGTGGATGGCTATCTCCTCCGCTGTGGGCATGCACCTCTCCTTCTTGACCTTCGGCGGTCGCGCCTCGTCTGTCTCGATCTCCTCCTCCTGCTCCGCCGGCTGCTGAGCTTGTTCAGGTTCATCGCCTTCTAGAGGGCAGAGCGTGCTCGCGTCCACGTCGAAGCTGTAGATCCCACGCCTCTTCGAGATCCTCAGTGGTCTGTTCATCTGGTTGTTCGCGTTCTCGTGCTCGATCATCTCCTTGATCCGCTGGCTGACCTTCGGATTGACCACTGCTCCACCGCCTTCGTCGAACCATGCACCTTGAGCTCCCTTCGTCAGGTCGCTAACTGCAATGATCGTCTTGTGAACATCTTGTACATCGAACTGTCCTCGAATTGGTTGTCGAGTCCCAGCCACCTGCACGTGTGCTGTCTTGCAGCCGTTCGCGTAGATCTTAGTACCATCTGCCTGTCGTAGTGGCGGCGCGTCCGCTTCTTCTCGCGGCATTCTTGGTGCGGAACCAGGTGGGCCAACACTCCGTGCCGCACATGATACAAGCCTCACCTCGATCTCACCGTCGAAGTCATTCTCGAACTCTATCGGAATCAGGCAACTCTCGTCGTTCTCGTTGAACTTGTGATTGGGCTCCTTCTTGCGATCTAGACTCACAGTGTCTCCATCTACCTCCGCGTGATCTAAACCCGAAATGCATCTAGCTCATCAGCCTCGTTCTCATTCAGCATGAAGATGTAGCCCTCCTCGGCGTCGTAATCGTAACCTAAGTACTTCATGTCTTGATCCTTGGGCTTGTCGGGCGCAGGTGTGTTCTTCGTCTTGTCGCTCTTGCCCTTGCCCTTGCCCTTGCCCTTGCTGATCTTTCGCAAATCCTCCTTCGTAATCTTTCCGTCCTTCATGTCCTGCGTGGCCTTCCTGCTCTCCATGAGCCTGTGACATTTCTTGCCGCAATACTTGCCAGGCTGCGTCGCGCTCTGGTCGTAGCCATTGCCCTTGTTCTTGTCCTTGCCGTACCTGTCTTTCGAGTCCTTGCCGATCTTGCCGAACGCGAGCGCATCCAGATCCCTAGGCGCAGGACCACTTAGTGCCATCGCCGCCTGCTTCGACCTCAAGTAATTCAACACCTCAGCTCGTGCCAACGCGTATGTCGTGAACCTCGTCGCATTCAGCAATGAGATGCTCTCGAAGCTTTGACGGCACCAGTCGCGCACTGAGAACAGACTTCTTGATCGACTCCATGACCTTCTCGCCTGTCTGCTCTTCGTATCTCTGAACCAACGCCCCCCAAGACACGATGCCCTTGATCGGAACGTTCTCCTGCACATTCGGAAACAGTATCGAGTCCAGCATACCTGAGAACCTCGACGGCACCTTCGGCTCGAACTCCAAACACAGCAGTCGCCAGGCCTCCAAGCCTTCTCCTGAGGGAACGCTCTCCACGATGCCCTGAGCCTTGTCCTTACACGTCAGTACAAGGATGTAGTACAGGTTGGTGTTGACTCGCTGGGCCTCTTCGTCTAGATCTTCGCGTGCGAAAGCCTCCGCGTCGACCTTCGCAGCGTCCCGCATCAACTCCGCCATGCGAGGGTCCACCGCCATGTAGTAGGCCGCCAGAACGAAACTCCAGTTCTCCCACGTGACGCCGTCCTTGTACTTCGAATTCTCATCGAGCTGACCTGGGAACTGATCTGGCTTTCCGAGCAGCTTCGTGTCGACGAGTGACTCCGCTCTCTGTTGATATGGTCAGTCGTCTGCTGCTCCTTCTGCTGCTGCTCGCTGATTCGCATCTCGAAGTTGTTGTTCCAACCTCGCTATCTGATCTCTCTGCTGAACCACGACACCTTCCATGGCCACGATCCTATTCAGAACCTCCTCCGCTGTTGCCATCGCTGCGCGAGAAACGAGAAACTGGGAGCCTGGCCGTGGGCATTCGACCAGGCTCCGCTACCATGCGGAATGGCGGAGCCCCTGGATTCCTTTTCTTGAGCCAAGCGGTTTCGGTAACAACAATCTCAGCTCGAAACCGGTGAAACCCTGCACTTTTTGGTGTATTTTTGTTGGGGTATTTTTGATTTTTCGTCGAAAATCCCCCTGTATGGGGGACACGCCCGACAGAAGCCTCGACTGGGAGACCGAGCAGTGCACGCCTGGCCCCGCGAACGGCCGGCGCCACCCGTGCGGGCCCACGCCCGGCGGGAGCCCTCTTGCGGGGCGGGGCCGTGACCCCCCCCGCGGCCGAGGCAGGGCGGACGAGAGCGGCGGAGGCGGGAAAAGGGCAGGAGCATGCGGTTGCGGGCCCCAAGAATAGACCACCACCGCGACAACCACCACCACCACCACCGCCTCCATTTATCCTCCCTCCTCTGTCCTCCTCTCTTCCTTGCATTCCCTGGGAGAGGGAGGGGGGGGGTGAGGAAGGTGGTGGTGGTGGTGGTGTATATTTCTTCTAGGCCCCGTGGCAGGAGCAGGGGAGCGACGAAAGGAGAGGGGTCCTGCGCGAGATGGCACGGCGACCGTGAGCCGCGGCTTGCGCGGGCCGCCGGCGCGACACAGCACATCGGAGGCGAGGGGGCACTTGAGCACGCGCGACCTCACGGGAGAGCGCAGGCGGCCCCGTTTCTCCCTGCGTCGCTCGGGGGCGGGGCGCGGGGGCGGGGGCGGAAGGGGGACCGGGTGGGGGCAAGAGCACCGCGAGGCGGGATCGCGCGAGAACGGCGGGAGCGTGCGGGAGCGGGCATGGGCGGGCGGGAGCGGGGGAGGCAGAGGCAAGGGCGGGTGGGAGGTGGGGCTGCGAGCAGCACGAGGGCTGCTCGAGTGCACCACTGACCAGCTCAGCGAGGTGCCCATCTCCCAGGTCGGGGGAAACCTCCGCGGCCTTGCCTGTGGTATTCGTGGCCCCCCGTCCCGGCGAGCTCTCAGCGAGCGCCCCCGCGGCCCTCTCCGCGCGGCGACGCCCCTGCCGAGCGACCCGACCTTCCCTCTCGTGTGCGCCGTGCGCCTGCAACTGGCAGCCGCAGGACCAACCAGGCCAAAGCCTCGCTGCTCCCTCTTCCCTCTTCCTGGTCCTCGAGGGGCGGGGGGGGGAGCAGGAGGAGCAGGAGGAGGCGAAGGAAGAGGAGGCGGAGGAGGAGGATGTGGAGGAGGAGGAGGAGGAGGAGGAGGAGGAGGAGGAGGAGGAGGACGAGGAGGAGGAGGAGGAGGAGGAGGAGGACGAGGAGGAGGAGGAGCGATGCCGACCAGCGAGCCTCCTCTATCGGCGCGGTCCCGCTGCACTTGCGGGCCCGAGGCGACGGGCGAGGTGGAGCGGGAGGGGCAGCGGCAGCGGGCGCCGCAGCAGCTGCCGCGGCACGAGCACTTGGCAGCAGCAGCTCCCGGCCGAGGAGGCCTCCTCGGGCCTTCCCCGAGCTTCTCCCAGAGCTCCTTGGCGGAGGTCCGCGCGCGAGGCCGACATGGCACCACCCCGGACCTCTGCCAACATGTACTGTTGTTGCTGTTTTCCACCCGCCCGTGGCGCCAGAGGTCTCGGCCGCATCCATGGGGGTAGCTCTTTTTCCTTCCTTTCCCAAAAGGCCCACGCAAAGTGCGCACCTACCCGCCACTGACCACATGGAGAAATGATGGCTTAAAAAGCAAAACTCTGCTGCCAAAGCTTCGGCTAGGAACGCGGAGTTCAAGATGCCAAGAACTTGCCCTGCCTGGGGTAATTAGCTCTTCGCCCCCCCATCCGTGCTTCGAGGTCCCGGGGCTTCGGAATCGGCCCCAGAGCCGAGGTCGAGGAAGAACAACGTACAGGATTGACAGAAATCAGATCGTCGACGACGACGTCTACGACGACGTCGACGACGACGTTGACGATGACCACGACGACGACGACGATCGGATCGGCAACCGGCGGCGGCAGCAGCGGGAGCGCGGCGGGGCGCGCGGGCCCAGCGGCTGGCCATCAGCAGCCAGCGGAGGTCCCCCTCGAGCAGGGTCCGGATGCCCGGGCGGAGGCACTTCACCGCCACCTGAGCGAAGTGGCTCAGAAGCACACACATACATATACACCAATCCCAGGATTCCCAATATTCTGTCGTGTTTCCCTGATTTTCGTCTTCCCCCCGCTTCCCATTTTCCTGGCTGGGATCGGCGATCATGTGTCTGTGTGCCTGCGTGTGTTCCCCCCCCCCCCCCCCTCCCCGACTGAGCGACGAGAAGAAACGGGTCTCACGCGGGAAGACATATCGGGAGCGGCCAAGAGGGGGGTGTCCAAGAGGGGGGGTGCAAACCATGACCGGCGGCATGTGCGCGGCCCAGCGGGGGGGCCTGGGACGCAGTGAAATTAGAAGAGGCGCCATAAAATCTGGGGAAATATCACGGCCCCTGCCATGATATCCAACCCCCCCTAGTTATCACCCCCCTCTTCTCCGCCCCCGAACAGAGCAACCTCGCGCGGCGGCTCATGCGGGCCGCCCGCGCGGCACGCCGCGTGGAGGAGGGGGCGCTTGCAAGCGGCCTCTCGCGCCGGAAGCCTGCGCGCGAAGGTCGGCGCAGGCGACCCCCGCGTCCGTCCGTCGCTCGCCCGCGGAGGCGCCCGCGCGGTCCCGGAGAGAGCGGGCGGTCGGGAACGAGACGCCCGGCCCCGCTCGCATCGTGAAGGCACGACGACGGACGGCTGTTCGTCATTCTCTGCCTCTGGGAGCCCTCGCCAGCCCCTGGGACCGTCCAAAAGGCAACGCAGGATGGAAGGCCAGCCCCGGGAAGAGGTCGAGACCTCTGGCCAAGGGCGTCCAAGAGGGGAGCGTCACAGAGGGGGATTCGCACATCATGGCCCGAGGCAGGTATGCGGGCGAGTGGGGAATGGGGCCAGGGGCCGCATTAAAAGAATAATAAGAAGAATAATAATAATAGTTATAACGATATGATTAATGATACTAATAATAGTAATAGCCGGAACAATAAGAAGAAGGAGAAAAAGAAAAAGACGAAAGGGTGACCATGAAGCATGTGAAGATATCATGGCCCCCGCCATGATGTCCACGCACCCTTAGGCCTCGCCCCCCTCTCGGCCGCCCCCGAACAACAATAACAACTCGGGAGGAAAGGCCAGGCCCTGAGCAGAGTCCAGACCTCTGGGGGCCGCGTCATGACAAACAAAAAACACGACGTCGGGGGTCTAAGGGGTGGGGCGGGGGGGGGCGGGGGCGCGACCCGGGAGTCCACGTCTGCTCACTATCTCTGGCCGTGCCCGCGCACGCCCTGGCTTGCGGCAGTCGTGGCCTGCTCGTGGAAGTTGCGGCCCGCGTGCTGTGGTTACGAGCGCTGTGCTTACATACGACGTGCCCGAAATACTGAATGGTAGCCAAGAGCATATCTCGAAGGGGGATAACTGGGAATAGTGAAGGAGGGGAGCAAGGAGGAGGGAGGAGGGAGCCGTGCCATCAATCCATCAATCCACGCCTCCCTCTCCCTATATACATCTCGCCCTCATTCCCTCCTGTCCCCCGTCCCTTCCACAACCCTCCCCCCTCCCTTCTTACCTCGACCATTCCCTCACACTTCATCACATCCTGATCTCTGAAACCGTGTTTTTTAGAGCCCTCCTCCTCAGTCGGCCATCTTCCCCTTCTACCCTCTTCGTTACTCGTCCCTGATGTGTGCATCATCAGACCCATGTCCCCTCAACTGGTCGTGGACTCCCCTCCCCCGCCTCCCTGGCCCCCCCTTCTCACCATCCCCACTTCCCTCCCCACGTGTTCGCATCATTCCCTTCTTCCTCCCTCCTTGTACCATCATTAGCGTCCACTCCGCCGCCTACCCTGGGTGTCGTCGCTGCGTCACCCCTCTCTCGATGTCCTCTTTCCTTCCTGGTCCACCACGCCCTCTCACCTCCCACCACCAACTCCCGAACTTAACTCCCCATCCTTACTTTCCTTCCCCGTCCCTTCTCCGTCCGCCTACGCCATCCCCTTTTCTTACTCCCCCTCCCACTCGGCTTATCACTCCCCCTGTAACCATCCACCATCCACAATGTCCTCCTCCTCCTCCTCCTCCTCCTCATCCTCCTCCTCTTCCCCAATCCACCTGCCCGCTGGTCATCGTGACAAGCTGGCCCAATCTTGACTCATCCGCCTCCTTCTACCTCCCCCCGCTCATCATCCGCCTGTTACGATCCCCCCTCCTCCTCCTCCTCCTCCTCCTCCTCCTCCTCCTCCTCCTCCTCCTCCTCCGCCACCGCCAGAGCCAGCGCCAACGCCAGCGCCAGCGACACAGCCAGCGCCAGCGCCAGCGCCTCCGCCCCCGCCTCCGCCTCCGCCTTCGCAACCTCCTGGTCCTCCTCCTCTTCTTCCTCCTTCTCCTTCCCTTCTTCGTATTACTAGTATACGTATTACTAATAAGTGTAAGGCTAGTCGCTGTTTGATAGTGTTAGCATTCGTCTTCTTAGTACGACAAGAATCCCACCAGCCCTTTGGGCGTGAGTGGTTTAGCGAGCTTTCTCTGTCCTCAACCCCCCAACCCCCCTTCTTCCCCTTCGGGGAGGGGTTTACCCCTCCCCCTACCCCCTCCCCCTGGGCCTGGAGAGGGAGTCCGGCGGGTGGTCAGGGCGGTCTTTTTCGACTCCTGGGAGGGCCAAAAAACGACGACACTCACGAGGATTCTGGCCCCGACGGGGGGACGCTCTTAAGTCCCCCCCTCCGCTGTGAAGCCAACATCATTGATTTTACTACGGTTTCGGCACCATTTTGGCCTTCTGAGGGGGCAGCGCTCTTCTTCCTTATTCTCAAAATCGTTGATTTTACGAAGGTTTTGGGCTCATTTTGTCCTTCTCAGGGGGTAGCGTTCATTTGCGCTTCTGCGGAGGTCGCAAGAGGCCCCCAAGAGGCTCCAAGATGCCCCCAGGAGGCCTCCAGGAGGCCTGCAAGAGGCCCCCAAGAGGCCCCCCAGAGGCCCAAGAGCCCCCAAGAGGCCCCCAAGAGGCCCCCAAGAGGCCCCCAAGAGGCCCCCAAGAGGCCCCCTAGAGGCCCCAAGAGGCCCCCAAGAGGCCCCCAAGACGCCCCACGAGGAGCTCGAACGACTCACATCAGGACGAGGGGCCCGAACGACTCACACCACGAAGAGCCCGAACGACTCACACCACAAGGAGGAGCCCGAACGACTCATACCAGGACGAGGCGCCCGACCCATTCACACCACGAGGAGCCCGAACGACTCACACCACGACGCGGGCCTCGAACGACTCACACCACGAGGAGCCCGAACCAGGAGGAGGGGCCCGACGACTCACACCAGGATGAGGGGCCCGAACAACTCACACCACGAGAAGCCCGAACGACTCACACCAGGACGAAGAGCCCGAACGACTCACACCACGAAGAGCCCGAACGACTCACACCAGGAAGAAGGGCCCGAACGACTCACACCAGGACGAGAAACCCCAAACGACTCAAATCACGAGGAGCGCTTTCTCTCCCTCCTCCTCCGCCTCGTCCTTCTCCCGCTCCCCCCACAAGGAGGATGTACAAGGAGGCGGGAGGAAGGAAGAACAGGGGAGATGTGCGGGGCCAAACGGACACACGCCTGAAAAACACGACTGTCGGCATGCGTCGTATGAATTGCTGTTGTGAGATGGGCTGGTGGGGATACGCGAAGCGTAAAGAATTAAACGTATTAACACCAAAAGTACCAGTCTTATTAGTTAGTAGTAGTAGCAGTAGTAGTAGTAGTAGTAAGTAGTAGTAAGTCGTAGTAGTAGTCGTAGTAGTCGTAGTAGTAGTAGTAGTAGTAGTAGTAGTAGTAGTAGTAGTAGTAGTAGTAGTAGTAGTAGTAGTAGTAGTAGTAGTAGTAGTAGTATTAGTTAGTAGTAGTAGTAGTAGTAGTAGTAGTAGTAGTAGTAGTAGTAGTAGTAGTAGTAGTAGTAGTAGTAGTAGTAGTAGTAGTAGTAGTAGTAGTAGTAGTAGTAGTAGTAGTAGTAGTAGTAGTAGTAGTAGTCGTAGTAGTAGTAGTAGTAGTAGTAGTAGTAGTAGTAGTAGTAGTAGTAGTAGTAGTAGTAGTAGTAGTAGTAGTAGTAGTAGTAGTTAGTAGTAGTAGTAGTAGTAGTAGTAGTAGTAGTAGTAGTAGTAGTAGTAGTAGTAGTAGTAGTAGTAGTAGTAGTAGTAGTAGTATAGTAATAGTAATAGCAATAGTAATAGATATAAGAGTAACCGTATAGTTAGTATTGCTATCAGTAAAGGTAATAGTAGTATGCTTCGTTGCGTTGTTCATTTTATTACGCCCCCTCCTCCTCTTACGCCCCCTGCTCCTCCCACGATTACTCTTCTTACGCCCCCTGCTCCTCCTCCTCTTCCTCCTCGTCCTTCTCCTCCATTCCTTTTCCTTATAGATGACTTTTCCCTCTCGCATTCCAAAGCCAGTTTTTAGAGCGGGCCCGGCGTTTCGCCTGAAACGTCCTCACCACTGATGACTCTAAAGCTTAAACATTGGCAACAATTTCGCAGGTGGAGGGCGGGTGGTTTTCACAATGTGGCTCTCGCCCCAGCGCCGCGCACATTCGTTTCACAAATGCACAATGTAATGGATCGAAGGCGGTTCCATTTCAAAATGAGGCTCGCGCTTTGGCGCCGCGTACACTCGTTTGCACATTTGTGAAAATTTCACGGATCGAGGCCGGCCCCATATCAAAATATGGTCATCGCTTCAGCGCCGCGCACATTTGTTTGTAAAATTTACAAGAAATGTCACGGGTCGTCGTGATCAGCGTACCGGAAATGGTGTTTTGGACACATTCAGGGTTATGGGGTTCAACAGTTACAATAACTCGCGGTGTAGAAGTCCCAGGAATAGCTTTTTCGGCACGATTCAAGATCGTCAAGACGCAGCAGTGAGGTTGATCCGTGGCCTTGGAATCCCGAAACAATGGTTTGGCACGCTGCAGAGCTTTCGAACGGTTGTTTCCCGACGAAGAAGTTCCCTCAGTGGAAGTGAGCCGTTGTAGGGGCCTGCGAAGAGGGAGTCTGGAGGGAGGGTCGATTCCAACATCGTTGATGACTCTTGGGTTTGCACTGGTCTTCCTCCTCATCCTCCGCCCCCTCCTCCTCATCCTTCTCCTCCTCCTCCGCCTCCTCCTCCCCCTCCTCTTCCTCCTCCTCCTCCTCCTCCCCGTCCTCCTCCTCCTCCTCATCCACCTTTTTTCCTCCTCCTCCCTTTCCTCCTCCTCCGCCTTTGTTCCTCCTCCTCCTCCCCTTTTGTCCTCCTCCTCCTCATCCTCCTTTTCCTCCGCCTCCGCCTTCCTCCTCCGCCTCCGCCCCCTCTCACTTCCTCCTCCTCCTCCTCCTCCTCCGTCTAAACCCCGTCCCTCCTCCCTCCTCCCTCCTCCTCTTCTCCCTCCTCTTTCCTCTCGTCCTCCTCCTCCTCCTCCTCCTCCTTCTCCTCCTCCTCGTATTCCTCCCCCCCCCCTCCTCCTCCTCCTCCTCCTCCTCCACCTCCTCCTCATTCTCATCCACCTTTTTTTTTTTCTTTCCCTGCCTTTGGGTTCGTCGAGCGCGGAACGCGGCCCTCCCCCGCCCCCCCCCCCCCATGGCCAGTCGGCCCCGGGGGGGTCGAACTAGTGCGCCGCGGGGCGCGTTTGGTCGGGGCCGCGGCGAAGTTAACGCACGGCGCAACGCCACCAACTACAACGACAACGTCGACAACAATAACAACAATCATTTTAAGACTGTTCGTTCTTACTTGCACGCGTGCCATGCAACGTGTATACCCACGCCCTCGATACCCGCCCCCTTCGTCTTCGAGCGCACCCCCATTCTGGGGGGATTCTTTCTTTTTGCGGGGGCGGGCGGGCTTAGACAGGCGGGCGTGACCGGGCGGGGAATTATTCGGAGGATGGGGCACGCATCATTTTGCCCACCATTGGAATTAGCGCGGACCCTGCAAGAAGAGGAAGGGGGAGAACGAGGGAGAGTGGGGGGAACGGAGGGGGAGGGACGAGGCTAAAGGGGAACACGCCAGGAGAGAGGGGGTGAGGAGAGGGGGGGGGACGATTGGAGATAGAGAGACAGAGGAGGGAGGAAGGAGGAGGCTGGAGAGGGGAGGGCGAAGAGAGGAGGGAGGAGGGTTATGGGAGGAGGGTGAGGGGAGAGAGGAGGAGGGAGGAGGAGGGTGGATATGAGGGAGAGGGGAGGGAGGAGGGAGGTTGGATGGGGGGGAAGGGGCAGGAGGGTAAGAGTGTGAACGTTCGAGGAAGTCCTAGGAGAGGGCGTATTCCTCAAGGAAGAGTTGGGCGGGAGCGGGGGTCCCGAATACATTGTCGGACGTCTCAAGCGGGAGCGCCGGTGGGGTTGGCGGACCCTGACGGGCGGGTCGGGCGGGCGGGACTTTCACACGGGAATTTTGCGTAAATTGCGAGGAAGTATTCAGCGAGAGCGCGATTCCTAAGTAAATTGCGAGGGCCTCCTTGGCGCGAACGTGGTCTCTGAGCGTCGAAGACGCGATGCTGCAATCATTTGCGAGGAAGTCCTAAGCGAGAGCGCCATTCCTGAATAAATTATGAAGAAGTCTCGGGCGGGAGCAGGGGTCCGAATTAAGGAAGTCTCGAGCGGGAGCGCCGCTTCTGAATAAAATGCGAAAAAGTCTGAAGCGGGAGCGCCCTTCCGGAGTAAATTCTGCAGAAGTCTCAGGCGGGAGCGGGGGTCCTGAGTAAATTGTGAGGACGTTTCAGGCGGGAGCCGTTGTTGTTGTAGTCCGGGGCCCAACAACGCAATCTGATCCGCAAGGCTTTCCCTGTCAAAAAAACAGGGTGCGAGCCCCGGAAGAAGCGCTTCACTTGAAAAAAACAATGGGCGCCGGACAGGGGGGATCAACAATAATTATTCTTCAGAAGTGAGAGTTCAACAATCATTTTACCACCGCGCGCCGTGCTTCCGCGCGTCACATGCATCCTCCTGGATACCACACCCCATCATGGGGGACGCGCCCGGCACGCCGGGCCCGACGCCCCCTCGCTGAGACCTCCCGCCCAAGAACGCATTGGAACCCCCTATTCCGAATAATCTCGACATCCACAGCTCGGACGGCGCATCGCCATCGCGATCGCCTCGCGCACGCCCCGCGTCTCGGAGGAGGAGGAGGAAGAGGACGAGGACGAAGAGGACGAGGACGAAGAGGACGAGGACGAAGAGGACGAGGAAGAGGACGAGGAGGAGGAAGAGAACGATGAGCGGGGGGATGAGAGAGAGGAAGAGGGGGAGGAGGATGAGGATAGAGGAGGAGAAGGAGGGGGAGGAAGGAGGAGTAGTTGTAGTAGCAGTACCTCCGAGGACGAGGTGGTTCTTACTCCTCGTTCGAAATGTTGCGCCACCATCCTGCGGCCTCGGCGCGTGACCCTGAACGTTCCCGCCCCCGGGCGCTGCCGCTGCCATGCTCGCATCCTCCACCTGCCCCTCCACGCCCTCCCAAGGAACCCATGAAAACAATCCTTCGACCCTCGATCCTTGGAGCCCCCGGAAGTCATCAGTCCTCCTTCTTCTCCTCCTCCAAATTATCTATAACTAATTCTTCAATAACTAATGTTCAACAGGGACTCTTGAAAAAAAACCCTACAGAAGCGACGCCGAAACGAGGGCCCCCGTCTTGAGTAAAAGTTGGGGAAGTATCAAACGGGAGCGACGAGGGAGGACAGAGGGGGAAGGGAGGAGGGAGGAGGGAGGCAGGAGAAGGGCGGAGACAAGGGGGACGAAAAGGGAAAGGGGGGAGGAGAAGGGAGGAAGGAGGGACGGGAGAGCGAGGAGGGAGGAGGGAGGAAAGGAGGGGGTGGAAGGAGGAAGAGGGAGGAAGAGAGAGGGGGAAGGAGGGAGGCAGAGGAGGAGGAGGACGAGGAGGAAAAGGAGGAGGAGGAGGGAGGACGAGGAGGAGGAGGAGGAGGAGGAGGAGGAGGAGAGGGGGGAGGGAGGAGAAGGGAGGACAGAGGGACGGAGGGAGGAGAGAGGAGGGAGAACAGGAGGGGGTGGAGGAAGGAAGAGGGAGGAAGAGGAGGGAGGGGGGAGGAGGGAGGAGGAGGAGGAGGAGGAGGAGGAGGAGGAAGAAGAGGAAGAGGAAGACGAGGACGAGGAGGAGGAGGAAGAGAAAAAGGCGCCAGTCCAACGTGAAACGGGTGGAAATCTCGAGCGGGAGCGCTGGTTTAGTGGGGACGGGGGCTGTCGGCGGCGAGCAAGAGCACCACCTGGAGTAAAAAAGAGGGAGCCTCGAGCGGGAACGGTGTTTTTGCTGGGGGGCGGCGCCGATGAAAGAAAGAGTAGCACGCCTGTTCAAGGTAAAACGGGAGAAAGTCTCGAGCGGGAGCGCTGGTTACTACTACTACTACTACTACTACTACTACTACTACTACTACTACTACTACTACTACTACTACTACTACTACTACTACTACTACTACTACTACTACTACTACTACTACTACTACGACTACTACTACTACTACTACTACTACTACTGCTACTGCTTCTACTACTACCTACTCCTACTACTACTACTACTACTACTACTACTACTAAACTACTACGGCTACGACTACGACTACGACTACGACTACGACTACGACTACGATACGGACTACTGCTACGGCTACTACTACTACTACTACTGCTACTACTACTACTACTGCTACTATAATACTACTACTACTACTACTACTACTGTTACTACTACTACTACTACTACTACTACTACTACTTACTACTACTACTACTACTACTACTACTACTACTACTACTACTACTACTACGACTACGACTACGACTACGACGACGACGACGACGACGACGACGACGACGACGACGACGACGACTACTACTACTACTACTACTGCGTCTACGTTGTTGAGACGGCTGCTTTCGGCGGCGAGCAAGAGCAATGGCCCTAAGTAAACAAAGGAGGAAACCTTGAACGGGAGCGTTGTTGATGTTGGGGGGCCGGTTTGGACGGCCCCCCAAACCGCTTGAGAGTGAACCTCATTTACAATGAAAATGCAGCCGGCGCCTCGGCGAGAGCGCCAGGGCGCCTATAAGGGGTCCAACAATAATACTTGTTTAGTAATCAACACTCAACAACAATGACAACAACAACAGCAACAACCACAGCAACAAAAACAACAATCATGTTACCCTCATGCGCGATGTTCCCACACGAAGCATGCGACCATCATGATAACCATCCACGTAATGGGGGACTCTTGTTCTATGGAAGGGTCCGTGATTGTCATTCCCAGATCTCCCGCCCAATGAAGTTCTTGCAAACACCTCCTCCGAGGAATTTCAACATATATCGCCTCGCAAACACATGCCCGCGCCTTGCTGCGCCGATGCGAGACCGCCACTGGACCCCAGCGAAAGGTAAAGCACAAGGAAGTATCGAACGACAGGATTGCCTTGGTGGGGATCGGGGCTGTCGGCGGTGAGGCAAGGACCTGGCCCTGAATAGAAAGGGAGGAAGTCTCTAGCAAGGCTGTTGTTGTTATTATTGGGAGCGGCGCCAATGCTGAAGAGAGTAGGGCGCTAGCCCAACGCAAAACGGAAGGAACTCTCGGGCGGGAACGCTGGTTTTGTTGGGACGGCGGCTTTCGGCGGCGAAGAGGAACACCGCCTTGAGTAAGAAAGGAGGAATCATCGAGCGGGAGCCGTGGTATTGTCGGGACGGGGGCTGTCGACGGCGAGGAACAGCACCGTCCCATGGAAAAAAAATGAAATCTCGAGCGGGAGCGTCGTTCTTGCTGGGAGCGGCGCCAATTCAAAAAAAAAGTAGGGCGCCAACCCAGCGTAAAACGGAAGGAAATCTCGGGCGGGAACGCTGGTTTTGTCGGAGCGGCAATTTGCGGCGGCGAGGAGGAGCACCGCCTTGAGTAAAAAGGGAAGAAGCATCGAACGGGAACCGTGGTTCTGTCGGGACGGGGGGTGTCGGCGGCGAGGAACAGCACCGTCTTCAGGAGAGAGGGAGGAACCCTCGAGCGGGAGCGTTATTCTTGCTGGGAGAGGCGCCAATTCAAAAGAGAGTAGGGCGCCAGTCCAGCGTAAAACGGGAGGAAGTCTCGGACGGGAGCTCTGGTTTTGTCGGGGCGGTGGTTTTCGGCGGCGAGGAGGAGCACCGCCTTGAGAAAAAAAGGGAGGAAGCCTCGAGCGGGAGCGTTGTTTTTGCTGGGGGCGGCGCCGACGAGAGAAAGATTAGCGCGCCAGTCCAAAGTAAAACGGGAGGAAGTCTCCAGTGGGAACGCTGGTTTTGTTAGGACGGCAGCTTTCGGCGGCGAGTAAGAACACCAGCCCTGAGCCAAAAAAGGAGGACATTTCGAGCGGGAGCGTTGTTGTTGTTGTTGTTGTTGTTGTTGTTGTTGTTGTTGTTGTTGTTGTTGTTGTTGTTGTTGGAGGGCTGGTTTTGGCGGTCCCCCGAACCGCTCGAACGTGAGCCTCATCTTCGATGAAAATGTAGCCGGCGCCTCGGCGAGAGCGCCAAAGCGCCTTTAAGGTGCCCAAAAGTAATACTTGTTCACTAATTCACATACAACAGCAACAACAGCAGCAACAACAAGAACAGCAGCAACAACAACAACAACTATCATTGTAAGACTGTTATGTTCGCCCTTATCTGCTCGAGTGTCCAATAACGCCTACTTCCCAAACCCCCGATACCCGCCCTCTTCGTCTTCGATCGAACCCCTTTTGGGGGGTATACCTTTCTTCCCTGCAGGCCGGGCCGCGGCAAGCGGCGGGGCGGCCGCGGACCGTCGGCCTGGCCAACGGCAGCGCTGATCGGCGGGGCGGCCGCAGACCGTCGACCCGACCCCAAGAGGGACGGACAAGGGGACCGACCACGACGACGACGACGTCGACGTCGACGTCGACGTCGACGACGACGGCGACGACGAGCGAATGCGAGAGCGAAAGAGAAGACAGCAGGGCCACAAGGACACGAAGTAGGCCACGAAGGGCAACAGCGGGGACACGAAGGGAATGCGTATGGGGCCACGAAGAGCGCGAACGAGCGGGGGGCACGAAGGGCAGATAATGCGGGGCCACAGAAGGCAACGATGGGGCCACTGAGGGTAGCAACTGGGCCACGTAGGCAAGATGCGTATGGGGCCACCACGGGCGCGAACGAGCGGGGGCCACGAAGGGCATACATATATGGGGCCACGAAGGGCAGCGAGGGGGCCACGAAAGGATGCAACGGGGCCACGAAGGGTAGCGAGGGGCCACGAAGGGCTGCAACGGGGCCACAAAGTAAAGCGAGGGGGCCACGAAGGACTGCAACGGGGCCACGAAGGGCAGCGAGGAGGCCACGAGGGGCTGCAACGGGGCCACGAAGGGCAGCGAGTGGGCCACGAAACGCTGCAACGGGGCCACGAAACACAGCGAGGGGGCCACGAAGGGCTGCAACGGGGCCACGAAGGGCAGCGAAATCCCGATTCCTATGTAATCTGTGAGGGGGTCCTAAGCGTGAGCGCGACTCCTGGGTGCGTGTCGGGAGCGCGGCGCTTGAGTAAATTGCAGGAAATTATAATGCAAGGGCGCTATTCTTCAATAAATTGCAAGCAAGTATCCAGCGAGAGCGCGACTCCAGAGCGCCGGGATAATAAATCCGAAAGAAGTCCCAAGCAAGAGCGCGATTCCTGAATAAAACGCGAGGAGTCTCTGGCGGGAGCGGGGGTCCTGGCTAAATTGTGAGGAAGTCTCAGGCGGGAGCCGCTGTTGTTGTAAACCCGGGGCCAACGACACAGTTTGACGCTCAAGACTTTCCCTGATGAAAAACAGGTGCGAGCCCCAGGAAGGGCACTTCAATCGAAAACCACGTGCACCAGACGGGGGGATCAACAATAATTATTCTTCAGAAATGAATGTTCAACAACAACAACAACAACAACAACAACAACAACAACAACAACAACAACAACAACAACAACAATTACTAGCACGTGGGGACACTCCGTTCTCACCAGTGCCAGGGTTTTCATAGGAGGCGGGCAATACCCCCACTTTGTGGGGGGGCCGGTTCAAGCTCAACCAAATTTCCAAACGACTCTTCGCCACCACCCACACCCAGCTTCCCGCCCTATGACGTTCGGACACTTCACTTCGTGGCATGCGGACGACCGTGGCTACTATTCAGGGCCCCGCGGCCGACGACGACGGCGTGCGCGCGCGAAGAAAAAACGAATGTGTCCCGCATGGTATTATTTGACAGGGATGATGGCCCTGGCAGGTGCGCAACCGTTGTTGCAGAAGTTCGAAAAAGTTGCTCGCAAAAGCCCGTTTGACAGAAATGTTTAAAAAGTGTTGGGTTTCCTACGAATCCGCAAGAGCGCGCGGGATGAAATTTTGACATTTTTTTTGAAAAACCATTGGTTTTTTTGATGTTTTTATGTTAAAATCGCTACGAAAACTAAGGTTTTGGAAGGATTTCGTCTTGCGCGCGCGAATGTCCACTTTACCTTATTTTTTGCAAGGGATTCTTGAAGTTTGGTTATGTTAGAACAAGAAATGTCCACTTTAGCTTATTTTTTGCAAGGGAAAACCGATCGTAACAACACAACCGGATCCGGACCAACCCGTTTTGCCTGAGACTTCCTCACGAAAATGATGAAAATGAGGCTGCGGCCTAGGCGCGGCGGGGGGGTCGTGCACCAGGGGTCCCAACAATGATTATTCTTTAGAAGTAATAATGTTCAACAACAACAACAACAACAACAACAACAACACCAACACCAACAACAACAACAACATCAACAGCAACAACAAACAACAACAAACAACCAACAACAACAACAACACCAACAACAAACAAACAACAACAACAACAACAACAACAACAACAACCGCAACAACACCAACAGCAACAACAACAACAACAACGACAACAACAACGACAACGACAACGACAACGACAACGACAACAACAACAACAACAACAACAACAACAACAACAACGACGACGACGACGACGACAACAACAACAACAACACCAACAATAACAACACCGACAGCAACAGCAACAACAACAATCAGTTTACCCTCACGCGCGATGTTTCCACACGAAGCATGCGACCATCATGATAACCATCCCCATCATGGGGGGATGATTGCTCTATAGCGGGGCCCGTGATTGCCATTCCCAGACCTCCCGCCCAATGAAGTCTTGCAAACCAACCTCCGAGGAATTTCAACACATCCCGCCTTGAAAACACGTGCCCGCGCCCCGCTGCGCCGATGCGAGACCGCCAGTGGAGCCCCAGCCAAGGGCAAAGCACAAGGAAGTATCGAGCGACAGAATAGCCTTGGTGGGGATCGGGGCTGTCGGCGGTGAGGCAAGGACCTGGCCCTGAATAGAAAGGGAGGAAGTCTCGAGCAGGGCTGCTGTTGTTGTTGGGAGCGGCGCCAATGCTGAAGAGAGCAGGGCGCTGGTCCAGCGTAAAACAAAACGAAGCCTCGAGCGGGAGCGCTGGTTTTGCTGGGGCGGCGGTTTTCGGCGGCGAGGAGGAACACCGCCTCGAATAAGAAGGGAGGAAGCATCGAGCGGGAGCCGTGGTCTTGTCGGGACGGGGGCTGTCGGCGGCGAGGAACAGCACCGTCCTGAGGAAGAAGGGAGGAAGCCTCGAGCGGGAGCGTGGTTCTTGCTGGGAGCGGCGCCAATTCAAAAGAGAGTAGGGCGCCAGTTCAGCGCAAAACGGAAGGAAGTCTCGGCGGGAGCGCTGGTTTTGTAGGGGCGGCGGTTTTCGGCGGCGAGGAGGAACACCGCCTTGAGTAAGAAAGGAGGAATCATCGAGCGGGAGCCGTGGTTTTGTTGGGACGGGGGCTGTCGGCGGCGAGGAACAGCACCGTCCCGAGGAAAAAAAATGGAAATCTCGAGCGGGAATGGTCTTGCTGGGAGCGGCGCCTACTCAAAAAAGAAACGGGCGCCAGTCCAGCGTGAAACGGAAGGAAGTCTCGGGCGGGAGCGCTGGTTTTGTAGGGACGGCGGTTTTCGGCGGCGAGGAGGAGCATCGCCTTGGGTAAAAAAGGGTGAAGCCTCGAGCGGGAGAGTTGTTTTTGCTGGGGGCGGCGCCGATGAGAGAAAGAGTAGCGCGCCAGTCCAAAGTAAAACGGGAGGAAACCTCGAGCGGGAGCGCTGGTTTTGTTAGGACGGCGGCTTCCGGTGGCGAGCAAGAGCACCAGCCCTGAGTAACAAAGGAGGAAATCTCGAGCGGGAGCGTTGTTGTTGTTGGTGTTGTTGTTGCTGCTGTTGTTGGTGTTGTTGTTGTTGGTGTTGGTGTTGTTGTTGTTGCTGCTGTTGTTTGGGGGCCGTTTTGGCGCCCCCCCAAACCGCTCGAGCATGAGCCTCATGTTCAATGAAAATGTAGCCGGCGCCAAGGCGACAGCGCCAAAGCGCCTGGGGGGGTCCAACAGTAACCATTGCTTAATAAGTAACATTCAACAGCAGTCGATGAGGAGAGGGGGGAGGAAGCAGGACCATGGGAGCTCATGATGTGACGCGGGAAGAGGCGGGTGGAAGGGGCGACTGCAGGCGTTGGCAACGGGCGGAGGTGCGGTGGCGCTGGTGGGCTGAGCGGGCATGGTGGCTTGCGGCGCGTGCTGGTGGCGATCGTGGCCAGGCCACACACGCCGAGCGGGAGGGCGCAACAGAAAAGAGAAGCTCCTAGGACGGCCCACCGTCCCACCAAGGGAGCCCTCACCCGCCGAGGCGGGCGAAGGGTCTCCGAGGCAGGGACCGGTGGCCGCCAAAAGGGTTTCCACCGGGCGCGGGGCGGCCGCCCCGGCCAACGCCGGGACGGCCAGCGGCCAACTGCACTCGGGTCCTCCATGTGTGTGATCCGTCCCCCGCCGTTTTAGTGCGGCGGTGGAGCAAGGGGTAGGGCGTGGATGCAGGGTGGGATGTGAGGCGGAAGAGTGAGCTGGTGGCGCTGCAGCTCGCTGGTTGAGCATGGGGAAACCAAAAGGTACCGATACTGTACCGCTACTCCCCGGACCTCTCCCGGGGTGCGTTCTGACCAGAAGTTCGAGGCGAATCCAAGCCTCCCAGGAGGCCCAAACACGGGAAAACGGGCGAAGGGTAGAGGTATGGGTCACTTTTCCTCCTCTGAGAACAGGGGTGCCTGAAGGCGCTGGC
The DNA here is from genome assembly GCA_963575745.1 of Prorocentrum cordatum. NCBI lineage: Eukaryota > Dinophyceae > Prorocentrales > Prorocentraceae > Prorocentrum > Prorocentrum cordatum. Next base: position 436,791 of record CAUYUJ010012769.1, read on the forward strand.
AGCAGGTTGGCACAAGTCTGGTACTGGGAGCAGGGCTGCAGGGCGAGCGTCGCGGGCGGCCGCACTCGCCAACACAAGAAGGCGCAGGGGCCTCTCCCACCGCCACAGGGGAGCCCCACGGCGTGGCCCCCAGCTCGAGCCCCCGCATCCTCACCCACCGAGACGGGCGACAAGTGCCAAAGGCCGAGCTGGGGGCCTCTCAGGGTTCCCCACCGGGTCACGGGAGGCTTGCGCAGTCTAGTGACGGCGGCCGCCTTCGGTGAGCGGTGTGAGCGCCGCCGTATGTGCTAGAAAGAGAGGCGGGGATGCTGTCAGCACCATGAAAATAGGGGTTGGAGACTGCGATGGATGCCCAGCTGTTGCTGCTGCTGCTGCTGCAGGCACAGTGAGTGCGGCGGCGTGGTACAAGAGTAGTGACGAGGTCGGAAATGAGAAAGGATAAGCTGGTGGTGTCCATCTTCGTCGTCGGAGAGTTCGATCGTCTGCAGTCGTTGGAACAAGAATGGCAAACTGAATGGTCGGGATGACACACTGGTGGGCCTCCGTTAGGCAGCTCCCATCTTGGCATGAGGATGGCGCGCGCCTCCTCTGCCTTTGTTGTGAGAGACCGTGGGGGAGTGCCGGACTTCTCGGAGAAAAATGCGTGGATGGGCCAAAGAGGGTGGGCCAATGTGGGCCAGGCCATGCGTGGGCCGTCCGCTTCGTCGGCAGTGTCCTCGTCCTCGCCTGGCCAGTTGGACAGCAGGCTTACGCTGCTGTCGCTGCCTGTGGCTGTCGCGTCGTGCTTCTTCTTGGCGTAACACATGTTGTCGCAACCAGGGCAGTGCTCCTCCCAGGGACACAGAAACCGCAACACTACGCGCGCCAACACAAGCGCACGGAACAGTACCGCTGTGACGGGCACCACCAGAGGCAGCAGCACTGCGCGAAGAAGCAGCAACACCAGCGCCACGGGCGGCACCAGTGTGGCCAGCACGAGAGAAAGCCGCAGCACAACGAGTAGGATTACCAGCGCAAACAGCAACACCACTGCGACAAGCCCGACGAGAAACAGCAGCACTACTCCGAGGCCTTGGAGACGTCAGGTGGGTAGTCCACGTTAGGTTGTACCATCACAAGCATCCGCATCGCTGAGAGAGCGTGATCCACCGCCGCTTTACTGTGGAAAATTGCCAACCTTTTCCTCCGGAACCCGGGGGTCGCCCCCCCCCCTCCGAAAATCCCCCCCCCCTGCTGGAACCCCTCCCCCCCCCTCTCCCCCGGCAAAACCCCCCCCTCCCCTAACCCTCCCCCCCCCCTCCGCTCGAAAAAACGGGGGGGGTCACTACCGGTTCGAACCCCTCCCCCCCCCCCCCTCCGGATCCGGAAAACCAGGGGGGTCACTACGGTTCGAACCCCTCTCCCCCCCCCTCTCCCTTACCCTTCGATCCGGGGAAAACCGGAGGGGGTCACTACCGGTTCGACCCCCCCCCCCTACTCACCGCCAGCAAACGACTCCCGGTCCCCACCACCGTCCGCATCACATCCCCCACTGGTGTTCCCAGCACCACTGTCCTCACCACCGCTGTCCCCACTGGTTCCACCACCGCCCTACTGTCCCCACCAGTGGCCCCACCACTGTCGCACTGTCCCCGCTGTCCCCAGCACTGTTCCCACCACGGTTCCACTCTCCCCACTGTCTCCACGGCCCCAACCACTGCCCGACTATCCCCACTGTCCCCACTGTCCCACTGACTCCTCCGCTGTCCCACTGAGCTGTCCCACTGTTCCCACCACTGTCCCCACTGTCCCCACCACTGTCCCCACTGTACCTTTGTCCCATTGTCCCACCGCCGTCCTCGCCACCGCCTTCACCACTGTCCCCACCACCATTGTACCCTCTACTGTCCCACTGTTTCCACCTCATTCCCATTGTCCCCACACCACTGTCCCCACCACCACCGTCACCACCACTGTCCACTGTCCCCCCCTGTTCCCACCATTGTCCCCACCACTGTCCCCACCACTACCGTCCCCACCACTGTCCCACTGTCCCACTGTCCCCACCACTGTCCCGCTATCCCCTCGCCACTGTCCCCACCAACACCGTCCCCACCACTGTCCGCACCCCCACTCGGTTTTCGAGGGGGGGGAGGGGGGGGGTTCGAACCCGTAGTGACCCCCCCCGGTTTTCGAGGGGGGGGGGTGGGAAGGGGTTCGAACCGGTAGTGACCCCCCCCCCTTTTCATGATGAGCTGGGGGGGGGGGGGGGAGGGGTTCGAACCGGTAGTGACCCCCCCCGGTTTTCCGGAGGGGGGGGGGAGGGGTTCGAACCGGTAGTGACCCCCCCCGGTTTTCCGCCAGCAGCGGTAGAACACGCTCTTTCGCATCACTCGTCAGTTGCCTCCCCCTCGCCATCACCAAACAAAGCTGACGATCCTAACAAGAGAGAGCGGCTGGGTACCAAAGGCATGCATGATCCCTACGGGAAGATCCTCTTCCTCCCCCTAACCGCCAAGGACGAGGAGGACGACGACGAGGAGGCCTCGGTGCCGTCCTCCAGCTCCCCGAAAAACACCTCGGCGATGCTGCCGCTCGACGCGGACACCTCCGACCCAAGAGGGAACGGGCGGGGCAGGGAGAGTGCAGGCGGCAGAGGCGGAGGCGCTGCTAACAGCGGTCCTGGCCCAAGCAGTCCCCAGCTTTTCGCGCCCTGCTGGAGCACCTGGGGCCTTCTGGGCCTCGTGAGGGGTGCTCTGGAGGCCATCTGGGCCTCCCCAGGGATCCCAGGGACACCTTGGGCAGGGGACACCCTTGGCAACACCTGGTGACTGGGCAGAGGAAGGGGGAGGGGGATAACTGTCTTCATCAGCGATCCCGGTGAGGGCAGAACCAGATCAGTCACTTGGGTGGGCCTGGGCTGGACCTGGCCCGCACAGGCCCCCCGAACGCGTCCCCGAAACAGGCGATAAAGACCAGGAGGAGGACGAGGAGGATGATGGAGGAGGAGGGGGAGGAGGAAGAGGAGGAGGAGGACCAGGAGGAGAAGGAGGAGAGGAACGTAAGTTGCAGCAGCATCAGGACCAGCAGCAAGCTATACAAAAAGGCCACCCGGTAGGGCCTGGGAGGCCACAAATTCTGAGTCACCAGGTTCCATGAATGTGTCTCCCCTTTAGATGGCCTCAGGAAGGCATCAGAACGCGCCAAAATGGCCACCAAGCGCCCCAATACGCTCCCAAGGCGGCCCAACACAGCCAGAGAGCCTCCTCAAATCGTTCTGCTGATCATCGTCGGGAGAGCTCAGCAAACATGGCGCCCAAAACGGTTCCAAGAACCCAAGGGCTCCGAGGGACCCTCCAGAAGCCCTCCCCAGGGGCGCGAGATATCAAGTCCGAGGGCCCCCAAATAGAGTCCTCCAATAGCCCAAGTAAGCCTGCAATAGTAAGCAGCATCAAATTTATCCCTATCCCTAGGATCGGCAAGCCCAAGGCGAGGGCACTCTTAGGGATAAACCATCAGAAATTGAGGGACTCCTAAAGATCGTCACCGAGGTATGGTGATGCCAAACATAAGGACACGGATCTGCTTCAGGCTGCAAAGCAAACCCCAAAACGGCACACTTGGGCACCTTGGAAACACCTTTGGGCACCTTTGGAAACCGTGGGCGTTACGACCAAATCCGTGTCGTCCTGACCCGCCCACAGGAGCCCCAGGAAGGGCAACGATGCGCCCCCGCGCCCTGGGGCCCAAGAAGGGCCACAAACGATCCAGCGCCTCGATCCTCGAAGTTCGAAGTTCAAAATTTGGAGGTGCTCTCTTCTCCTCCGAAGCGTCCATGACCCCGGTTCCCGCCTCCGTTCGATTTCCAGGTCCTTCTCGTCGGCCCCTCTCTCTGTCGGCCGTTGTCTGCTCAGAGAGTCAAGACTTGACCCCCTTCCAACAACACAGCGTCGAAAGCTTGGGTGGCCAGGCATGGAAGCTTCACGAAGTCGCACGGGCTCCTAGCTAGTGACATGTAATGGGCCCCCACTGAAGCCCGCTACGTCCAGCTTGCAACCCAACTAAATATCCCACTACCCCCCCACCCCAACCAAACATATCCCACTGGAGCCCACTTCTGAGCAGCCATCAGATCCTACGACACCGAATCGGGTCATACTCTGAAACACGTGCTGGGCCCAACAGAAACTCCCAGACCTGGCCTCCTAACACAGCCCTCTGCCCTTCGCCCCCGTCGCCGTCAAGGTCGTCGTCGTCGTCGTCGTCGTCGCCGTCGTCGTCGGCGTCGTCGTCGTCGGCGTCGTCGTCGTCGGCGTCGTCGTCGTCGTCGTCGCCGTCGCCGTCGCCGTCGCCGTCGCCGTCGCCGTCGTCGTCGCAGCCGCCGCCGCCGTCGCCGTCGCCGTCGCCGTCGGCGTCGCCGTCGCGCGCCTCGTCGAGCTGCCGCAGGGCCAACCCCTCGCCGTTCAGCCGCGCCTGCACGGCCTCTGGCCTCACGCCCTCGCTCCACTGGGCGTCCACCTTTGGGCGCGGGGGGCGGGCAACCCTCGACCACGTCCTCCGCAGCGCACTGCGCCACGTCCTCCGCCCTCTCCTCCCTCCATCCCTCCCTCCCTCCCTCCCTCCCTCCCTCCCCTCCTCCCTCCCTCCTCCCTCCCGCATCCCTCCCTCCTCCCTCACTTCCTCCCTCCCTCTTCCCTCCCTTCTTCCTCCCTCTCTCCTGACTCTTCCTCCGTCTCCTCCTTCTCCTCCTCATCCTCCTCATCCACTCCTGTGACTTAAAGCAGCCCGTCCCCGTCGCATTATAGACAGCCCGTCCCTGTCGCACCCCAAGACTGGTCGTTGAGGCGGGCCAGGGGCTCGGCTGAGACGCTGTCACCACGTAAGACCTCGAACCTCAACGCCCCCGACGATTGCACGGGAGCGCGCATCGTTTTCAACATGGGGCTCTCCCCCTGGCGCAGCGCGCACTTGCCGCCAAGCATCAAGCATTCGAAACTGACAGAGCACACGGCGTGCTCGGAGTGGGGCTCCCGCCCGGGCGACGCGCACGCCCGCCGTGAGCACTCCCGCGCGGCGCCACCCCGTTGTGAAAATGACCCCGCTCCGCCCTTCTGGCCATCGCTCGGACGTCCATTCCGTGTGCTTTTTTCGGTTTCGTGCGTGCCTTTTTCGCCAAATGATCAAGGATGCTCCTCGATGGTCCTCGCCAAAGGAAAAATGCACACGTCCGAGCGATGCCGAGTTAAGACGAATGAGCGCGGCGCTAAAGAGGGAGCCCTTCTGGCAACAGCCACCCTTTGTCCCTGTAGCGGCTGCAAGAGCTGACGACGGGTGCGCGCGGCGCTGACGCGCGAGAGCCCGACTGCGAGAGCCATCCCCCTCCATCCCTGAAGCTGCTGGACAATGCGAGCTGCAGGGTCACAGGTGGTGAGGACGTCTCAAGCGAAACACCCCGCTCGCCCTGCCCACACGTCTCATGGTTCGAGGGGGGGGGGGAATTGACCTGCACGGGTCACGGGATGCCGGAGCGAGGGGGAGGGGGGGCGCGGCATGAGGGAGGGAAGCGGGAGGGAGGAAGAGGAGAGGAGGAAGGGAGGGGAGGAGGAGACAGACGGAGGGACCCAAGTAAGCCAGATATGTGTTTCAGCCACAACGCCATGAGCGCGTTTCTGTATGTTCGGCGATGACGGGCGTCATGGGGGGGGGAGAGGGCGGGGGGGAGTATGACGTGACGCCCCCCCCCGCCGTGTGGTTCCGGCACCACAGCCGCGCCCGCGCGCACGACTCTTTCCGAGACCTCCCGCTTTAAAGGATGGGCACCTTACCGACTTTGCGAACAGTGACACCGGCGAGCCCCGAAAAAACGATGGTACACCGCTTAGAGGCACGGTTGGAGAACACTCGCAATACTCTTGAGTTGCAGCCAGCGAGGTGGGCTCTCGAACGACGGCGACCACGATCGTGGACTCGATATCGCGGTCGAGACCCCTTGGAAATTGAAGGGGGTGACGGGGACGATCTTCTGCTTAAGCGAAAGAGTGATGAACTTCATCCATGCGCGAGCGGAATTCCTGGACCTGGGCCGAGTGCTGGGCAAGGAGCTGGTCGTGGGCGGAAGCCTGGTGCTGCTGCTGACCCATCGGAGCCTGAAACATGATCATGACGCCACCCAGCTCGAGGCGACCTGAGGACATGATGCTCTGGCAGGTGGTAGAACCCTGGTTCGCGATCTCGCCCCGCAGCGACTCGACAAAGGTGAGAAACTCCTTGTTGACGGTGGCCACGATGGGGGTACGTAACCGTCGCTCCGAAATCGTGGGCGATCTGCTGTTAGAGGGCATCAAGCATGGGGTGCAGATCGTCACGGCAAAGCTGCCGAACGAACTCATCGGAGCGCATGTCGTCATCCGTAGGGCCGTCCTCACTGCCGGGGGGAGCGAGAGCAGCAGCAGCAGCAGCAGCAGCAGCAGCAGCAGCAAGGCGACGCTTGCACGGGCGGCTGCACGCTTTTGATTCGGGGAGGCAGGGGCGCCTTCGAAGGCGGCGAGCAGGTCAGGATCGCCAGCGGCAACCATGTCACATGTTTTTGATCCGCGGGTCGAGAGCGCACCTCTTCCGGTCGAAGCTAAGCGGGCCGCGCACAGCTTTAATTGACAGAGGGGGGAAGGCAGAGGGAGGGGCCTCACGTCAAGGCCAACAGAGGGCAAAGCCCCGGAATCAGGCGGTGCCGAAGGCGATGAGCATGTAAAGGAACGCGAAGGCAACTATGTCACACGCGGCTGCAGGAACTGGAAAAACCTTTGTTTACCCGCAGCCGCGGGTGACCGAAGAGAGCTGAATACGAACGTACCCCACGGCAGCAGGGCAGCTTGCCGCGAGGGTCGAAGAGGTAAGAACGTCAGTGGTCCAGCTTCGGGTCAGAGGCATGCGCTTGGCCCCCCAGTGGAAGCCTGCGTCCTGAGCCAAAACAGCCACGGAGAGGGAGGTGGAGGAGGAGGAGGACGGAGACGGCGAGGACGAGCCCTAGGGACGACAAAAAAGGGGCAAAAGGAAGGCGCGCGGGGCGGATGGCCACGGAGAGGAAGGAGGAGGAGGAGGAGGAGGAGGAGGTGGAGGAGGAGGAGGAGGAGGAGGAGGAGGAAGAAGACGGCGAGGACGAGCACTAGGGACAACGAAAAAGAGGCGAAAGGAAGGCGCGCGGGGCGGATGGCCACGGGGAGGAAGGTGGTGGAGGAGGAGGAGGAGGAGGAGAAAGGAGACGGCGAGGACAAGGCGAGGAGGAAGGTGGAGGAGGAGGAGGAGGAAGGAGACGGCGAGGACGAGCCCTAGGGGATAACCAAAAAGAGGGCGACAGGACGGCGCGCGGGGCGGGGCGGCGCGGGGCGGCCCGCCGTGTCGTGCAGCTGCCCGAGCGCCTCGCAGAACTCGTCCTGGCCGCGGCGGGGGACCCCTCCCCACCTAAGAAAGTGAATATATCGGGAGCACCCGCCGACCCCCACCCACCCCCCCCCGACCCCCCCCCCCAACGAAGATTCCCTGGGCACGGGAGGGGTGGGGAGGGTTGGGGGGGCTGGGATGTAGGGGGGCGTGGGGGGGGTGGGGGGTGCGGGGGGAGGGTGGTGGGGGGGGTTGTGCGGGGGGGGCGGTGGGTGGGTGGGGGGGGGGGGGTGGGGGTGGGCGGGGGGTGTGGGGGGGGTGGGTGACGTGGAGGGGGGGGGGTGGGGTCCATGGGCGGCGCCCGCAGAAGAGGAAAGGGGTGCGGGGGGCGAGGGGGGAGGGCTTTCCTAAAGAAAAGCAGGGCTGCTTGCTAAGAAGCCCTCCCCCTCCCCCCACCCCCCCCCCCCCTCCCTGCGCGTTGGATGAGTGCACTGAAGTCCAACCGCCCCCCCCCCCCCCTGGGGTTGTTCGTCCTCGTCGGCTGCCGGCGAGTGTCGCAACCTCTGGCCCTGCAACCCTGGAAACCGCGTCGTCACTGAACGTGACGTCGTCGTGGGCCAGTCGGTCAACGCCGCGGGGGGGTCCAGACCCCAACACCCGCCTCCGGTTTTTCTCTGGAGGGGGTGAGGGGGGTGGGGCCAGCCTGGCCTTGACTTCCCCCGCAGCAAACTCAGAAAACGCTTTTCCTGACACCGACTTCCATCTGGAAATCGGCACTGCATGCTGCAAACAAGCGCTCAAGGGGTGCGATGGGGTTCTCCTTCGCGGGGTGGGGTGGAATGCGCGGGGCGGGGTGCGCAGGGAGGGGCGGGATGGGCTGCCAGACGGGGTTGCAAGGTGCGCTTATTGCAGTGCTCGGAGCCTGCTCTTGCCCTGCGTCATCTCCTCTTCCAATTGGCTGACGCTGCTTTGTGCCCGGGAATGCTCCCAGGCATGCCGCGGGGTTCCCGCGAGGTGGCCTTGTCATTGCCGATCGATCCTTGCCTTCGTCTGTGCTGCCAGCTTCTCTTGATGCTGAATTGTTTGTTGCCGGTCCCTGGGCATCCTCACGAGGGAGCAATTGGTCCCAGGGTGGTGCCAGAACGGCCTTCGTCCTCCTCCTGCTCCTGCTCCTGCTCCTGCTCCTGCTCCTCCCTCCTCCTCCTCCTCCTCCTCCTCCTCCTCCTCTTCCTCCTCCTCCTCCTCGGCCTCCTCCTCGGCCTCCTCCTCCTCCGCGAGCGGCTGCGATCTGCGGTCCTCGATCCTTGCGCACTCAGGGGACCCAACCTGGGCTCACAGGCTCCCCGCAGGCCATTATTTGCGGCCTGGGGGGAGCTTCTCTTGTGAGAGCCTATGCATTGCCTTGCGCCCCACGCTCTGGCTTGTGAGATTGGGGTTGGCAGGTTTCTTTAAACTTGCGGGAGGCCCGTACTCTCCAGCACCCACACCTCCGACCTCCGACGCCACAAGACCCCCCGACAGAACGCAAGGTGGGGTTGGTGGCCGGGGTGGACATTCGAGCCTCCGTCCGAATTACTCGCACCCCCCACTGGCCGTGAATCGATCTGTCCGCAAAAACTGGTGGCGGACTGATCCTTCGGCTGGCTCATATCACGACTGCTGCCGCTCGTGCCCTGCTGGCTGCAGGCTTGGAGTGGCTTCGGGCACCTGCTGCACCTGACAAGCTCGCCCTCAAGGACTGGCCAGTGGGAGGTGCTTTCCAAGAGTGATTAAATGCTGCTTCCGATCGAGCCCGCCGTCTCTCTCTCTCTCTCTTGGAGGTGGCGGCCTCTTGCTGGACTGGATAGCGCGTCCACCACAACATCAGAACTGCGGCGAGCCGCCCTCAGATTTGCTCCGCAAGCACATCTAAAGCCTCGACCCTTTGGGCCAAGTCGGGGCGTACGGCGGTTCGCGTGGCAGCTTCTTGAGCTAGCTCGTCGGCCTTCTCATTGGCAAGGACCGCCCAAGCTGGATACTCCGCCCGTTCCGCGAACGTGGTCAGGTGCGGCTTGACCCGAAACTAAGAGATCTGGCCAATCCGACTGCCTAGGACCGACCAATACTCCTGCCAAAGCCGTAGGTTAGAAGGTTGCTTCCTACAGGGCCCTTCCCTATGCCCTCTGACTAGATTGAACGAATAGTTGACAATAGTGAGGCCTTGTGCTTATCATCAGAATGGTGGTCTCCGCAGATTGTGCAATCACTATCGTCCTGCAGGCCACTCTCGAAGCGGCGTCGGGGACTCCAAGCTAAGCAACTCCCCGCGGCCTTGAGACTTCGCGAGGTGTTGGTGCCCGTCGCGGTAGAGCCGCTCGATCTGCCATGTGGAGCTGCGGCTGCCGACCCCTGCCTGACAACTGCCGGAATTGTGCCCCGTTTGGGCCGCACTCCAAACCTTCTGCTGCAAAAGTGTTGGAACCTGCACACATCCTCCTCCTCCTCCTCCTCCTCCTCCTCCTCCTCCTCTTCCTCCTCCTCCTCCTCCCTCCCTCCTCCTCCTCCTCCCCCTCCTCCTCCTCCTCCTCCTCCTCCTCCTCCTCCTCCTCCTCCTCCTCCTCCTTCCCCTCCCCCTCCTCCTCTTCCTCCTCCTCCTCCTCCTCCTCCTCCTCCTCCTCCTCCTCCGGGCGCCCGCCCTCGAGGTCTCTCTGCACCGGGCCCCGTTCCCTGCCGCGGGGCCCCTCTTCCCTCGCCCCTGTCCGCTGCCCCCGCCCCCTCCGCTCGCTGCTCCCCTGCGCCCTCCGCTGCCTCGCCCCATCCGCCCCCCTGCCATCCCCGCCCCTCCTTCCCTGCCCTGCTCCCGTCCGCCCCGGTCGCCCCGGGAGGGAGGGAGGGAGCGAGGGAGGGGGGGGGGGACAAGCAGTGCGCTCGCGTCATATCTGACGTCCTACCTCTCCCTCCCATCCCTTACCATGGCGCTGATTTTCTCTATCCGCGGACGCGTGTCGTAGCGGACCTGTGGCTCCGCGCGCGCGTGCGTAGTGGGTGGTGGTGCACGTGCGTGCGTGCGTGCGTGTGTGCGTGGTTGTCGTGGTGGTGGGTGTGGTGGTAGGTGGTGGGTGTGGTGGTGGTGGTGGTGGTGGGTGGTAGTGGTGGTGTGGTGGGGTGCTGGTGGTGGTGGTGGTGGTGGTGGTGCTGGTGGTGGTTGTGATTGTGGTCGGTGGTGTTGGTGGTGGTGGTGGTGGTGGTGGTGGTGTGATGGTGGTGGTGTTGCGGCGCGGTGGTCCGCGGTGGCGACAGCAATGGGCGCGCGAGGAGATGGTGGAGCCCGCGCTGGGGCGAGAACGCCATCCTCAACGACGGAGGCCAAACACCGATCCGAAAATGAGGCCCACGCTGCAGCGGGAGCACGATTCGGAACGATTCGGGAGCAGAAATGAGGCCGGCGCCTCAGCGAGAGCAGCATTTTGAAAAAAACGCAAGCGAAAACCCGTTTCCCGGGAATCCTGTGTAAAAAACAATACGCGGGGGGGGGGTCGGCCATCTTCGGGACGCCATCAGGGGAAGTGGGAGAGTATTTTCATATTGTGTAACTGTGGAAGCGGAGGGAGGGAGGGAGGGAGGGAGGAATAGTTATTGAGGATGGAGGAGGATGGAGGAGGAGGAGGAGGAGGAGGAGGAGGAGGAGGACGAGGAGGAGGAGGACGAGGAGGACGAGGAGGAGGGGGAGGAGGGGCACCACAGCCAGCCGAGGAGGCCATCCAATTCGGCATGCAAAAACAAGCAAACGAGTTAATCCTCGCCGAACTCTCCAAGTTCGGGGGCACTCGCCTCGCGTTTCCTCCTATCAAGGACCCGCTGCCCGAGGCTCTCTGCCTCGGCGCGGGAGGGGAATCCAAAAAGGGCGAGCCCCCTAACGAGGTCGACCCCGCACCCGTGAACCGTGCTGGGAGGGGGTCCAAGGGGAGGTGCGCCATCAAGACCGAGCTTCGCGGCCAAGATCTCCCGAGAAGCTTCACAGAGGGCAGCGGCCGCCCCCACACGCCCGTTCTTTCGGGACGGGTGTTTGCCACGCAAAATCCAAGCCAATTGCCTCTCGCGACCTTCAGTGCTTGCATCAAGGCAATTCGACACCAGAGCACTCCTGCCCCAGGACGGCCCTGGGTGGCCGACCGAACCGCAACTCGTGCAGAAAACTATGGATCCCTGAGGGGACCCATCCGGTCCGGTCACCGGGGCCTCCAGGCAAACGTGGCCGCGGGCACGCCAGGGCCTGAGCAGGCCCCACGCCTCTTCGCTAGGCGGCGGAGGGGCGCCTAGCAAGGCGGGTCCCAGCACCGCGCCTGCCGGCGCCCCCTCGCGATCGTCATCCTCCCCCGCCCCACACACAACAATGGACGACCGCGACGATCCACCACCCTCATCTTTAGCACGGAGCTCGGCAAGCTCGTCCAGGGCCCCGACGGGGAGGAAGGGCCCGAGCTCAACATGCTTTAGAAAGTCGAGGGGAACATTGTCAAAAACTTGGCTATCAGCTATCCGGGCCTCCTGCCGGGCTCCGAATCGAGCAGCCTGCCTGGCAATCTCGTGACAGCCAAGAATTACAAGACGGTCGGCGGCAGCACACCTGTGCAGTTCAGCCCCCTGGCGGGCGAACTCGTCCGCCGCGCGGTTGCCGAGCCACTGGCAACGGGTAAGCTTGCCATTAAAGACATCATCTTCCTTGCAATGGGCAGGGACTTTGACAATGGAGACCCCGTCGAGCTTATCAAAAACTTGGGCCCACCCATGGGCCCGTGGATTGTCGGGTCCGGCTGCGGACCTAGGGTCTCGGGCGCAGTCAACGGTGCCGGCGCAATCTATATGGAGCTGGCAGCCCGGGAAGACAACCGCGTTCAACACCAGCTGGAGGACCGCGTAGTCCTCGCCATCCCGGGCCGCCTGGAGCGGCGCCTCGGACGAGGGGACCGTGCCCCAAATGCATGATCGAACCCCCCCCCCACCCATCCGTAACAACCACAGCCCATCCCGCCGCCCTTAGAGACGGGATGTGGCCCTCAAAGGCCGAACCGTCGGTGAACACCTGCATCCCGGCCTCCGGCACCAGTCCGTCTGCAGGCCAGTTGCAACGATGCATAAAACAGGAGGTGGGATCCGAGAGAGGTCGCGAAAACCACGCCGCCGGGTCAGGGAAGAGAGCCCTGGAGAAGAGCTCCTGGGCCTGGAAAGACAAGCAACCTACACACTGGGCAGCGGCGGCCAGCTCCGGCGATAGCTCTTCGCGTCGCCACGCGGCGTACGCAGGGCAGCAAAATCGGCGATGGAAGATCGATCCTCGGAGCTCGCCGCACAGAAGACAATTCGGGCGGATATCTTTGCACTTCTCTGAGAAACGCTGCTGGCACCAATAGCGATTGGCCAGCATGCCGCGGAGCACATGCTGGTGGTGGGAGGTCCAACCTTCCGTCTTTTCACAAGCGAGAAGTACCTGGGCAGGTCTAGCACATATGGGGCCCACCCATTCCCCGCAGAAACTGGTCTGCCGACGCTGCTCCTCCAGAACGATGGCGTCCCAACAAGCTCGCTTGCCGAGCTCGGCAAAAAAGGCTGGTGAGAAACGGCCGAGGTCCCATTTTTTGCCCCAGCGATCGATCAGCGCCGAAGCCGAGAGATCTAAGTCCCAGCTCACCCGGCGCAGCGTGAGAAGCAGAGCGGCAATTGGCTGCTTGACGGCGCTCCACGGCTGGGTCTTACCAAGAGTCTCTCGGGCATCAGCCGAATCGAAAACCGGACGGGGGACCGATCGGTGCCACCACACAGAAACAAACGTTTTGACCGCAGCCACCGTGACGTGCACAAAAGGATCACGAGTCCAGTCCGCGCTGAACAGCAACGAAAAACCCAAGGACGAACCTGGCTGCAGCGAGCCCGTGCTGCGGGCTTCCGCATTTCTCAAGGTCCTCAAGGCCGAATTACTGACTCCGAGGATGGGCGCGCCCCAACACGCTTTGGCCGCTGGGCCAGCCCGGAACACCCGGGCGGCTTCTTTGCCGCGGCCAATATTCTGGAGCCTGCGTGCGGCCGAGAGGGCAAGGGGGGGGAGGAGGGGGAGGAGGAGGAGGAGGAGGAGGAGGAGGAGGAGGAGGAGGAGGAGGAGGAGGACGACGACGACGACGAGGAGAGCACCTGCCCCGTCCTTCTCGCCCCTGCGGGCGGCCATCGGTCCGAGAACACGTCCCGGCGGCAGGACAGCCATTGCGCCAGCTTGACGAAGCAGGGCCCGCTGTGATCCAGCTGGCGGGCAACGATGTCCCAATACCTGCGGATGACGCGGCATTGGAACTCAGTCTGCCGACGCGCCGTCTTGCTGAGGCCCTCTGAAGGGCGTGGCCCTCTCGAAGGCACTGGGCCTCGAGGAAGTCTCCGCCAAAGGTCACAGGGAGGAGGGAGGACGAGGACCCAAATCCCCGTGAAACAAATTACCCGAACGTCTCCCCAGAAACCCACCAGCTCAATGGGGCGTGAACGGTTTAGGGCGTTTCCTCTTCCAACTCAGTCTTCCCCTTCGAGGACTGGTTGATCAGTGCCCCTATATTAATAAACACCCCCTCCCCCGGGCGACCAGCAGCCAAACAGGACCAATGGCAACCCCCCACTATCCTTGTCAAAACACCTACGAACTACGCTTCGGTCAACTGCTTGGGTCATGTTCATGGGCCCACCGAGCACTGTGTATTGTTTGTTGACAGGGACGGCGGGGCGGGTATCGTGTTGCCTGCTGCGTGCAAGGCCACCATCCGTGTCAGCAAACCATACATACAACATGCACTTCGCGACTAAACCTGGATCCTGCGCGGCCACCCCGCGGTCACTTTGCACTGGTTTAGGACAAAGACAACGGGGGTGCTGGCATATGTCTGCTCTGTGCAAGCCCACCAGACACCATGACGGCCAACCCGTGGCGGTTGTCCACTCGTACTCGAAAAGGACGGTGGGGGCCGACATGTTCCCCGATGTGTCCTGACACGTGCGCGGGCGCACCTGGCACACTCTGCGCGTGCCCCGAACGTGGCGCACCCAGCGCGGCTGGAGCACGCTGCACACATGGCGTACGTAGAGTACGTGGCGCATCTGGCGCGCCAGGCGTGCCTGGAACGCTTGCGCCCCAGGGGTGTCCGGCGCACCTGGCGCATGTGGCGCGCCTGGCACGCGTGGCGCACCTCGCCCCAGCATCACGCACGTGGGGTTTGTTTTGGGGTGCCAGCGGCTGTCCATACATAAATGACAACTGAACACGCTGAGGCTCGGGTGCTACTCATGTGTTGGGAGGGCGGGTGGAATGAGCGAGATTGCTTGCGGGCGGAAAGGGCGTCTTGACCCCTCCCCCTCTCTCCTCCCCCCGGGTCTGGAGGGGGAGCGGTCGCGCCTAAGTGGAGCGTCCAGGATGGCCTCGGCGAGAGGGCACAAATCATTGATTCTACAACAAGGTTTTGGCCACATGTTGGCCTCCTGGTTTCCTAGATGGCCCCAAGACGGCCCCAACAGCTGTCTAGGAGGCCCGAATAGGCCCCCAAGAAGCCAAGATGCCCCCAAGCAGCTCCCAAGAGACCCCCAAGAGGCCCCAAGAGGCCCCCCCATAAATACCCAAGACGCCCCAATAGGCCCCCAGGACTGCCAAAAGACCCCCTCATCCTTCCTCCCTCCTCCTGGTACAAATGCGACCGCGACAACCATTACTACGATTACCGCTGGTACAGCGGGCGACATCTACCACTACATGTACTGCTACCCGTATTACTACCACTGCTAGTACAACTATAACTACGACGGCGATCCCTACTGCCACAAGGATGGCCGACACTAGAACTAATACCACCAGAACTACGCGCAAGACGGTCGAAATACTATTATTTTTACTATTCCTACTACTACTACTACTACTACTACTACTACTACTACTACTACTACTACTACTACTACTACTACTACTACTACTACTACTACTACGGCTACTACTATTA
>CAUYUJ010012770.1:0-13844 GCA_963575745.1 Prorocentrum cordatum
CTGCGCGGCCGTGTGTCTGCGCGGCCGTCACGGTGCCCTCCCGAGATGGTATTCTTCGTTGGCGCTTGGAGGTCTTGCCGCCTCGGGGTGCTCTCCAGCGGCTGCGCCTCGCCGAGAGCGTTTTGGGGTTTCCAGTAGCGTCGCGAGCAGCCGCCGGAGGCCCGGGTTATGGGCATGTCCCGGAAACCAGGCCGTCTCGGGGCCTTCCGAGATAGAAGTGTTCGTTGGCTCTCGGAGGTTTTGCCCGCTCTCCCAGTGAGACCAAACCGAGGGATCGTCCGATGCCACTTCTACGTCACGTGGCTTTGTGTCGAGACAGTCTTGCCCTCGACCTTGCTCCTGATCGGCCTCGGCTTGCCCTCGGCCGTCTCCATCTTGATCCCGATCTCCTCGGTGTCGCTCGGCCTCGTGAAGTTGCCGATGCACAAGCCCGCGCAGCAGCCAGCCTCGCATATCCCGAACGCCACGACGATCATGACCGCGAGCAGGACCACTCCCTCCGGGTGGATCCCTGTGCCGAGCCTGTCGTCTTTGAAGGTGATCTCGCTGCGACACTCGACCTTGCCGTGGACGACGCACTCACCTTCTCCAGTCGTTCCCAGTTCTTTTCGCAGGCTCTTCAGACGAGCGATCGGGGCCATCCAGGTCTTAGCCATCTTGGACGTCGAGTCGCTAATGAGACCGACTCGAACTTCCATGCGTTCCTCAATATCGTTTGCGCCCTCCAGCGGGCGTCTACCCATCCGATCCCGCAGCCAGCAGAGCCTCTTTGTCGACTGGACCTTGGTACCACGTGGGCGACGTTGGTCTCGCCGTCCTGCTTCACCATTGCCAGCTTCTTGTCCCGCACCTTGGCCTGAAGCTAGACTGTGCGGACCTCAAGGTGGCGGATCCGACCAGCTCCAACTCGATGACTCACAGCCTCTGCAGGAGAGGAGTCCACTCGGATCCTGATTCTGACCTTTCTGTTCAGGAACTTCGTCACGTTCTGCATGTGGACGGCCTCGGCGACCATCGTCACCATCCCGTAGTGCTCTGCCTCTCCTGAGCTCGGCGCGTGCGTGCTCTGGCCGCGCGATCGCTCGAGGAGGGTGCAGCCACCGCGGCGCAAGACGCACCGCACGCCACGTCCTTTCGGTCTGTGGCGTCCCCCGCCCAGTCCGAGTCGTTGTAGAACCCCAGGATCTACACAGCTCCATCTCGCGGGAAGAACAGTGCGTAGTCAGTCTTAAGTCGGGCCTATCCCTTTCCAGGGGGAACATTCAAAAATGGTCAATACTAGCCAGGGAACGATTTGTTTAAATATCTTTTTACTATTTTGGGGTATTGTTTGACTATTTTGTAGTTTTGATCCAGCCCCCTGTAGGGGGACAGGCCCGACCTCAGCGTAGTCTCGAACTCCCAGGAGGTACCCACCGAAGTGCTCGAGCCGCTTCATGCCGTTGAGGGTGGTCTTCGCCAGCCTCTTGCCGAGCACCTGCTCTGCGAGGGTGATCTGTGACGTAGTTGACCATGAACCTCGCGATGCCCACGCACTGCCGGTAGACCTCCAGCTCGTCGCTCAGGGGGCTCTCCTCATCCTGGGGTAGACTTTTCGTCATCGTGGGGGTTGGCGAAGTCTTGACCTTGCCATGTTTGAGGTTTAGCAGCTCGATGATCTTGTCGGCATGCTTCTAGCTGCCAGTCAAGTACATGCCGTCCTCAAACCTGGCCCGTCCGCTCTTTGGATGCTCATACCTCGTGCTTGCCTGGGGTAGCCTGTTTACCTTGAGCTTGACCCTCTCAGACAGCTCGGTCGTGAAAGCCACGAGATTATGGTCTGGCGCCGTGGAGTAGATTCGGGTACAGCCAGGACCTGGTTAGTAATAGTAGGAAGTGCAGGGGATTATAGTCGTCGAGTAGTAGTAGTAGTAATAGTAGTAGAAGTAGGAGTAGGAGTAGGAGTAGTAGTAGTAGTAGTAGTAGTAGTAGTAGTAGTAGTAGTAGTAGTAGTAGTAGTAGTAGTAGTAGTAGTAGTAGTAGTAGTAGTAGTAGTAGTAGTAGTAGTAGTAGTAGTAGTAGTAGTAGTAGTAGTAGTAGTAGTAGTAGGTAGTAGTAGGAGTAGTAGTAGTAGTAGGAGTAGTAGTAGTAGTAGTAGTAGTAGTAGTAGTAGTAGTAGTAGTAGTAGTAGTAGTAGTAGTAGTAGTAGTAGCAGTAGTAGTAGTAGTAGTAGTAGTAGTAAATAGATATCGTCTTGATGAAGCTCCAGGTCAACCGAGTCACGATCCTGGGGCACTGCTTGAAAGACATACCCGAAACGAGTGTGCGGTACATGAAGTTGCTGAAACCCCTGCTCGCAACTTTCTCTCTGTATAGCTGCTTCTTCAGCGTCCACATGGTCTTGGTGGTGTTGCCCTCCAGCGTTTCCGCATCGATCCACTCCTGCGGTGGCACAACCACCACCAGCCTGTCCTGGTCGGCGTGGAAGTAGTCGTTCACTGCATCTATGATGACCGTGGGCTTGTCAAGCTTCGTGGCCTTGAAGTCTATGAACCTGCCAGTCGTTGGCTCGCTCGCAGGTGTGAACAGACCCTCACGCACGGGTCCATCTTCTCGAACTCTCTGGCTACAAACTGACAACGAATATCAGCTCCCGGCGGCTGGATCACCCACCTCGTAGACAACCACGTCCATGATGATCCTAGCTAGTCGAGCTATACAGCTTCGAGCAATCCGAACTTTGCATCGTGTTGATCTCCTTGCACTTGCCCACCTTGATCAGGTCAGCGTCGAACTCGCCGACGTGCCAGTCGATGTTCATGTCTGGGCTCATGTTTTACGATGGATCGGCCTCGTCCACGACGTGGCTCTCGACGCCTCCGACGTCTCCCACCCTGACCTCAGGAGCCTCATATTCAGTAGGGCCAGGAATCGGGACAACCTGAGTCGACTGCGACGATGACGCGCTGCCTGTCATAACTGGGGCTTCGGAGACACTGCCATGTGAGCACCGCCTGTCTTGCTCAGTGCGTCCGCATATCTCTGGGAGTCCTCGATGCTCCCCCTCTCGACGGCATCTCCTTGTGGGGGTCCTCGGCATCGACCTCGTCTTGCCCCGGAGGGGCAGCAGGGACCACGACCGCCTTCTTGCCCTCTGGCCTCCCGATCTGCTCGATGCCGCGGTCCCAGGGAACTCCGATCATCTTGGCCACGAGCTCGAGGTCGCTCTGGTCCTTCTCTGGGAGCCCGCGCGCGGTCCTCACCAGGTGCACGCCACTACTCGTCACCATGAGAAATTCGTCGCTGTCGTAGGTGTTGTCCAGGAAGGTGCCCTTCTCCCGCATCGTCCTGGACTTGCTACTGCGCCTGCCTCCAGTCATGTGGCCGCTAGAGGACATTGTATGCTTGAACAAGTCGTCCTCCGCAAACTTCAGGATGACACCGTTGTGCTTGGTACCTTTGCGTCCAAATGTGGACTACGACCCGTCGACTTCACGTGAAACGTCTCGACGAGGAATCCCACATGCTGGACAAGCCATGGCCATACAATATGGCCTGGCCCACCGTCTTCTCGGTGGCCTCCCGGATCTTTCGAATCTGGCCTCGAAGAATCTTCTGTTGTGCCGCCACGGCTGCAAGAGACTGCGAAGAGTACCTGGGGGTCTGCTCCACCGTGACCGCGTAGCCGTCGAGCTGCAGCCTCTTGGCCGCCACAGCATTTGCGATGCCGACGCTGCTCGGCTCGCCGTCGCTCCTGAGCCTCAGCGTGTTGGACCCGAGCCTCCTGAGGAAGCCCACGATCGACGACACGGTGCAGCGCTGGTTGCCACCCTTCTCGTGGAGGCTCAGCTGCAGCGGGACGCCCGTGTCGCAGTCCACGACCGCGATCGCAGTCGAGAACCTATTGGAAGCGTCCTCAGTCTCCTCCCCATCACCCTTCAGGAAGTGGTAGCCTGTCTGCGCCACGGGGACCTCGGGCTCCTTGTCAGTAAGGAAGAGGAGGAAGAGGAGGAGGAGGAGGAGGAGGAGGAGGAGGAGGAGGAGGAGGAGGAGGAGGAGCAGGAGGAGGAGGAGGAGGAGGAGGAGGAGGAGGAGAAGGAGGAGGAGGAGGACGAGGAGGGGCTCCTTGTCAGCAGGGAGCTGGACTTCACGATGTGGTGCAGCATCCCCTCTGCCAAAAACGCGCTCGAGGCACCCCGGCTCGAACTTCGCTTGAGCGAGCTCGTGCAACCTCGCAGTTCTATCGCCTGGCCTCTTGGGGATCTTCAATGTCTTCGGCGCCTCTGGGTCGATCCCTCCTTGAAGTCGCCGCTGTCGCTCCGCGAGGGCCTCCCTGACCTTCGCCCTCTCGTCCAGCATGTGCCCGCACCTGACCAAGGCTCTCCCGCAGCTGCTTCTTGTTGCCGTGGATCGCCGCGTCTATGACTCCGAGCTTCTTGAGCTCCCTCAAGCGCGCCCTCAGAGCGTCGGCCGACGACTGGGCACCACGAATCTATCCTGGACCTCGTGCCACCTGTCCGCCAGGTGCTGAGTGAGAATTGCCTGGAGCTCCGTCTGCGCTCTGCTCCGTTTCGTATCCTGCGCCTGCGGTGGCACCGGTGCAGGCTGAGCCGCCTGGTCGACCCTTGGCACCACTCTGTCCCCATGGGCTCCAGCTTCTAGTACACGGCACTTCGCGTATAGAAGCTCTTCCCGATCATCGTCAGGGGTGTCCGCCTCCCGAAGCCAGTCACGCTCGGTGGGACCATGTAGCCGTTGCCTATCTCGAGGTGGATGATGGCGCCTTTCAGGACTCTGAGCCCGCAGTTGAGCGCAGGTCGAGGTCGGCCAACGTCGCCGATGCGAAAGCGTTTCGTGGCCTTGATCTCGTGACCGCTTCATCCGGGAAGGCGATGCCCACGTTCCGCTCTCCGAAGTCATTGATCTCGTCGTTTGTGGCCGTCCTGCGCTCGACTCGCGTGGGGTCACTGACGCTGTCGCTGGAGTGGCCAAAGTCTAGTGGGCAGCCGTCCGCGCCCGAGCCGCTGTTGCTCGAGACCCACCCGTACTTGCTGGAGTCCTCGATGGCCTTGACGCTCTCGGTTACGCCGATCACCCACAGCTCGACCCCCTCATCGTCGATCCTGTTGACGTCGGAGCCCTCGTCGTTCTTGACCTGCACTCCGAAGTCTTGTGACACGTCTTGCCGCACTTGTCGCACTTCAGGCCCGACCTGCAGTCCTTGGCCTCGTGACCGAGCTTGCCGTACTCGTTGCACTGCTTTCTGCCTTTTCCTGACTTGTCTCCTTTGCATTCTCCTTTGCCGGTAGACTGTGCCGAACCACCGCCCGGGGCCCATCAGTCTCCTGCCCAGTGGCCCTTCTTGCTGCAGCTGAGGCAGCTGTCTTTGTCCGAGTTTCGGTCCGTGCCAGCCTGCGTCCTGGCGCCCTTGCCGAAGCCCTTGCGAGGCCTATGGGTGCCGCCCACATCTGCTTCATGCACCAAGCCGCCGTCCATTGGTACTGGACCGTCGCTGGAGTATTGGCCGCCGCCAGGCGCTCCTGTGGTTTCGTAGATCTTGCCGCTCGCGATGAATTCGGTAACTCCCCGAGCGAGCACGTTGTAGTCCTGTCCGATCGCCCCCAGGGCTTGACGTATCACAGCCTAGACGTCTGGGGCCCACCTGGTAACGACAGCGATCTTGGTGCCGTCGCTGACCTTCTCGACGGACACTCTTCTCCCACTCCTTCCAGGCAGTCTTTCAAGCGCCCATGCCCTTCTTCGTGGCAACCTCCCACTCAGACTTCAACATACCCATGAGCAAAGCCGTGAGCCTACCTCCAGACTTCGGCTCGTACCCCTCTGTAAGAGCCTTGCCACTCGTCGTCGCGATTAGCAGGTGGTAGAGTACCTTCGTCTTGAGCTTGACGGACTCTGACTGCGCCTCCCAACCTAAGTCCTTCTCCTCGGTGACCTCGCAATGGGTCATGATCTGCTCTAGGTCGATACGCCCTGCCGTCGACTCGAAAACGAAGCACCACTGCCTCCAGGCTTCCTCCGAATCAGAGAAGATGCCGACCCTGCTCAGGATCGTTGTGTCAACGATACTCTCTAGTTTTTTGTCATCAGCTGCCGCAGCTGGGCGTTGGCCGCCTTCCGCTAGCCTCTGGATTTGGGCCGCTTAAGTCTTAAGTCGGGCACGTCCCTCCAGAGGAGGAATGCTCAAACATAGTCAAACATAGTCAAGGGGACGTTTTTTTGAATAATTTTTGACTATTTTGGGGTATTGTTTTTGTGACTATATAATGTTTCGCCCAACATCCGCCTGTAGGGGGACATGTCCGACATAAGCTTAGTCCGCCACGACTCTCTGTAAGTCAGCAAGGGCAGCTTCCATCGCTGCAGCAGATCAGATCAAGCTCCGCGTTACCATGTTGATCGTTGTGCTTCCATGGGTGAGGGATTCGCATGCCTAGAGGTTGACACCAACACCAATATCGGCGGTGCGCCTCCACCGAGGGAAGAAGATCCCGATCTCGGTGATGGTGGTAATAGTCTGGCTTCCCAGGTAACCGATATATTACCACCAACACCGAGTTCTAGGATGATCTCCCTCCTGTGGAGGCAAGCCCCCCGTGTTGGTGTTGGTGCCCATTTCCAGGCCTCCAAGGGATGCTTTTGCTCCAGGCCTGGGCAACTGCTCGAATCAAATGGCTGCATATCAACACTCCGACGCATCATGCACGCACGCTTCTCTAACTCTTTCGGCACCTCTCGAAACCCAGCGCTTTCGAACATCCATGCGGATTTCTTGGATCGATCCTTGAGCTCCCTGGCGACACCTCTGGCGCCGCCACTGGCGACCTTGGCGCGCGAAGGAGGGAATCCAACGCCGATCCAAGAAATCCATGCGGACCTTTGAATCGGGGCGAGCGTGGGTGGGGAATGAGAAGGAGGAGGCCTCCTCAGAAGGCGGAGGGGCTTCTCTGGAGCTCTCGCGCCTTCCGAGATGTCTTCCGTGCCTTCGGGGAAGGCTCAGAGAATTTCTCAGAAGGCCCGAGGCCTTCCGAGCCTTCTGAGAAGACCCGCCCCTTCTGGGTTCCTCCCTGGGCTCGGCGCCGATCTTCCTCCTTCTCCTCCTCCTCCTCCTCGTCCTCCTCCCCCTCCCCCTCCTCCTCTTCCCCCCTCCTCTTCCTCCCTCCTCCTCTTCCTCCTCCTCCTCCTCCTCCTCCTCCTCCTCCTCCTCCTCCCTCCTCCTCCTCCTCCTCCTCCTCCTCCTCCTCCTCTTCCTCCTCCTCCTCCTCCTCCTCCTCCTCCTCCTCCTCCTCCTCCTCCTCCTCCTCCCTCCTCCGCCTGCTCGTTGTGCTCGTGTTTTGTGGCATTCCTCGTCCTCCAGGCCTGGGCGACGATGGGCCCGGCTGGGAGCTGAGGCTCGGCAGGAGCCGCCTGGCCAGCAGGTGCGCCTCCGTGCGGCTGTGCTTCCCGAAGGCCCCTCAGCGGTTCTCGAAGACGAAAACATCCCCCTAGATGGGGTCCTCCTCCTCCTCCTCCTCCTCCCCTCCTCCTCCTCCCCCTCCTCCATCCTCCTCCTCCTCCTCCTGCTCCCTCGTCCCCCCCCCCCCCCCTCTCCTCCTCCTCCTCCTCCTCCTCCTCCTCCTCCTCCCTCCTCCTCCTCTCCTCCCCCTCCTCCCCCCTCCTCCTCCTCCTCCTCCTCCTCCTCCTCCTCTCGTTCTCCCCTCCTCCCTTCCCCCTCCTCCCCTCCCCCTCCTCCTCCTCCTCCTCCTCCTCCTCCTCCTTCTCCTCCTGGATGGGATCCGAGTAGATGGGGTCGGAGGATCGCGCCGCATCGCCGATGCATCGCCGGTGCGTCTCGATGTGCAGCCCAATTTGCTTCACGTCGACATCGCCATGTATCGCCGACGTCGACGATTTATCGCCGGTACATTGCCGGTGCATTGACGATGCCCGCTGATGCATCGCCGATGTATCGACGTTGCGGCGCGATCCTCCGACCCCGTCCACTCGGAGCCCATCTAGGAGGCCTCTAAAACACGGCATAATCATAAACTTTGGAGCTCCGCGCGGATTTCTTGGGATCGGCGCTGGACCCCACTCCCTGGCGTGCGGAGCGCGCCAGGAGCGGCGCCGGAGGCGCCGCCGTGTGTGTGTGTGTGTGTGTGTGTGTGTGGCAGCGCCTCTCCCAAGAAATTCGCGCGGAGCTCCAAACCTGTATGCTTGCGCCGTTTTTTGGTTTTCCAGGTTCGTCACGGCCAACGGCGTGGACCGCGCCGCCTGGTTCTCGAGCCTCAGCAAGAGGTCCGATCCGAGGGATCTGCCATTCTAGATCCTGGATCTCTGGAGTTTTTTTTGTTTGCTTGTTTCTTTCCCCCCCCAGCCCTTCTTGGTTGGGTATTCGTTTTGAATAGATCACTGCGGTCGCGTCTTCTCCTTCTCCTCCTCCCGCCTCCCGCCTCCTGCCTTTTGCCCCCCCCTCCTTCTTGTCTCCTCTTGCCTTGTGCGTAATTGCCGCTTGTGTGTGCATGTTGCCTGCGGTACCTGTCTCCGACCTCGCCGACCTCCGGGGGGGGGACAGCATAGTGGGTGGTAGCCGCCGCAGATCCAAATTAGACCTCGCCATCCCTGGGGGGCTGCGATGTGCGAAGCTGTCGCCACTTTCGAGGGCTGCTGGGGGGGAACAGCATAGTGGTTAGCTGCCGCGGACCCAAATTCGACCTCGCCATCTCTGGGGGGCTGCGATGTGCGAAGCTGTCGCCTCTTTCGAGGGCTGCTGGGGGGGCCAGCATACTGGGTAGCCGCCGCAGACGCAAATGAGACCTCGCCATCCCTGGGGGGCTGCGATCTGCGAAACCGTCGCCTCTTTCGAGGGCTGCTGAGCGGGACAGCATAGAGGGTAGCCGCTGCGGACCTAAATTAGACCTCGCCGACCCTGGGGGGTCTTCGATCTGCGAAACTGTCGCCACTTTCGAGGGCTGCTGGGGGAGCCAGCATACTGGGTAGCCGCCGCAGATCCAAATTAGACCTCGCCATCTCTGGGGGGCTGCGATGTGCGAAGCTGTCGCCACGTTCGAGGGCTGCTGGGGGGGAACAGCATAGTGGTTAGCCGTCGCGGACTCAAATTAGACCTCATCATCCCTGGGGGGGCTGCGATCTGCGAAACCGTCGCCACTTTCGAGGGCTGCTGGGGGGGACAGCATAGTGGGTAGCCGCCGCAGATCCAAGTTAGACCTCGCCATCCTTGGTGGGCTGCGATTTGTGAAACTGTCGCCTCTTTCGAGGGCCGCTGTGGGGACAGCATAGTGGGTGGTAGCCGCGGCGGACCCAAATTTGACCTCGCCATCCCTGAGGAGCTGCGATTTGCGACACTGTCGCCACTTTCGAGGGCTGCTGGGGGGGGCGGCATAGTGGGTAGCCGCCGCGGACCCAAATTTGACCTCGCCATCCCTGAGGGGCTGCGATCTGCGAAACCGTCGCCTCTTTCGAGGGCTGCTGGGGGGGACAGCATGGTGGGTAGCCGCCGCGGACCCAAATTAGACCTCGCTATCCCTGGGGGGCTGCGATGTGCGAAGCTGTCGCCACTTTGGAGTGCTGCTGGGGGGGACAGTGTAGTAGGTTGTAGCCGCCGCAGGCCCAAATTTGACCTCGCCATCCCTTGGGAGCTGCGATGTGCGAAGCTGTCGCCACTTTCGAGGGCTGCTGGGGGGGTACAGCATAGTGGTTAGCTGCCGCGGACCCACATTAGACCTCGCCGTCCCTGGGGTGCTGCGATCTGCGAAACCGTCGCCACTTTCGAGGGCTGCTGGGGGGGGGGACAGCAAAGTAGGTAGCCGCCGCGGACTCAAATTAGACCTCGCCATCCCTGGGGGGGCTGCGATCTGCGAAACCGTCGCCACTTTCGAGGGCTGCTGGGGGGGGGCAGCATAGTGGGGGGGCCGCCGCGGGCTCAAATGAGACCTCGCCATCTCTGGGGGGCTGCGATTTGCGAATCTGTCGCCACCTTCGAGGGCTGCTGGGGGGGGGGCAGCATAGTGGGTGGTAGCCGCCGCAAGCCCAAATTAGACATCGCCATCCCTGAGGGACTGCGATTTGTGAAACTGTCGCCACTTTCGAGGGCTGCTGGGGGGGCCAGCATAGTGGGCAGCCGCCGCGGACCCAGTTTAGACCTCGCCATCCCTGGGGGGCTGCGATTTGCGAAACAGTCGCCACTTTCGAGGGCTGCTGGGTGGACAGCATAGTTGGTAGCCGCCGCGGACCCAAATTAGACCTCGCTATCCCTGGGGGGCTGCGATTTGCGAATCTGTCGCCACCTTCGAGGGCTGCTGGGGGTGGAGGTAGCATAGTGGGTAGCCGCCGCAGATCCAAGTTTGACCTCGCTATCCCTGGGGGGCTGCGATTTGCAAAACTGTCACCACTTTCGAGGGCTGCTTGGGGTGGAGGTAGCATAGTGGGTAGCCGCCGCAGGTCCAAGCATGACCTCGCCATCCCTGGGGGGGCTGCGATCTGCGAAACCGTCGCCACTTTCGAGGGCTGCTTGGGGGGCCAGCATAGTGGGTAGCCGCCGCAGATCCAAAGTAGACCTCGCCATCAGTGGGGGGGGGGCTGCGATTTGCGAAACTGTTGCCGATTTCGAGGGCTGCTTGGGGGGTCAGCACCAGTGGGTAGCCGCCGCAGATCCAAATTAGACCTCGCCATCCCTGGGGGGGCTGCGATGTGCGAAGCTGTCGCCACTTTTGAGGGCTGCTTGGGGGGCCAGCGTAGCGATCTGCGAATCTGTCACCACTTTCGAGGGGTGCTGGTGGGTCCAGCGGAGTGAGGCACTGCGCAGATCTGAGCGAGATCTCGCCGTCCCTGGGGGGCGATCTGTGAAATCGTCGCCACTTTCAAGGGCTACTGGCGGGTCCAGCGGAATGAGGCACGCCGCAGATCTGAGCTGGACCTCGCCGTCCTTGGGGGGCTGCGATCTGCGAAACCGTCGCTACTTTCGAAGGCTGGTGGCGGGTCCAGCGGAGTTGGGCACCACGCGGATCTGAGCGGGACCTAGCCATCCCTGGGGGGCTCCGAACCTCACGAATGCCGCTCGCATAAGCATATGCGCCCATGTCACGTCATCACCTCCGTAGAACGTCTCCCAAGCTACTCATGCCCCGCATTGCGCAGGGGTTGGGTACGTCGCCAGGGTCATTTTTTGTTTATACCCTCTGGGCCACAGCGCGCGTCATGCCCCCTCCCCTCCCTCCCCCCAAAACGTAGCGCTCCCACCCTCAGTGCGTCTCTGGCACTGCCGCAGTGCGTCCGTGGGGGGGGCGCTACAGTCGGCCCAGATTAGTAGGTCGACCCTGCCAAATTAAGGGTACCCTTGTGTCCTGTGTCTCGCGACCCATGCTTCGTACATTTCTGTGGCAATGTGGCCCTCGGAAGGGTCTTGTGTCCTCTCGCGTGTCCTGTCCAATCGAGTCCGACTGTACGTTATGCCCCCTCCCATCCCCCCCCTCCCCTCCCATGACGCCCGCTATGGCCGCGAGTGAAAAAGTGCGCTCCACATCGGCGGTCCCAGCCGGAGGGGGGACCGCGGCCCGGGGACCGTGCGCGGGGCTGACTGGACCGCTCTGCCGTGGTCCAGGACGTGGGCGCAGGAGGAGCAGGAGGAGGAGGAGGAGCAGGAGCAGGAGGAGGAGGAGGAGGAGGAGGAGGAGGAGGAGGAGGAGGAGGAGGACGCGGCAGAGTCCTGGGACAGCGGATCTCTGGCGGATTTTGATCGGACGTCCGATCGCCAGGGCGACGCATTCGTTTGCGGCAGGGTGCGCCTCCCAGGGCCCGAGGAGCGGCCGACCCCTCGGAGCGGAGACGCGTGCGGCTCGAGCTCGCTGGAGCTCGGGGGCTCGTCGACGCCTCCTGTCGGCCGAAAAGCAAACGACACCATGTTGCGCTACGCACTCGTAAAAACACAGCGTTTCGGACCCGAACCGCTGTGCTCAATTTTGGGCCGTTTCGCACGAAATTTGAACATGGCATTCGTGCGCATTTGTAGCGTATTTTACAGCACTTTTGTCGCGCCAGAGCTGTTACACCGCCGAGCGCTGTCATGAGCCCGTTGTCGTTGCGGAGGGGAACAAAAACATGTTGCGCTACGCTACGGGCCATCGGGGGCCGCAGATCTCCACGCAAAAGCCCACCCCAGATCTCCTGGTATACGCTGAGGCCCGTGGGGCCCTGGGTGGGGTGGTGGCGTTTGTTTTCTCTTGGTCCATCTTGACGGGCCTGTCCTGGATCGAGCTTTGATGGTCCTGGGGCCCAGAAGCCCGCGAAAACGCCGGCTGCGAAACAGCTGCAGCGCGCGGATCTCAGGGTCGGCCGCCCCCACCCCTGAAGCTTTCGGTGTCCGGCGGCTGGTCGGGACGATCCAGACGCCCCAACGAGCGCCATCGGCGCGGCGCAGCTGCCAGGAAGCACCCCGAGCGGCTGGTCCTCGCGGGATGCTTGCAGCGGGAGCTTGCGTCAAATTTTAGACTGGGCCTCGTCGTTTCTCCCGATGAAGAAAAAACGCCATGAACAACAACTTTTTGCGCTCCGCGCGGAGTTCTTGGATCCGCGCTGGGCCCCCCAGACAGCCCCGTCAGGCCAACTCGAGGCCTCCAAGCTCGAGTCTTGCGTCTCCTCAGCTGGGCGACGCGCAGAGCAGCGGGGCCGTCTGCGCCGACATCGGCGCGCAGGCTGCCCGCAGAAGGTCGCGCGTGAGCGCCCTCGCTTCCAGTGCGGCGTGCCGCGCTGGCTGCCCGCGTTAGCCGCCGCATGAGGTGCCGCCCATGTCACTGCGCGTGAGCACCCGTTCTTTTCGTCGCCCAATCCCAGACATCGGGCCGCTGCCATCTTTTCGCTGCGTGGGCCCCGGAGGTCCGGACCACTTCCCTAGGGCCGGTTTTTCGCCCCGAGCCGTTTTTTGACGGCTCCGTGTATTCCTTTCGAGGATCACCCGCTAGCATAGGAAACGTACAGAGAAGATTAGTATGGCCCCTGCGCAATGATGACTCGCGCAAATCGAGAAGTGTATGTACGCATTTTTACCTAACAGCGAAGACTGATAGGTTTCTAGTAGTGTCAAAAGAGGTCACAGATCACTCCACAGGGGGGTCCGGGCAGGTGTTGGGAGTTGCCGGGCGGGCCTGTGCCGAACTCGTTTTTCACCAACAGTCACACACTTCGTGCTCTTCGACTTCCAAGAACTCCATTCCCAGGCTCATTCTGAATAACCGGATGCAACAGTCACACACTTCGTGCTCTTCGAGATCCCAGAACGCCATTCCCGGGCCACATCTAGAATAACCGGATGCAACAGTCACACACTTCGTGTTCTTCGAGTTCCCAGAACGCCATTCCCGGGCCACATTCGGAATAGCCGGTCGCAACAGTCACACACTTGTTCGTGCTCTTCGAGTTTCCCAGAACTCCATTCCCCGGGCCACATTTTGGATGCCCGGAGCCACTGTAGGCCACTTGTGCTCTTCTATTTCCAGAACTCCATTCCCGGGCCACATTTATGAATGCCCGGAGCTCGATTTTTCCCTTCGTGCTCTTTCCGAGGTTCCCAGAACTCCATTCCCGGGCCAGATTTTGGATGCCCGGAGCCAACTGTAGGCCACTTCGTGGTCTTCGAGTTCCCAGAACTCCCATTCCTGGGCCACATTTTCAGCAGGGGCCAGAGCACGACGAGGAGGAGGACGAGCAAGACCAGGAGGACGAGGACGAGCAGGAGCAGGACGAGGAGCAGGAGGAGCAGGAGAAGAAGGACGAGCAGGAGGAGGAGGAGGACGAGCAGGAGGAGGAGGACAACCAGGAGGAGGAGGACGACAGGAAGAGGAGGAGGAGGAGGA
>CAUYUJ010012771.1:0-5000 GCA_963575745.1 Prorocentrum cordatum
GGAGGAGGAGGAGGAGGAGCCTAGAGGCAACGCGGCAGGAGAACGGACCCGGCCAAGGGCGCCCAACTTCGCACTTCGCGCTGCCCGAAGCGCGACGCGCGAATAGTTTTGCGCTCTCGCGCCGCCCCCTGGAGGAGGAGGAGGAGGAGAGGAGGAGGAGGAGGAGACGGAGGAGGAGGACGAGGAGGAAGAGGAGGAGGAGGAGGAGGATGAGGAGGAGGAGGAGGAGGAGGAGGAGAGGAGGAGGAGGAGGAGGAGGAGAGGATTCGGAGCCGAACCGCGAAGCGCGAATAACTTCGCGCCCTCGAAGGCGTTTGGGGACGGTCGGCTGGGGAGGGAAGCCTTTGGACTTCTGAAGTGGGGCGCTTTGCAATGGCCCACGCCTCCCAAAACGCGTGGGCTAAGGAGGAAGTAGCCGGCAACGGGAGGGGGGGCCAAGATGGGTTTCAGAAGACGACACGGGGGAGCAAGAGACGGAAAGTATGGAAGAGGAAGAAAAGGAGGAGGAGGAGGAGGAGGAGGAGGAGGAGCAGGAGGAGGAGGAGGAGGAGCAGGAGGGGAGAACCTGGAGGAACCGCTGCGGGCTGGCGAAATGCTTGCTGCCAGGGACCGTGCTGGAGCGCGCGCCATGCCGACGTGGGCGATGCGTCGGCCGCGCCCTCACCGCACGCTTGGGCATCGCACTGGAAGCGCGGGCCAAAACGTCTACGGGCGGCTTGGTGAGCGGGGACGTGCACGGGGAGGAGGAGGAGGAGGAGGAGGATAATCAGGAGAACTAGGAGGATGGGGGGACTAGGATGCGGGTAGGGATGATGCTGAGGAGGAAGGCGATGAGGGATGATGATGATGAGGAGAAAGAGAAAGAGAAGGAGGAAGACTACGAGGAGGAGTGAGGAAAGGTGCTGAGGCAGGGACGCAGGAGGATGACGCGGACGAGGAGGGGAAGGTGGAGGAGGTGGGAAGAGGAGGCGGGAGGAAGATGATGACAGAAGCCCCATGACGCCACGCCGTCAGTCTGCGCGCCGCCACGCCCCCTCGGCACAGACACGAGCAGCGCCAGGAAGTGCGCGCACACCGCGCCGCGGCCCACGCGCACTGTGCTGCCATGGTCACCGTCGGCCAAGTGATAGCAGCGCTCGTTCGCGGTGCCTGCGTGGCTCGGCCAGTTCCGCCGCGAGCTGCACCACCACGCTGGCGCTGCGCACAGTCTCCCCGCGTTCGAGGCTGCCACCACTCTCGCAGCTCCTGTCCTGTCCCGCGGCGGCCACTGCTCGCCCTTCTCGCGCTCACGATCACGCGGCTGAAGCGGGCACTGCCCATCCTTCTCGCACGCTGCGGGCTGTCGTTGATCGCCCATTACGCACGGTTCAGGTTGCCATTGTTTGCATGTCTCACACGCGTTGAGTTCGCGAGGTAGAACATGCCATTGCCAACCCGCCCGTTTCGCACGCTGCAGGCTGCTGCTGTCAACCTTTCACGCGTAAGGCATGCTGCCACTGTTCGCCGCTCCCACACGCCAAGGGGATCTCCGCTCAGTTGCTGCCACTGCCCCCCCACTCTCACGCGGCACTGTCTGGCATCCCAGACCCCCGACGGCGTGATTTTTTCACAACGTCGACCCCCAGAGGTCTGGACCCTTTCCCCGGGACCGGCTTGTCATCCTGAGTCGTTTTGCGACGGTCCCGAAGCCCGGGAAGGGCCCCCGGAGGCCGAATATAGCAAAAAAAAACCCGCCGTGATTTTTTCACAACGCGAGGGGGTCTGAGGGAAACCTCCTCCTCCTCCTCCTCCTCCTCCTCCTCCTCCTCCTCCTCCTCCTGCTCCTGCTCCTGCTCCTGCTCCTCCTCCTCCTCCTCGATGCCCCTCCTCCTCGATGTTCCTTCTCCTCCTCCTCCTCCTCCTCCTCCTCCCCCTCCTCCTCCTCCTCCTCCTCCTCCTCCTCGGAGACGCGCGTGCCCGTCGGCCACGTCCCGGCATTGCGGGCAACCCCGCCCACGGAGGCAGGGCGCTGGAGGCACGGGGAGCAGGAAGCAACGCTCCAGCCTCGACGTGGCTGAGTACTTTCGCGAGGCGCGAGCGTAGCGCACTATCTTGCCATGCTGCATCTTGTGCTTGGCGACCCTCCTGACGCGGGTGCCGCGCACCGTGCGCTTGCCGCCGCCCTGGCCCCCGCCCAAGGAGGCCCCTTGCAGCTGCGCTCTACCTTGGCATCCATGCGCCCGCAGTCGCCTCGCTATCTCTTTGGCGCCCCCATGGAACGAGCGCAACGCGATGAACTTAGTCGAAACTGCAAGGTCTCACTTGGCGAGCGCGCCAAAGGTGCCCTTGAGGCAGGGATACAATCCCGTGGCTGTTCCAAGCGGTTTGACCATTTTCTCTTCCAACATGTTTCGCTTTCGGAGCAGATTTGGACGTTCGCGCCCAGTTTGCGGGGATGTCTCAGGCGGCTTGGCCGTTATGATGCTGGGCATCTGTCGTTTTCGGAGCAGTTTTGCGAGGATGTCTCAGGCGATTTGCTGGTTTCAGCACTCCCAGGGAGGAGGAGGAGGAGGAGGAGGAGGAGGAGGAGGAAGAGGAGGAGGAGGAGGAGGAGGAGGAGGAAGCGAGGAGAAGGAGGAAGAGGACGAGGAGGAGGAGGAGGAGGAGGATAGCATGAACACGGTAGGAGCAGAAGCAGGAAGGGGAGGATGATGATGATGATGATGAGGAGGAGGAGGAGGAGGACGTGGGCAACTCGAGTAATTAGCCAGGGCCAGACGATCGAGGTTCGATGTTCCAAAGCTTTAGGTTTTACTCAAACGCTTCCGCCTCACTCTCCTTCGCCCTCGGCTCCCCTTCACTCTTCTGCATTCATACTCGCTCATACTCAGACTCAGTCACACGCAGGCTCGCTCGCACTTAGACTCGCTCATACCCATACTTAAACTTACTCACACTCAGACTCACGCTCAAAACCACTCATACGCAGACTCGCTCCTGCTCATACTCATCATCCTTCGGCCCGCTCAAACGCAGACCGACTCACACTCAGACTGCCTCACATCCATACCCAATCACACCCGGCTCACTCGCACTCATATTCATTAACACACACTTTCTCTCACACTCAGACCCACTCAAGCCCAGACTCACTCATGCTCAGACTCATCATGCTACGATCCGCTCAATCACAGACTGGCTCACACTCAGATTCGTCCATACTCAGACCCACTCGCACACAGACGCACTCGCGCTCATATTTACTCACACGCATACCCACTCAAACCCAGGCTCAATCGCACCCAGATTGACTCACACTCAGAATCAGTCGCTCCCAGATTTGCTATAGGTCGCACTCATGCTTGCAGACTGTGGGAATGTCTCGCGCGATCGGTTCGCCCTCGCACACAGGCGCTCATTGACATATATCAATAGAAAGACGTACCAAGAGAATGAGATGCACATATGGGGAGTCCCGCGTCGAGTAATTATTGACGGACCGCGCCGGAGAAACAGAGAGAGAACAAAACACCACCTCACCTCCTCTCACTCAGACCCACTCAGACTCAGTCATCACTCAGACTCCCTCATCACTCAGACTCAGTCAGTCACTCAGACTCACTCATCACTCAGACCCACTCATCACTCAGACTCACTCATCACTCAGACCCACTCATCTCTCGGACTCAGTCATGACTCAGACTCATCACTCATCACTCAGACTCACTCATCACTCAGACTCACTCATCACTCAGACTCACTCATCACTCAGACTCACTCGTACTTGTACTCATACATTCACTACACTCATTCAGGTCCACTCATCGGATGACTCACACACACTGATGTTGAGGATGTCTCAGGCGATTATGTGGCTGCAGCACTCCTAAGGGGAGCGGCGGGGGGGTATTTCCCTCGGCCCCTTTCGCGGATTTTTGCGGGGATGTCTTAGGCGGGTTGGCCATTTTCTCATCCAGCATGTTTCGCTTTCGGAGCAGTTTGCGAGGATGTCTCAGGCGATTCGCTGGTTTCAACACTCTGAGGGGGGCGGCGGGAGGGTATTTCACTCGGCCCCTTTCGCGGATGTTTGTGGGGATGTCTCAGGCGGTGTTGCCTTTTTCTCATCCAACATGTTTCGCTTTCGGAGCAGATTTGGAGGAGGAGGGGGCAAGAGGAGGAGGAGAAGGAGGAGGAGGAAGAGGAGGAGGAGGAGGAAGAGGAGGAGGAGGAGGACCAGGAGGAGGAGGAGGAGGAGGAGGAGGAGGAGGACCAGGAGGGGAGGAGGAGGAACAGGACTAGGAGGAGGAGGATGCTGAGGAGGAGGAGGAGGAGGCAGGAGGAAGGGGAGGACAACAAGTTTTCTCTCTTCCTCTTTCCTTCATCCTCCGACGGATGAGGCGGAGGAGGAGGAGGAGGAGGAGGACGAGGAGCAGAAGGAGGA
Organism: Prorocentrum cordatum; assembly: GCA_963575745.1. Classification (NCBI taxonomy): domain Eukaryota; class Dinophyceae; order Prorocentrales; family Prorocentraceae; genus Prorocentrum; species Prorocentrum cordatum. Next base: position 4,421 of record CAUYUJ010012771.1, read on the forward strand.
GGAGACGGAGCCAGGTGGCTGAGGGGAGGTGTAGGGGGAGGAAGAGGTGGAGCAGGAGGGGGAGGAGGAGGACCAGAAGGAGGAGGAGGAGGAGGAGGAGGAGGAGGAGGAGGAGGACCAGGAGGAGGAGGAGGAGGATGAGGAGGAGGAGCAGGATTAGGAGGAGGAGGGGGAGGAGGAGGCAGGGGAGGCAGGAGGACGGCAAGTCTTCTCTCTTCCTCTGTCCTTCATCATCCGACGGATGAGGAGGAGGAGGAGGAGGAGGAGGACCAGGAAAAGGAGGATGAGGAGGAGGAGGAGGATTACTCGACGCGGGGCTCCCCATATGTGCATTTCATTATCGTGCTACGTCTTTCTCTTGATATCTGTCAATGGGCGCCGGTGTGCGAGGGCGAACCGCTCGCTCGAGACATTCCCACAGTCTGCAAGCACGAGTGCGACCAGTAGCATATCTGAGAGCGACTGATTCTGAGTGTGAGTTAATCTGGGTGCGATTGAGCCTGGGTTTGAGTGGGTCTGCTTGTGAACAAATATGAGCGCGAGTGCGTCTGTGTGCGAGTGGGTCTGCGTATGGACGAAT
>CAUYUJ010012771.1:10000-13836 GCA_963575745.1 Prorocentrum cordatum
AACAAGAACCCTATACGTAGGATATGGGGAAAATCCGCGAAAGGGGCCGGGGGAAATACCCCCCCGCCGCCCCCCTTAAGTGCTGAAACCAGCGAATCGCCTGAGACATCCTCGCAAACTCCTCCGAAAGCGAAACATGTTGGAAGAGAAAATGGCCAAACCGCCTGAGACATCCCCACAAAAATCCGCGAAAAGGGCCGAGGGAAATACCCCCCGCCGCTCCCCTTAGGGGTGCTGAAGCCACAAAATCGCCTGACACATCCTCAACATCAGTGTCTGTGCGTGTGAGTCATCCGATGAGTGGACCTGAGTGAGTCTAGTGAATGTATGAGTACAAGTACGAGTGAGTCTGAGTGATGAGTGAGTCTGAGTGATGAGTGAGTCTGAGTGATGAGTGATGAGTCTGAGTCATGACTGAGTCCGAGTGATGAGTGGGTTTGAGTGATGAGTGAGTCTGAGTGATGAGTGGGTCTGAGTGATGAGTGAGTCTGAGTGATGAGTGAGTCTGAGTGATGAGGGAATCTGGGTGATGACTGAGTCTGAGTGGGTCTGAGTGAGAGGAGGTGAGGTGGTGTTCTGTTCTCTCCCTGTTCCTCTGGCGCGGTCCGCCAATAACAAAAACCCCATCTCTTTGGATCCCCATATGTGCATCTCATTCTCTTGGTACGTCATCGAGTCGGATAGAAAACTCGAAGGAGGAGGAGGAGGAAGAGGAGGAGGACGACGAGGAGGACGACGAGGAGAACGAGGAGGACGACGACGAGGAGAACGAGGAGGAGGACGGGGAGGAGAACGAGGAGGACGACAAGGAGAACGAGGACGACGACGACGACGACGACGAGGACGAGGAGGGAGAGGGCGGCCGGAGGCAGCTTCTGTGCCCCCCGGGGCCCTTCGGAGCCGCTGCGTGCAGCTCGGCCGACCGGCGCGGCGACGCCATCAAACCGCCAGGCCGCTGGACTTCGTCGTCGTCGTCGTCGTCGTCCGTCGTCCGTCGTCCGTCGTCCGTCGTCCGTCGTCCATGGTCCGTCGTCCGTCGTCCGTCGTCCGTCGTCGTCGTCGTCGTCGTCGTCGTCGTCCGTCGTCCGTCGTCCGTCGTCCGTCGTCCGTCGTCCGTCGTCCGTCGTCCGTCGTCCGTCGCCCGTCGTCGTCGTCGTCGACGTCGTCGTCGTCGTCCGTCGTCCGTCGATGTTGTCGTCGTCGTCGAGGAGTGAGACGAAGAGGACCGAGAGAAGAAAGAGGAAGAGCAGGACGTTAGGCATGTACCCAGACCGCTTTCGCCAGTGCGCAGCGTACAGCGAAGGGTTAAAAGCGAAACGAATTCAACTGTTTAAAATCTGCGTTTAAACAGTCGATCCTCTCAGTGAGGCCGTCCTTTGCGGATCCGACTGAATATACAGGTTAAATTAGCCATGCAAACAACTGCTCAATGTTTATCCCAGCTGATCCTCTCAGTGAGGCCGGACTTTGCGCCTCCAGCTGGTTTAAACACAAAAGTTGAACAGATGTTTAGCTGCACGCTGCCAAGCTGCTGGGAGGATGTGGAGAGGAGAGAAAAGAGGTTACCTCGCATGCGACATCACCTACCGTTTAGCGCCTGGCCCGCGAGCGCGAACATCTTGTCTACCTGTTTAGCGGCGGTCGCGGGCGCGTGAGCGCACTTCCAAGGCTTTCGCAGATCCGCCGACCCCTCGTGGGTCTCTGGGCGCGTGAGATTCCCCTCCAAAAATTCTTTCTCCCCCACCCCCCAGGGGCCCCAAAACTGGGAATTTGACCCCCCCCCCAGGCCTGGGGGGATCAAGGGTCCCCCGACGACCCAAGAGGACCCAAGACGCACCCAAGACGGTTCAAGAAGGCCCCGAGTCTCTGAAAGATCGCTCCAAGACGCCCAAAATAGCCCCAAGACGGCTGAAGAGCCCTCCAAGAGCACTTCCAAAAGGCCAAATCATAAATGTTCTGAAAAAATCTTTGGAGGATTTTGGTATTCTCGCCTTTTCGGCCTTTCGCCGCTCCATGACGTCCCTAGAAGCCTCCAAGACCACTCCAAGACGGCCCAAGAAGCCTCCAAGAGGGCCCCAAGACGGCCCCCCAGGGCGCCCAAGACGGCCCAAGAGGCGCCCAAGACGGCCCACGAGGGCCCCCAGACAGCCTCAAGAGGGGCCCAAGAAGGGGAACGCGAACCGAAAATCCGAGCCCCCGGCCCCAAGAAGCCCCGAGGAGGCCCCCAAGAGGCCCCCCAAGAGGCCTCAAGAGGCTCCCCAGATGCCTAAACGAGGCCCCAAAACGATCCCCAGAGGCCTCAAAACTGCCTCTAGGACGCTCCCGAGAGGCTTCCCACGAGACCCCAACGAACATCCAAGAGGCCTATGACCCACAACCCAGGCACGGCGGCGGGATGGGCCGAAGGCCACTACGTAGATATAGGGGTCGGCGGATGTGGCGCAAGCCTGTAGAATCATAACTGTCACTGTAACGGCGCGGGCTGGAAAGCTGCAGTCCTACAAAAAAGCACTCGGACAGAGGAGACACAATGGCCAACCCAGAGGCAAAACGCGCATAGAGTATGTGAGCCACTGGCAGAGTAGCAGCTCATGGCAGCAGCCTCGCAGTGCACCGCGCACCGCTAAGGTTGCACTTAGAAGAAAGGACGGGGCTGAGAGAAGACATGGAACAGGAGGAACCCAGAAGCCTCCATGTAGGCTCGACTGCCCGAGGCGCGAGCCTGGCACTGCAGTCGCTCCCGATGGAGCACAGGCCCAAGAAGACACGAATGCAAAGCTAGGTAACTATGGCTGCGGTGGCAGCCTGGCGCTCGATAGAGCAGCAGCTAAATCCATAGTGCTCCGGAAGCCTCGGAAAAATGGGACGCTGCACAAAGCGAAATCACTTGTCACTGCAGGCGCAACAAAGATCCGAGCACAGAGCAAGCTTCTCAAACGCAGAGGCGAAAACTGAATTACCATGCTGCGAATGAGTGGTGCTGCAGCATTTGCAGCCACCGTGCGGAGGAAGGGGGATGTTAGAACTTGGAGGGGTACAGGAGAGAGGAGGAAGGAGCATACGAAGCAACAGGAGGCAGCAGTGGGGGGCCAGAAGAGGAGAAGAGGCCGGCCGACGCTGGGGAGCAGCTGGCGCTCCAGGCCAGATCGCGTGTGCCGCCGAACCCCCCTCTGTCAGCGCGCCGCCGGCCTTTCGGGGGCACAGGTGTGGACCCCGAAAGTGACCCTTCAAGGACCCTTTGGGGGAGGGCGGTCTCTCGGGGGCTTTGTGAGGCTCACTCGGGGCTCCTCGTGGGCCTGAGTTGTTTCGTGCTGCCTCTCTTGGGGGCCTCTTGGGGGCGTCGCGGAGGCCTCTTGGAAGCCTCTCAGGCCTCTTGGGGGCCTCTTGGGGCTTCCTGGGGTTTCCTGGGGGCCTCGCGGGGCCCGGGTGGCCAGGGCTCGACGTGTCAGCTCGGGCCCCACGGCTGGACACCCTCTGGGGTTGTCTTGGAGGCGTCTTGGGCCGCCTTAGGGCCCTCGGGGCCTCTCGGGGCTCTCTTGGGGGCCTGCTGGGCAGTCTGGGGGCTTTCTTGGAGGCGTCTCGGGCCGCCCTGGAGCGTTGGGAAACCAAGCAAGCGAGAAAACCATACATGCATATGTGTATACATATATGTGTGAATAATACACAAACAAACACACACACAAACACACGCACACACGCACACACACACACACACACACGCACACACGCACACACACACGCACACACGCACACACGCACACACGCACACACGCACACACGCACACACGCACACGCGCACACGCGCACACACGCACAACACGCACACACGCACACGC
>CAUYUJ010012772.1:0-13835 GCA_963575745.1 Prorocentrum cordatum
TTCAGAAGCCACGCCCGGGCAGGAAACAGACAGACATGCCGCTTCTAGCGGACTCGCGAGAGGCCCCAAGATGCAAGCATAAGTCCCCAAACAGAGCTTACACTTAGGGGTTCTTGCTCAAGAGGCTTCCGCTATGCCGCCGACCCCCATGACGGTGGATTCGTCAAGAGTCGTGCCACCGTGCCTGGTGCACAGGAGGGTCTCCAGGAATGCCTCTCAGGGGCCTCTAGGAGGGCTCTTGGCGGCATCTGGTGGGCTTTTGGGGGCCTCTCGGGCGCCTCTTGGAAGGCTCTTGGGGCCTCTTGGTGGCGCCCCGGGCGTCACTGGGGGCTCTTGGGGCCATCACGGCGGGAAAGGCTCGAGGAGCCAGTTCGTATTGCTCCTCCTGGGCCCCTCTTTGGGACCCTTATGGGCCGTCTCAGTGTCCCCTGTGCCCGTCTTCGGGCCCTCGTGGGCCCTCTTGGACCCTCTTGGGGCCCTGTTGGGCCGTCTTGGTGCCCTTATGGGGGCCTCATGGGCCGTGTTGGAACGATCTCAGGAGGTCCTTGGGCCGCAGTGGACGGCCTTACGACGAAACAGGGGTGTATGTAGAGAATGTACGTTTTCCATCGGGGAAGGCACAATTGTTGCTTCTCGCGGCCCTCCTCGGCGGCCCTCTGGGAGCATTTTTGGGCCGTCTTGGAGACTTCGTAGGCCGTCTTGAAGCCATCTGGGATCGTCGCGGGGCCAACCTGGGCCGCCTCGACGCCCTCTTGGATGGTCTCGGCGCTCATTGGACCGTCTTTGGGCTCCATGGGGGCTCCGGAGAGCCCCCGCGGTAATTACGTTGGCGAGCTCATGCCCCCGCCCCGCCCCGCCCCCTCCGAGGCAGCGTCGCGCCCGCGACCGCCTCGTTGCCGCTCGCCTGGGGACTCCGCCGAGGTTTCGTCGCCTGTGCGCCCGTTGCCGCCCCGTTACCGCCTGGGGGTCCTCGCCCCGCTGTCGCCCGTTGCCGCCCGTTGCTGCCCGGGGGGGGGGTCTGCCGAGGATTCGCCTCGTTGCCGCCCGTCGCCCGCCTCGTTGCCGCTCGGGGGGCCCGCCGCGGATTCGCCGCGTTGCCGCCTCGTCGCCGCCCGTTGCCGCCTCGCTGCCGCCTAGGGGGTCCGCCGAGCGATCGACACGTTGAAGTTCGTTGCCGCCCATTGCCGCCCGTCGCCGCCTCGTTGCCGCCCGTTGCCACTTCGTTGCCGCCTGGGGTCCACCGAGGGTCGCCTCGTTGCCGTCCGTTGCCGCCCGTTGCCGCCCGTTGCTGCGTCACTACACAAAGCTTACACGACATAGCTCGGACGACATAGCTTGCCCCACATAGCTTGCGCAACACAGCTCGCACATCCACAGTGCAATAGCTTTCTACGTGGGGCCCATCCGGCTAACACTGGTATGGCTCTGTGGTTTTTCCGTGCTCGCCCCCTCGGCCTTCAAGGCGTCCCAAGACGGCCCCGTAGGCCGCCAAGATCGAACCTGGACGGCCCAAATGAGCCCCAAGAGGAACCCAGGACGGCCCCAAACGGCCCAAAAGGGTTCGAAAATGGACCAATCGATCTCCAAGACGGCGTTAAGACGGCCCCCAACACCCCCAAAGACGGCCCCAAGAGGCCTCCGGAAACAATCGAAATCGTAGAAAGGTCGATGCAGGCAACCGTGACTGGCACCACGGTTGCCCCTCCTCAAGAGGCCCCAAGGGTGCCCTTAGGAGGCTTCTAGTAGAGGTGAACTCTTCCCGCGTGGGGGAGGGTAGGGCCCTCTCCAAAGGGAAAGGAGCGGTGGTGGAAGAGAGATCGCCTTAAACCATGTTAAGCTTAAGTCGGGCCTGTCCTTTACTGGAGGAAAATTCAAAAATAGTAAAACAATAGTCTGGAAACGATGTTGAAAACTATTTTTGGCCATTTGGGACTATTTTCTGATTGTTTTCATGTTTCGTCCAAAATCCCCCTGTAGGGGTACATGCCCGACCTAAATGTATGCACACGGGGCTGGTTGGACTTGGACCTGCGTGTGTCCCACCCCGCTGGGCTCCCCGGGAGCTCCCAGGAGCGGCACCTGCGCAGTGGGTGGCGCCCAGGGAGGCGAGGTTTCGTTTTGATTCGGAGGCTGACAGACTTCCTGCCCTGACACGTCGATTAGCGAATTGGCCGTTGTCGGTTCGCGAGAGGGCGTCGCGGCCGTCGTTTTTGCGGGTCCAGGTCCGTCGGTTTCGGCCCCAGGCCGTTTTCACTAGAGGGTGGTTTGCTTAAGGGAGGTTTGTCCGCCGCCGAATTTTGGTCAGGGTAACGCCGCACCCCACTCGACCTCCCAGGAGCTCACGAAACTGGCGACAGTTGCACGAGTGATCGCACCCAGGGATGCGAGGTTTCATTTGGGATCTGTTCAAGGCCGCACTCCGCTGGACCTCCCAGCAGCTCGCGAGAGCGGCGACAGTCACGCCGGCAGTGGGCAAGAGGCAAGAGGCAGGAGGAGGGAGGAGGCGGGAGGGAGGGAGGAAGCAATGGTAAGGAGCAGCTGTGCTGTTCTCAGGGCAGGAGGGTAGGGAACAATTATCCTGGCGAAGGACCCAACCATATGCAATTATGAATACTGCAATTGTGAATATCTTCTCGGTGGAGCCCCCTACGGGGCCACGAAACGTACGAGGGGTGTGCCGAAATGGGTGTGCGGGACGCATGCGGGCACACCCACTGGGGCTTCGGTGGAGCTCCCTATGGGGCCACGAAACGTGTGAGGGGTGTGCCGAAATGGGTGTGCGGGACGCATGCGGGCACACCCACTGGGACCTTCGGCGGATCTCCCTATGGGGCCACGGAACGCGTGAGGGGCGTGCCGAAATGGGTGTGGCTGACGCATGCGGGCGCGGGCACTGGGGCCTTCGGCTGAGCTCCCTATGGGGCCACGAAACGTGTGAGGGGTGTGCCGAAATGGGTGTGGGTGACGCATGCGGGCGCGGGCACTGGGGCCTTCGGTGGAGCTCCCTATGGAGCCACGAAACGTGTGAGGGGTGTGCCGAAATGGGTGTGGGTGACGCATGCGGGCGCGGGCACTGGGGCCTTCGGTGGAGCTCCCTATGGAGCCACGAACGTGTGAGGGGTGTGCCGAAATGGGGTGGGTGACGCATGCGGGCGCGGGCACTGGGGCCTTCGGTGGAGCTCCCTATGGGGCCACGAAACGTGTGAGGGGTGTGCCGACATGGGTGTGGGTGACGCATGCGGGCGGCAGCACGGGGGCCTTCGGCGGAGATTCTACTATGGGGCCACGAAACGTGTGAGGGGTGTGCCGAATTGTGTGTGGGTGACGCATGCCGGCGGCAGCACTGGGGCCGTCGGCGGAGCTCCTATGGGGCCACGAAACGTGTGAGGGGTGTGCCGAATTGGATGTGGGTGACGCATGCGGGCGGCAGCACTGGGGCCTTCGGTGGAGTTCCCTATGGAGCCACGAAACGTGTGAGGGGTGTGCCGAAATGGGTGTGGGTGACGCATGCGGGCGCGGGCACTGGGGCCTTCGGTGGAGCTCCCTATGGAGCCACGAAACGTGTGAGGGGTGTGCCGAAATGGGTGTGGATGACGCATGCGGGCGCGGGCACTGGGGGCTTCGGTGGAGCTCCCTATGGAGCCACGAAACGTATGAGGGGTGTGCCGAATTGGGCGTGGGTGACGCATGCGGGCGCGGGTACTCGGGCCTTCCCCCGGTTGGAGCTCCCTATGGAGCCACGAAACGTGTGAGGGGTGTGCCGAAATGGGTGTGGGTGACGCATGCGGGCGCGGGCATGGGGGCCTTCGGCGGAGCTCCCTATGGAGCCACGAAACGTGTGAGGGGTGTGCCGAAATGGGTGTGGGTGACGCATGCGGGCGCGGGCACTGGGGCCTTCGGTGGAGCTCCCTATGGAGCCACGAAACGTGTGAGGGGGTGTGCCGAAATGGGTGTGGGTGACGCATGCGGGCGCGGGCACTGGGGCCTTCGGTGGAGCTCCCTATGGAGCCACGAAACGTGTGAGGGGTGTGCCGAAACGGGTGTGGCTGACGCATGCGGGCGCGGGCACTGGGGCCTTCGGTGGAGCTTACCTATGGGGCCACCACGAAACGTGTGAGGGGTGTGCCGAATTTTGGGTAGTGCGTGACGCATGCGTGGCGACGGGCACTGGGGGCCTCGGTGAGCTCCCTATGGAGCACGAAACGTGTGAGGGGTTGTGCCGAATTGGGTGTGCGTGACGCTGCGGGCGGCGGTATGGGCCTTCGGTGGAAGCCCTTGGGGCTACGAACGCTGTACTGGGTGGGTGAAACGCAGGAAGAGGGGAGGGCGATTGATGATGATGATGTGATGATGATGATGATGATGATGATGATGATGATCTATGATGATGATGATGATGATGATGATGATGATGATGATGATGCAGGAGGGAGGGGCAGCTGGGAGGAGGAGGAAGGAGGGAAACGCGGGGGCACTGTCTCATTCAAAACGAGGACCCAACTACACAGGATGGTGGGGCAAATATCCCTGGCGAAGGACCCAACCATATGCAGTTGTGAGTATCGCAATTGTGAGTATCTTCTTCGGTGGCGCTCCCTATGGGGCCACGAACCGCATGAGGGGTGTGCCGAAATGTGGCGGGGTACACAACGCAAAGGAATAAGATAGATCTGATTACGAGAGAAAGAACGCGGGTGAGTCAGAGCGCGAGGGAATCTGAGTATGAATGGGTCTGCGCGCGAGTGAATATATTTGCATGAATGCGATCATGGAACCGCCTAGTGTAAGTGTCGAGCATGCCTGTCCGAACACACGCGGCACTGGGCGTGGCCGCCGCAGGCAGCTTCCGCGGGAACCCCGACGGCAGCGTCCGCACGTCGCGACGCCCATGTCGGCGCGCCTCTTGCGAGGATCGCGCCCGCTTTCGGCTCTTCTTGTCCTTCCTCTTTGCCCGCGCACTCCAAAATCCAAGGCTGCGGGCGCAGCGCAGCGCGGAGTCCCCGCGACGCGCGCTGGTCGCCCCGGGCGGGGTCCCAGCGACGCGCGCGGGTCGTCCGCTGCGCGAAGCAGAGAGAGCTGACTAGCTAACTGGCTGGCTGATAGCGGGCCAGTCTCTGACCGCTGGCAGAGCGACGACGGGCGAACGAGGCGCCGGGCCCCCCGCAGCACGGAGTTCCCGCGCCGACGACGCGCGCCGGTCGCTCTCCGAGAGGGTCTACCATGCGAACGCGGTTAAACGCATGGGTCGTCCTGCGAAGGAAGCGCGAGGACCAAACAATTCAAGATCGGTGGAAGGCAAGGGCGGGCCAGTCCGAGAGAAATGCGCGGCACGGGTGGGGGAGGACGCTCCTCAGGACAGGAGATAAAGTAAAGAGGTGGACATAGAAATAGAAGGATAGAGTCCACGCGGGATATGAACTCGTTGAGAAAAGAAGCCCTGGAAAGGCTCTCAGCCTTGGCAGGGCCGTCGCAACACACGACGTCGCTTTCCTCCTAGCAAGACCGCTTCGAGCGCGCGCAAACATCTCCAGCTGCTTTACTCCGCTTCCGCAAGCCCTGTGCGGCCCTGCCAGGAAGAACTCGATGCGCGGCGCCCGCATGAGCAGGAGGTCCTCGTGGCGCGTGGCGCGCGAGAGCAGCACGTAGAGCTCCAGCCACCAGTCGTCGTCCTCCTTCTTGCCGTTCCCTACCTCGTGGCGGCCGCACTCCAGGATCACGCCTGGGCGACGTCGACCGAGGGAGCAGCGCGCCGGGCAGCCGACGGCCCAGGGCGAGAGTCCACAGGACCGAGAGATGGTCTGGCCGCGGACTGCTCGCGCCCCGGAGGTCTGGCCGCCCCCGGAGCGCCGTTCCCCCGCCCCGTCGCCTTCGCGCACGGTGCGTCCCTGGCACGCCACCGTGGTGATGACCCTGCCGTGCGAGAAATGCGGGGGGGGTGCCGAAATGGGTGGGGGTGACGCATGCGGGCGGCGGGCACTGGGGCCTTCGGTGGAGCTCCCTATGGAGCCACGAAACGTGTGAGGGGTGTGCCGAAATGGGTGTGGGGGACGCATGCGGCCGCTGGCACTGGGGCCTTCGGTGGAGCTCCCTATGGAGCCACGAAACGTGTGAGGGGTTTTATTTTTTTTGATTTTGTGCCGACAGGTCTGGTGGGGGACGCATGCGGCCGCGGGCACTGGGGCCTTCGGTGGAGCTCCCTATGGAGCCACGAAGCGTGTGAGGGGTGTGCCGAAATGGGTGTGGGGGACGCATGCGGCCGCGGGCACTGGGGCCTTCGGTGGAGCTCCCTATGGAGCCACTAAACGTGTGAGGGGTGTGCCGAATTGGGTGTGGGGGACGCATGCGGCCGCGGGCACTGGGGCCTTCGGTGGAGCTCCCTATGGAGCCACGAATCGTGTGAGGTGTGTGCCGAAATGGGTGTGGGGGACGCATGCGGCCGCGGGCACTGGGGCCTTCGGTGGAGCTCCCTATGGAGCCACGAAACGTGTGAGGGGTGTGCCGAAATGGGTGTGGGGGACGCATGCGGCCGCGGGCACTGGGGCCTTCGGTGGAGCTCCCCATGGAGCCACGAACCGTGTGAGGGGTGTGCCGAAATGGGTGTGGGGGACGCATGCGGCCGCGGGCACTGGGGCCTTCGGTGGAACTTCCTATGAAACCACAGCACTGTGAGGGGTGTGCCGAAATGGGTGTGCTGACCGCATGCGGGGCGCGGGCACTGGGGCCTTCGGTGGAGTTCCCTATGGACCACGAAAACGTGTGAAGGGTGTGCCGAAATGGGGTTGGTGACAGATGCGGGCGCGGGCACTGGGGCCTTCGTCGGAGCTCCTATGGAGGCCACGAAACGTGTGAGGGGTGTCCGAAAATGGGTGGTGGGTGTGGGTGCCCATGCGGGCGCGGGCACTGGGGCCTTCGGTGGAGCTCCCTATGGGGCCACGAAACGTGTGAGGGGTGTGCCGAATTGGGTGTGGGTGACGCATGTGGGCGCGGGCACTGGTGCCTTCGGTGGAGCTCCCTATGGAGCCACGAAAGTGTGAGGGGTGTGCCGAAATGGGTGTGGGTGACGCATGCGGGCGCGGGCACTGGGGCCTTCGGTGGAGCTCCCTATGGAGCCACGAAACGTGTGAGGGGTGTGCCGAAATGGGTGTGGGTGACGCATGCGGGCGCGGGCACTGGGGCCTTCGGAGGAGTTCCCTATGGAGCCACGAAACGTGTGAGGGGTGTGCCGAAATGGGTGTGGGTGACGCATGCGGGCGCGGGCACTGGGGCCTTCGGTGGAGCTCCCTATGGAGCCACGAAACGTGTGAGGGGGTGTGCCGAAATGGGTGTGGGTGACGCATGCGGGCGCGGGCACTGGGGCCTTCGGTGGAGCTCCCTATGGAGCCACGAAACGTGTGAGGGGTGTGCCGAAATGGGTGTGGGTGACGCATGCGGGCGCGGGCCCTGGGGCCTTCGGTGGAGCTCCCTATGGAGCCACGAAACGTGTGAGGGGTGTGCCGAAATGGGTGTGGGTGACGCATGCGGGCGCGGGCACTGGGGCCTTCGGTGGAGCTCCCCCTGGAGCCACGAACGTGGTGAGAAGTGTGCCGAAAAATGGGTGTGGGGGACGCAATGCGGGCGCGGCACTGGGGGGGCCGTGGTGGAGCAGCTCCCTATGGGGCCACGAAAACGTGTGGAGGGGTGTGATTGGGTGAGCGTGGTGACGCATGCGGGCCGCGGGCACTGGTGCCTTCGGTGGAAGCTCCCTATGAACCACGAAACGTGTGAGGGTGTGCCGAAATGGGTGGGGTGCGCATGCGGGCGCGGGCAATGGGGCCTTCGGTGGAGCTCCCTATGGAGCCACGAAAACGTGTGAGGGGTGTGCCGAAAATGGGTGTGGGTGACCATGCGGGCGCGGGCACTGGGGCCTTCGGTGGGGCTCCCTATGGAGCCACGAAACGTGTGAGGGGTGTGCCGAAATGGGTGTGGGTGACGCATGCGGGCGCTGGCACTGGGGCCTTCGGTGGAGCTCCCTATGGAGCCACGAAAGGGTGTACTGGGTGGGTGAAGAGGAGAGGAGGAGAGGAGGGGAGGAGAGGAGGAGAGGAGAGGAGGGGAGAGGAGGCGGAGGAGGAGAGGAGAGGAGAGGAGACGCGGGCCACCGTCTCTTCAAAACGAGGACCCAACACCACAGGATGGTTGGGAAAAAAATCGTCCCCTGACCATATTTTTCCTAGTTTCGGATATTCTTCCTGTACAGGGACAGGCCCGACTTAAGAGAGGGGTCCAGACCTCCTGGGAGTCGCGTCGTGAAGAGGTCAGGACGACCGACGCCTGCGAACGGCTGCAGCGGACAGAAGGAGGCAGAGCGGCGGATGCGGCGCCCTGGGGGGGCGCTCCCCTGTCCTCGTCCCCATCATCGCTATGCTCTTGCAGTGCCTCCTGATCATCCTCCTGGCCCTCCTGATCCTCACACTCCTCCTCCTACTCCTCCTCCTCCTGCTCCTCCTCCTCCTCCTCCTCCTCTCCCTTCCCCCCCCCCCCCCCCCCCCCCGAAAAAACTTCCACCCCCCCCCTTTTCCCCCCCCCCTCCCCCCCCTCCTCCTCCTCCCCCTCCTCTCCTCCTCTCTATCCCTCTACTCCCCCCTCCTCCCCCTCTTCCTCATCTTCATCCTCCTCCTCCTCCTCTCCTCCTCTCTCCTCCTACTCCTCCTCCTCCTCCTCCTCATCATCATCCTCCTCTTCCTCCTCTTGCTCCTCCTCCTCCTCTTCCTCGTCCTACTCTTCCTCCTCCTCCTCCTCATCCTTCTCCTCCTCCTCTTCTTGTCACCACCAGTACCACCACCACCACCACACCAACAACAACAACAACAACAACAACAACAGCAGCAGCAGCAGCAGCAACAACAACAACAAAAACAACAACAACAACAACAACAACAACAACAACAACAACAACAACAACAAGAATCATTTTACCCGAACGCTCAGTGTTCTCCCCAGTGCCAGGGTTTTCATGCGACGCCAGCCAATACCCCCACTTCGTGGGGGGGCAATGCAAGCTCTACCAAACATCCACACGACTCTCGGGAACCACCCACACCCAGCGTCCCGCCCTATGACGTCAGGACACTTCACTTCGTGGCGCGCGGACGATCGTGGATACTACACTGGCGTGGAGTACACACCCGCAGAGGTTGATCACTTGTTTGGGCCCCGCATGTGCCCCGCATGTGCCCCGCATCGTGGGTCCTCTTGAGGGGCTTTGGGGGGCTTCTTGGAAGCATCTTGGGGCCTCTTGGAGGCTTATTGGATCCTCACGGCGGGCTCTTGGGGCCTCTTGAAGGCCTCCTGGGGCAACCTATGGCGCAACCAGTAGGGGGACGTTTTATTCTCGGCGGCCGAGGGCGCAACCTATGACGCAACCAATAGGGGGGCGTTTTATTCTCGGCGGCCGAGGGCGCAACCTATGGCGCAACCGCAAGGGATTCTGGCCCCTGGCAGGCGCGCGAACCCCGTTGCAAGAGCGTGCGAAAGTAGCTCGCGCGAGCTCATGTAACATAAATGTTGGAAAACCATTGGTTTTTTTAGGATTCGGACAGCGCGCGCGGGTAGAAATTTTGAAAAGTCGTGCAGGTGTTTTTCGAGGACCTACGGTGCGATTCGTGTGATTTTATGATGCGCGGTGCTAAAATTCTTAAGAAGCCCAATGGTTTTTGGAGCTTTCGGCGTGCGCGCGCGAAGAAAAAACGAATGTGTCCCGCATGGTATTATTTGACAGGGATGATGGCCCTGGCAGGTGCGCAAACGTTGTCGCAGAAGTTCGAAAAAGTTGCTCGCAAAAGCCCGTTTGACAGAATTGTTTAAAAAGTGTTGGTTTTCCTACGAATCCGCAAGAGCGCGCGGAAGAACATTTTGACAATTTTTTCTTAAAAAACCATTGGGTTTTTGATGTTTTTATGTTAAAATCGTTACGAAACCTAAGGTTTTGGAAGGATTTCGTCTTGCGCGCACAAATGTCCACTTTACCTTATTTTTTGCAAGGGATTCTTGCAATTTGATCAAGTAAAAACAAGAATTTTCATTTTATAGTGTTTTTTGCAAGGGAAAACGGATTACAACAAAACAACCGGATCCGGACACAATCCACTTTTCTGAAGCTTTCGCTAGAAAATGAAGGAAATGAGGCTGCGGCCTAGGTTTTGGAGGGGGGTCGCGCACCAGGGGTCTCAACAATAATATTTCTTTAGAAGTAATAATGTTCAACAACAACAACACCAACAACACCACCAACAACAACAACAAAAACACTTACTAGCACGTGGGGACACTCCGTTCTCACCAGTGCCAGGGTTTTCATAGGAGGCGGGCAATACCCCCACTTTGTGGGGGGGCCGGTTCAAGCTCTACCAAATTTCCAAACGACTCTTCGCCACCACCCACACCCAGCTTCCCGCCCTATGACGTTCGGACACTTCACTTCGTGGCATGCGGACGACCGTGGCTACTATTCATGCCCCGCGGCCGACGACGACGGCGTGCGCGCGCGAAGAAAAAACGAATGTGTCCCGCATGGTATTATTTGACAGGGATGATGGCCCTGGCAGGTGCGCAACCGTTGTCGCAGAAGTTCGAAAAAGTTGCTCGCAAAGCCCGTTTGACAGAAATGTTTAAAAAGTGTTGGTTTTCCTACGAATCCGCAAGAGCGCGCGGGATGAGATTTTGACATTTTTTTGTTGAAAAACCATTGTTTTTTGATGTTTTTATGTTGAAATCGTTCCGAACACTAAGCTTTTGGAAGGATTTCGTCTTGCGCGCGCGAATGTCCACTTTACCTTATTTTTTGCAAGGGATTCTTGAAATTTGATTATATTAGAACAAAACAAAACAAGAAATGTCTTTTCTATTGTTTTTGTCATTTTCTATTGTGTCTTGCAAGGGAAAGCGGATTCAACAAAACAACCCGGATCCTGTACACACCCTCATTTTCTGAGGCTTCCTCACTAAAATGAAATGAAAATGTAGCTGCGGCCTAGGCGAGAGGTGGACGCGGCGCAGGGGGGCGCGCACCAGGGGTGCCCAACAATATTATTCTTAAGAAGTAAATAATGTTAAACACAACACACAACAACAACAACAACAACAACAAACACAGCAGCAGCAGCAGCAGCAACAACAACAACAACAACAACAACACAACAACACAACAACAACAACAACAACAACAACAACAACAACAACAAGAACAACAACAACAACAACAACAACAACAACAACAACAACAACAACAACAACAACAACAACGACGACGACGACGACGACGACAGCAACAACACCAACAACAACAACAGCAGCAACAACAATAACAACAACAACAAACAACAAAAACAACAACAACTACAACAACAACAGCAACAACAACAACAACAACCACAACCACAACAACAACAGCAGCAACAACAACAACAACAATATCATCATCATCATCATCATCAGCAGCAGCATCATCATCATGATCGTCATCATCATCATCGTCGTCGTCAGCAGCAGCAGCATCATCCCTCCTTCTCGTGCTCATCCTACTCATACTGTTTCATCTCTGCCGTCATCCTGCTCATCCTTATTTTGCTCCTCCTCCTCCTCCTCCTCCCCCATCCTCCTCCACGGCTGTCCAGGGGTTGCCGTCAATCGCAGATGGCCTCGATCGAATCGAAGCTGGAGGTGAGATGTCGGAAGCCATCGATTCCACACGCAGACATCGGCACGCATCATCGATCGTGGGGGCTCGGCGCCAACCCCGCCCCCGCGGACCGACACGAAACGACGTAATAAGGAGGGGGGGAGGGAGGAGGGAGGCAGGAGGAAGTCTCTGGAGGTCCCCAGGAAGTCCTCGCGGAGACCTCCGGAGGCGCCCCGTAGCCTCCCAAAGGCCAAAGAGGAGTCAAACAACCTCTGCCCTTGAACCTCGACCCTCACACAAGAAATCTAAAGGAGGGGAGGGAGGGAGGAGGGAGGCAGCAGGAAGCCTCTGGAGGTCCCCAAGAAGCCCTCGCAGAGACCTCCGGAGGCGTTCCGAGGCCTCCCAGGGTTACAAACAATATTCAAACAGCTTATCGGCCCTCGAACCTCGAGCCTCGAGGGAAGAGGCCCCAAAGACCCACCCCAAGCAGGATCGAATCAGGACATCGGATCGAATCGGAAGGTGCGCCGGATCGGTTGGCGGCGCGCAGAGAGGGGTGAGGGAAGGAGGGAAGGCTCCTTAGAAGGAAGCTGCTTCTTAGAAGGCGCCAGCCCTACATCTACAAACAAGCCCCGCACCTTCTAAGAAGCAGGGATGCTTCTGAGAAGCCTTCCCCCCTCCCCCTACCCCCCTCTGCACGTGGCCGAATTGGATCGCATCGACACGGGATCGGAAGAATTGGATCGGCTGCGCCAGGATGCGCAACAGCGCCGTACAAGCATCGGGCAGCGTCGGATCGCCGGAATACATCGAGTTTGACTGGAGAGGACACGCGAGGAGGACACAAAACCCTTCCGAGGGCCACATTGTCATCTGGGAATGTCGAAGGAAGGCACGGGTCGCTAAACACAGGACACAAGGGTCCCTTTGATTCGGCAGGGTCGACCTGCCAATCAGACCCGCACGCACTGGAACCGAACCGAATCAAGCTGCCCAGAATCGATAACTCGAATCGGATCGATCGGATCGAGATCAGCCCTGCCTAGTGACACAGCTTGGAAGGAGGAGCGCCCCGCGGTGCTCGCCGGAGCGACCCCCCCACCCCTGCGCCGCCGCCTCGTCGACGGCGTCGAGCTCCCCGATGAAGACGTGCTCGAAGCTGCAGCGGCCCCGCTCCTGCTGGGGAGTGCGGCGGGTTCGTGCCGGGGCGACCTGTGCCCGGGCGTCCTGACGAGGGCTGGGCCTAAACGCTGTTTTTCGTTTTGTTTTCGCTTTGTGGTTCGTTTTGCTCGACCTGTGTTCCTGTACCTCCCTGCCAAAACGAAAGACAAACACACCCGAAGTCCAGCGAAACAGCGTTGAGGTCCAGCCCTGGCTTCTGACGGACAAGGCTCTGGCTTGCGCACAGGCAGGCCTCGGCAGGCCTCAACAGGCCCCCGCGAATAGCCCAAGCTGGCCTCGACAGTCGGGGGGGCGTAAAGGTGGGGTATGGGGCAGAGGTGGGGTCAGAGGAAAAAAACAGCCCGTGCAAAAAGGAAACGCGAGTCTCCAGCTGGGTATGTCGCCTAACCCTACCTTGGGATTACCCCCCTTTCTGCGAGCCCACGATACAGGACCCCCGAGTGGGACGCTCCGCGCCCCTGGGCTCAGGTGTTGGGACCGCCCCGGCCCACTCGGAGGGCCCGTTTCGGGGCTTGCTGAAAGCTGAAAGTGCCCCTGGCCCAAGGTGCCCCCAGCTTTTCGCTCAATTTTGGAGCCCCTGGGGCCCCCTGGGACTCGCGAGGGGTGCTCTAGAGGCCGCGGGGTCCTCATTGGAAATCCTGTGGGCACCTTGGGTCAGGCGCACTTCTAGCAACATCCGACTCTTGAGGCCAGCTGGGACTCGGGACTACTCGGTGGCCCTGTTGAGGGGCCAGCCAGAACTGCCTGGCGGGGCTCACGGCGCGCCGCCCGAAGCCCCGCCATCTCTTACACCGCGCTGGTCGTTCCGCCTGGAGCGACCGCAGCTTCCCGGCTGCGCAGATCGCTGGATGTGTGCCAGCTCCGGGCCACCAGTGGCGCTCCACCTCGAGCGCCCGCACTGGCGTCGCCGCCCGGTAGACACCAACTTACCGTACCAAGATCCCCTCGTCCTGCTCCTCCTCCTCCTCCTCCTCCTCCTCCTCCTCCTCCTCCTCCT
>CAUYUJ010012773.1:0-5000 GCA_963575745.1 Prorocentrum cordatum
TCGTCAGCGTCATCATCATCATCATCATCATCATCATCATCATCATCATCATCATCATCAGCATCAGCATCAGCATCAGCATCAGCATCAGCATCAGCTTCATCATCATCATCATCATCATCATCATCATCATCATCATCATCACCACCATCATCATCATCATCGTCCTCATCGTCCTCATCCTCATCCTCATCCTCATCCTCATCCTCATCCTCATCCTCATCCTCCTCCCTGAGATGTGGTTGCAGGCCGAGTCGCCCATTGTGGGCGTAGATGCGCCTGCCCGTAAGGTGCCCGCAGGTTTTTCGCCGTTTTCGGGCTCTCGGGGCCCTCGACGGCCAGTATCGCCACGCAAATTGTTCCCCAATGCGTGTGCTGGCAACCTCTCCAGGAGCTCCTTCGGGAGCTCCTTCCCAGAGCTTTCTGGAGCTCCTTCCAGAGGCCTCTGGAAGGCCTTTCTGGGGCTTTGCTGTCCGGGCTTTGGACGCAACAAGTCGCCATGGGGGCAACGGGTCCTGAGGGACACAGGTCCGGAGGTTTTTCACCGTGTTCGGGCATTCGGGGCCCTCCACGGGACGGGCCCAAGGACCTGTCAGAAAACGGCTCGGGATGAGGAGCTCGTGCTGGGGGAACTCAGGGTCCAGCACCCGTTTCCCTCAGGACCCGTTTCCCCCATGCTTGCAGTAATTAACGTTCCAATTCGCACAATACAACCCTAGCCCTAAGAACACAACACATTCGTGGCCTAGCTTAGGTCAACGGCTTTGGGGGATGCCCCTGAGTAAGCGTATGGGCGGCTTCGTCTGACGCATCTGCCAAGCAAAATCCTGCCCTTGACCCTTCGGGCCCCGCCCAATATAATATAGGTCCTCTCCCAACGGATGGGGGGCACTTTCGTGGCTTAGCGACGTTGGCTCAGCGTGTCGCTCCGCCGGATCTGGTCCACCACGCTTCGGAGCGACGCGCTGTCCACGTCCCAGAACCCCCGAGCGCCGAGGCTCCCAGCCTTTCCCCCCGGCCTCCCGCCCCGTGGAGCGTGGCGGCACGCTGTCCGTTTGCAGGGCACGGGGTGCCGCTGGGGCCGCCGCTGCGAGACGCTGGGGCCGCCGCTGCGAGGCTCTGAACAAGCCTCGAACCTCGAACCTCTAACCTCAAGCCTCGGTGGCGGCTCTCACTCCTCCGTGGGTAAGGCTTCGGGGGGCGCACTATAGGAGCCCCCCCCAGCCCCTCCCGGCGGGCCTCCGCAGGCCCTCCGAGTGCGCAGCCCCCAGCTGCCCTCCACAGGCCCCCCGAGCAGTCCGGAGCGGCCTCTGCGGCCCCAGCCCTGGGGCGCGGAGCGCTCCCCGGGGCGCCGCCGAAGGCGGCGCCCAGCCAGCCTCCGCAGGCCCTCTGGAATACGTCGGATCTGGAGCCAGGGAATCCCCAAGACTCCAACATCGCACTTCTTTTGAAACGGGTGTTCCCCCGAAGGTCCGTGCGCGCAACCCGAAGCCTTACGATCTTGTCTGTACCAACCGTGCGAGACGCTGGCGGCGCCTCCGGCGGCGCCCCTGGGGTGCTCCACGCCCCGGGGGGCGCGGAAGATCGTGATGCTTCGGGTTGCGCGCACGGTTGGTACAGACAAGATCGTAAGGCTTCGGGTTGCGCGCACGGACCTTCGGGGGAACACCCGTTCCAAAAGAAGTGCGATGTTGGAGTCTTGGGGATTCCCTGGCTCCAGATCCGACGCATTCCAGAGGGCCTGCTGAGGCTGGCGGGGCGCCGCCTTCGGCGGCGCCCCGGGGAGCGCTCCGCGCCCCAGGGCTGGGGCTGCAGAGGCCGCTCCGGACTGCTCGGGGGGCCTGTGGAGGGCAGCTGGGGGCTGCGCACTCGGAGGGCCTGCGGAGGCCCGCCGGGAGGGGCTGGGGGAGGCTCCTATAGTGCGCCCCCCGAAGCCTCACCCACGGAGGAGTGCGAGCCGCCACCGAGGCTTGAGGTTGGAGGTTCGAGGTCGATGTTTGCTGCAGTTCTCTGTCGCTGTCGTCTGTTTTCGTCGGCTCTCCGTCGGCTCCCGGGGCCCGCTATCGTGCCCACGGGGCTATGACAAATGGATCTGGAACGCTCAGAGCGTGAAATACCTACCCCGCTTTCGCTTCCAGGCAAAACCAAATCATACCACGCGCCTCCTCGTCAAGCGGCCTGACCAGTACAGGCTGCAATTTGGCATCGTTTGGTATCTCTTGGAAGCGAGGGTGGTCAAAAGCGAGGTAGGTTTGTTTCCCCCCTAAACGCAGAGGAGCGCCCCTTGGGAAAGAGGTCAGGAATCCTGGGGCCGCGCATTGAGACACCATTTCGGCGGATGTCAGTGAAGTTCGAGATCTTCTGGCGCATGCGTTGGTCCTCGTCGGTTTTTCCCAGTCTCGGCACTCCAGCAGCTGGCGCCTCGCCGAGAGGAAGCCCGAGTGTTGGCCCGAAAACTGCAATCAAGGACAGCGAGGAGGAGGGAGGAGGAGAAGGAGGAGGAGGAGGAGGAGGAGGAGGAGGAGGAGGAGGCCGACGAGGAGGAGGAGGAGGAGGAGGAGGAGGAGGAGGAGGAGGAGCCCCTGTGCCAGTCCCCCCCCATCGTTGCCCCACCTCTCGGTGTTTGCAGGTCTTGTCGAGTTCCCGAAGAGTCTTCCAGCCCCCGAGCGTTTTCCGGCAGCAGCGCCTCGTCAAGAGCCTGCCGGAGCTTAGTTGCCTCGATACGCCCGTTTTGAAACGCAACACGCCCCGTGTTCAAGACGTCCGTGTCAATACGTTGCGTGTTGGCTCCACGTATTGGCCCACGTTTTGGCGAACGTATCGCGTCGGACCTACGTTTTCAGTCCACTTGTTGAGCTGCGTATCAATACGCCACGTGTTGCGTGTTGCGTATCGGGGCAGCTAAGTGCTGGAGGCGCCCGAATCGTCCCGAACAGCCGCCAGAGACCTGACCTACGGCCCGCAAGCTTTTCTCCCGTCGTGAAGAACACGACGGGCGTTCTTGTTGCCTTTGTCAGCCTCGGGGGGCCTTCACCTGGCACCGGAGAGGACGCCTGGGATGAGCAGCTGGTCCCGAGAACGGGGTCCGGACCTCCAGGCATCCGCGCCGTGAGCAGATCACGACGCCGAAGGTCCGGGGAGGAGCAGCGGAGATAGCCACGGTCCTCCCTGGCGCCCTCTGTCCTCTTGGGAGGGCCTCCCAGATGCCCTCCTCGCCGCGTAGGCGGGACCCGCTTCGAAGGCAGCGGGCCGGGAGGGGCCCCAGAAGGGGGCGGGACTGGAAGAAGGCAGGCGGAGGAGGGAGGAGCAGCGTAAGCATGGGTAAGCGGTAATTGAGCAGTGGCGAAGCGTCCTGGCTCGCCTATAGGGCCACCAAAGAATGTGATAGGAACCTTTGGTGGTCTGCTCGACACGTTCTTAGAGCATTTCTGGCTGAGACTGGTTTGTTTTCGCGCATCGGGCTTATATTCTAAAACACACCGTTTATGTTATTAGAACATTTGTGGGTTCTAAAGAACATGTCGTGGTAGGCCTATAGGAATGCCGGGACGGTCGGTCCCTGCTCAAAGTAAGCATCACCGCTTCGAGTCAGTGTCGAAGAATAGGAAACGCCATTCGCAGAAACTATTGACGCTCCGTGCGGATATCTTGGATCCGCGCTGGGCCCCCCTGGCGGCGCCTCTGGCGCGCTCCGCGCGCCAAGGAAGGGGGATCCCGCGCAGACCCAAGAAATCCGCGCGGAGCGCCAAGAGTTATGTTTATGCCGTTTGTTTGTTTGCTCTTCTGGCGCAAGCATGGGCAAGCGGTAGGCATCACTGCGCCGCGCCAGTGTGAAGGGGCCATGGTGCGCCGTGCGCCGTGCTCACAGTGCCCTGTGCGCCCGCCTGGATTCGAGCAGGTCAGCAGGACAGCAGGTCTGCATGGCGCGGGTATCGCGCTAAACGATGCGACAGGTAATTTTGGTATGCTGCGTGGTCCCGTTGCCACCATGTGGGAGTCACGTGCGCTGGCCTTCGTACGAATCTCATGCCAAGCAAGGTGAGCAGCACGGGATTGATCCCCCTTTGTGTTCCCAAGTGTTGGCGTGAGCACGTCAACGAGCACGGGGTGACGGCGGCCTGCGAGATGGGTGTCGGGATTCTGCAGTTGGGTAATGAAGACATGCTGACCGATCCGTCTCCAAAGCCATCACCTCGGAGACCAAATGAGCGACGGAAGAAAACAACGGGGTCGTCTTCACCGACATTGGCGCGTAAGCTGCTCGCGTGAGGTCGCGCGTAAGCGCCCTCGTCTCCAGTGCAGCGCGCCGCGCTGGCGGCCCGCGCAAAAGCGGGGGCGCGAGGTCGCTACGTCCTCTCGCGCAAGACCCCTTTCTTCTCGCCGCCCGCTCTCAATGATAAGATTCGTGCACATCTACCTGATGAGACGGGGCACTGAACTTCAACATGTCTCTCAAGAGCACAGGCTCTAGCTGGCCTAGGTGCTGACAGCGAAGTACCTCGTGTCCACAGCGGCTGACAGGATGCGGAGGAGGAGGAGGAGGAGGAGGAGGAGGAGGAGGAGGAGGAAAAGGAGAACGAGGAGGAGGGGTAGGAGGAGGAGGAGGAGGAGGAGGAGAGGAGGATGAGGAGGAGAAGAGGAGGGTAGGAGAGAGGAGGAGGGGGAGAAGGAGGAGGAGGAGGAGGAGAGGAGGAGGAGGAGGAGGAGGGCAGATCTCGTCGCCCACGTGCCGTGGGTTGCGGCGTCCCTCGTGCCCACGGCGGCGGACGGGATGCGGAGGGCGGGGTCCTGCGGCCACGCGGCCGGGAGAGTCCTCGGTGCTCCTCGATGCTCCTCGATCCTCCTCGACCCTCCTCGACCCTCCTCTCCTCGACCCTCCTCGATCCTCCTCGATCCTCCTCGATCCTCTTCGATCCTCCTCCTCCTCCTCCTCCTCCTCCTCCTCCTCCTTCCTCCTCCTCCTCCTCGATCCTCCTCCTCCTCCTCCTCCTCCTTCTCCT
>CAUYUJ010012773.1:10000-13833 GCA_963575745.1 Prorocentrum cordatum
GATGATGATGATGAGGAGGAGGAGGAGGAGGAGGAGGAGGAGGAAGGAGAAGAGGACCAGGAGGAGGAGCGACCGAAGGGGACGAGTAGCATGAGCAGGAGCAGGATGAAGATCAGTAGGAGGGGGCGCGGAAGGGACACGGAAGGGGACGTGGCGGCGAGGGGATGAGGATTTGAGAAAGAGGAGGACGGGGAGGAGGAGGAAAAGGAGGAGGAGGAGGAGGAGGAGGAGGAGGAGGAGGAGGAGAATATCGTAGCGCCCCGCGCTCGCGCATAAGAGTGCGGGGGCAGCGGCGGGGGCGGAAGGCTTCCCCAAACACACTGCCCCCACGTGTTGCCCCTAAGTGTTGCCCCGCGCAGTGCCCCCCAAGCACCGCCCCCATGGATCGTATCCAAGTGTCGCCCCCAGGGCACTGCCCCCAAGTATCGCCCCCATGTGTTGCCCCCATGTGTTGCCCCTACGTGCTGCCCGTAAGCAGCGCCCCCATGTATCGCCCCCAGGTATCCCACCGCAGAGTCGGAGCCCGGCCACGCGCGCGCAGGGAAGAAGAAAGACCGTTCGGGCACCTTCAGTTCTTAATAACAACCATGATGATGATAACCATGATGCGCATGACCAAGAGGAGAGGAGCGTGAGGAGGAGGAGGAGGAGGAACCGCAGCAGGAGTTGCCGCATTTTAAGGTCCGTGGCCAGGGAAACGATGCCCCCCTCGATACATCTCTCGGGGGGTCATGCTTCCCCACCCCCCAGCGCCCCGACGTCGTGTTTTTTCCACGCCGACTTCCAGAGGTCTGGGCCCCTTCCCTGGGACCCGTGTCTCGTCCCGAGCCGCTATTGTTGTGTCGCGCCCGCCCTGACTTTGGAGTCGCGTGCTTCTGGCTGATTTTCATTCCGATTTTACAGAAGTGCTGAAGATGCACCCCGAACGAGACGAGAAAGTAGGGCGGAAGTTTCCGCGTCGGGCGGATGTTTCCGTAAAGATATAGCGGAAACAGCGATGGCAAAGTGGGGCGGACATCGATGTCAAAGTAGAGCCGAAATCATGGCCCTATTCATCAAATCGCCCAAATTACGGCGGCTCCGAAGGCAAGGGGTCTGGGCCCTTTTCCCGGGACCAGTCTCTCGTCGTCCCGGGCCGTTTTCGTTGGGACAGGCACGGGGCCCCCGGAGGCTTACCACGGTCCAAAAACTCCCGCCGTGAATTTTTCGAGACGGGAGGAGCTCCGCCATAGCTCAGATCTTCCGGCGGCCTCTCGGGACGATCAGGGCACCCCCAGAAGGCTCCCGGCGAGGCGGAACGGCTGGAGAGAGTATCCCCGAAGATGCAACGAGAACGGCCGAACAAAAATATGTTCCTTGATATCCGGAGACATGATGTTTTCAATGCGTGGCCCTGGAAGTCACGACCCCTTCCTAGGGCCCGGCAGCGGGCCCAGACGCCGAAATCGAGGACAACGCCAGGTATGCGAAAAAACAAATCGTTTGAAAAAGACAGATCCTCTGGAAGTGTCCGCCTTGCTTTGCTGAGGCGAAAATTTCCGCCATTCTTTCTCGTTCGTATCCTTGGGGATGCATTCCCGGCACAGCTCGGAGTCGGAAAATCAGCCAAAGTACGGAAACGCCAGGGCTGAAACAAAAGCATCTCGTCGGAGATTAGGGCTCGAAGGAAAACTCTGGGCCGTCAAGCCGTCGTCGCCGTCGCCGTCGTCGTCGCCGTCGCCGGCGCCGTCGCCGTCGTCGTCGCCGCCGTCGTCGTAGACTTTGTCGGCCGCAGGCTCAGGCCGTCGTCGCCGGTGGTCCCCGCCGTCGTCGTCGTCGTCGCCGCCGCCGCCGCCGTCGCCGCCGCCGCCGCGATCGCAGGGTCAAGCCGGCGCTGGAGAGGCGCCTCGCCGACATCCACGGCGCCATCGCGGCGCGCCTGCGGCGCGCCGGCCCGCGCCGCGCGTCGCCGCCGCGGCCGCGCGCCGCGGGCGCCGGCGGGCAGGCGGACGGGCAGCAGGCCCGGGCCGCTTGCGGTGGGTCTCCTTCGGCGCCGGAGCTCCGCGGCGCGCGGCGCGCGGGGCGTCGTCCTGCTCCTCGTCCCCCTCGTCGTCCCTCGTCGTCGTCCTCCTCCTCCTCCCTCCTCCTCCTCCTCCTCCTCCTCCTCCTCCTCCTGGGCCCTTCCTCCCTCCTCCTCCTCCTCCTCCTCCTCCTCCTCCTCCTCCCCCTCCTCCTCCCTTTCCTCCTCCCTTTCCTCCTCCTCCTCCTCCTCCTCGGTTCGGTTCGGTTCGGTCGAAGGCGGAGCGTCGAAGCCTAGCCACAGAGGATGGTAAGAGAACAGAGGGGGCAGCGGCGGCAGCAGCTAGCGGCAAGCACACGCAAGCTCCTGCCTGCACCAGTCGGCGCAGGTGGCGTAGCGCAACAAGGGCTGCCGCCTTGGAAACAGACGTCTGCTCAGGGTATCGTTGAATCCAAATCTCATGCATTCATACCACATCCTGATCCCTAAGCAGACTCAGAGCAAGGGCTACTGCCTTTAAAGTGGGCGTACACTAGGTTTGGAGGAGGGGAGGGGAGAAAATTTGGGTAACGTCCTTCACCCACGGAGGTCATACTACTGACATCGTCGCGCAAAATATCATGGTATTCTGCACCTGGCACATACTGCTTTTTAAACGTGAGCGTAACACGTGCGGCGCCTGGGTGGGCGCGGCTATCCTTCTGTACCAGGCCCTTCGCCTGGCCTCCGAAACTCAAATCTGTTGTGTGCGTCAGGGGGGCCCAAATGTGGGGGGGGGGAAGAGGAGGCCGCAGACTGCAAAAGTGGGTCCTCGAGCGCCCCGTGTGCAATTGGTCGGTGCATCATACAGTCCATATGGATCCCTCGGACCGTGTACGGGTCAAGTGGGGTGTAGTATGGTCGCAACCCTGGTGGTATTTCCCAACCATCGTCACACGCGCCGATACCCAGTTTGTCTCGCAAACACCTGTCTTGTTGCAAGGACCAGTCATACACATGCCCCGTGGGTTGGAGACTGGTGGGAGTCGACTCCTCCTCCTCCTCCTCCAGCTCCTCCTCCTGGTCCTCCTCCTCCTCCTCCTCCTCCTCCTCCTCCTCCTCCTCCTCCTCCTCGTCTCCTCCTCGTTCTCTCTCTCCGTCCGTTCGTCCGTCCGTCTATCCTCCTCCCGCTCCAAGGGGCAGGAGGGAGTGCCGACGGAGATCTGCCGCCAGGCGGCGGGCGGCCGACCGAGGTTCGAGATGTTCGGGCGTTTGTCCGTCAGTCCTGGCAGGCTTTTCCTCGAGATTTCGGCTCCCGGGGCCCGCTAAGCATCGAGCCACTACCAGAAAATGATTCGACCACCCCGCAGGAAAGGTTCGGGACCTCTTGGGCCGCGCATTGAAAAAATGCGTCGGCGGATGCCGAGGAAGTTCGAGGTTTTCTGGAGGCTTCGTCGCTTCCCGGAGGCTCTCCAGAGGTTTCAGTTGGTTCCGGGAGGCTCTCCAGCTTCCGGATGCTCGCCAGCAGCTCCGCCTCGCCGAGAGCGTTCCAGGGGTGCCCAGATGGTGCCGAACGGCCGCTGGGATCTCTGGGGCCGCGGACTGCCGCCGATGGGGAGAAAACATCGGCGGGTTCCCTGAGGGCTTGACGGCTATTCGCCGATCGAGTCGTGAAAGAACGCCGCGTCCCTGCCCGTCGGGAGGAGGGAGCAAGGGCTCAGGCAGTGGCAAGCCGCCTGGAGGCAAGCAGCAGGGCAAAACCGCGGAGGAGGGAAGCGACAGAGGGGCCGGCGGCAAGGCGAAGTTCCAGTCTCTGGCGGGGGGGGTCTTCCTGGGCCTCTGTGGGGGGAAGAGG
>CAUYUJ010012774.1:5000-13828 GCA_963575745.1 Prorocentrum cordatum
CCCCCATCCAGGACAGCGTTTCGTGGCCCCACAGGGAGCTCCACCGAAGGTCCCAGTGGCGCAGGTTGCATGCGTCACCCCCATCCAGGACAGCGCTTCGTGGCCCCATAGGGAGCTCCACCGAAGGTCCCGGTGGCGCAGGTTGCATGCGCCCCCCCCGCCCACCCACCCAGGACAGCGCTTCGTGGCCCCATAGGGACCTCCACCGAAGGCCCCAGTGGCGCATGGTTGCATGCGCCACCCACCCCCACACACACAGACAGCGCTTCGTGACCCCGTAGGGGCTTCACCGAGATCCGGTTCGCAGGTTGCATGCGTCCCCCCCCCCCATCCAGGACAGCGCTTCGTGGCCCCATAGGGAGCTCCTCCGAAGGTCCTAGTGACGCAGGTTGCATGCGTCCCCCCCCACCACCACCGCCCAGGACAACGCTTCGTGGCCCCATAGGGAGCTCCACCGAAGGTCCCAGTGGCGCAGGTTGCATGCGTCCCCCCCACCCACGACAGCGCTTTTCTAAAGGGATCTAGCTTTGAAGGGACGCCGGGGGGGAGCGACAGCTCGAACGAGTTAAACAAGTGAGAGCACTATCGCACATGTTTTTCCTCGGACTTCCGTGCCGCGACAAGAACTGTTTCAACGAGAAATGGCGAGCAACCTCGCAGTGGCCGAAGTTATTGACAGGCCTCGCACTCGCGCTCCACGAGCGCGAATCTAGACAGTCATGCACGGCCACGGGGAGGGGGGGAGCACAGGGTGGGTATGGGAGGGAAGACTATGAGCAACCCTCTGTCCCTGCTGAGCTCCTCCCCCGAAAAACCCCGTTGAGACAACACTCATTTTCTAAAGGGATCTAGCTTTGAAGGGACGCCGGGGGGGAGCGACAGCTCGAACGAGTTAAACAAGTGAGAGCACTATCGCACATGTTTTTCCTCGGACTCCTGCCGCACAAGAAACTGTTTCACGAGAAATGCGAGCAACCTCGCAGTGGCCGAAGTTATTGACAGGCCTCGCACTCGCGCTCCACGAGCGCGAATCTAGACAGTCATGCACGGCCACTCCCGGAATCCTGGAAGGGGTCCTTCAGGACACTTGAGGCGGGCAAAGCGAGAAAGGGGGGGCGGAGAGGGTAAAAGCGAGGCCCGCCTCCGAACTAAACAGAAACCCAAGCACTCACAGCTTTCAGCTCAGGACCGCGGCCTCTTGGGCCGCTCACCGAGGTCATGGTACTTCTGGCTACCTAGCTCCTTCAGGTTCTCAGGGGTTCTCGCGAGGGCTGTGGCGTACTCGTGGGTCTTGGAATATCTCTGAACACTCGTATCTACTCTCCAACGGCCTCGTTTCTGAACTTCTTTTAGAGTGCGGTAACCGATCCAAACGTCGAAGGAGGGCCCCGTGTGTCGAATATTGTGAGGTCGGCCCACGATCTCTGCAACGCCAAGTTCCGCACACGCTCGATACCACATATTTCGGAATCTGACCTGGCTGATGGGGAAAATGCGATCGTCCTTTTTCTTGCCCTGGATACGGTTGAGAAGCATCCTCTGGGTCCCGGGGTAGTCAATCAAAACGCCCTGGTCTTGCCCTGTCTTGACCCGCTCGCCGCGCTCCTGGACGCCCAGCCGGATCGCGGTCACGCCGTCGGCCGAGACGACGTCCGAAACCCTCATCAGCTCCCAGTCCTGCTCCCTGAGGTAGCAGTCGAAGGCGAGCAGAGCGGCGTCCGCTGCTGTGAGGCCGTCCTCGCCGTAGTGAGACATCTGGTCCACGATCTCCATCAGCAGCGGGACGCCGATGGGCGAGCCTTGCACCGTGGGGCGGAGACCCTCCCAGGCCTTCAGGGCGCGGTAGGCCTCCGGGAGGCGAAGCGCTGGGTACATGGCCAGCATGCCCGAGGTCAAGCTCTTGCCCTCACCGACGCCGATCTCGTCGTCGAAGCACAGGACGTCCAGGTAGACACTGATCGCCTTATCCAGGCGGCAGCTCGGGTAGATCTCGACCTCCTGCTCCTCTGCCCAGTTGCAGAACTTCCTGCAGGCCCTCATGTACTGGCGCGCCGTCGCGTCCATCTGCGCGTGCACCAGCAGCCTCGGGGGGCAGCCGCCGCTCAGCAGGTCGCTCTTGTGGCCCTCGAAGAAGTCGGTGCCCGAGGTCTGCCAGGCGTGCAGGCCACGGCGCTGTATCTTCGGGAGCGCCGCAGCTGGCGGGGCCCGCCTGGCAGTGGATCTGACGCCCTCCACCTGAAACAGTATGATCGCCATCATCAGCCCCAGCATGGGTCCCGACCTCGTCGTAGCACTCGGTCGTCCATGAGGTTCCGTCATGTCTGCCCAATCACAGGCGCCGTCACCCGCACTCCATCCACGAACACGCCATGACGAGCAGGTGGCCGTAGGCGCTCGGTGATCTCCTTCGGCGCCTGGCCCTTGCGGTAGCCCCTGCTCGGCCCGTCTGCGTGGTTCCGCCCGCTCGACACCCACCTCGGATAGATCGTTGACCCGCAGCCGAGGGTGTAGGCGGCGAGGCGGCGGAGGAGAGCGTTCAAAGACTTGGACCTGCTCCTGCCCTTCGAGACCGCGCCGATCGCCACCATCGAGTCCGTGATCACGAGGAGGCGCCTGTCCCAGGCCGACCTCCTCTTCAGGGTGGTCTGGACGTAGAGCATGAGAGCGCGCAGCTCGAGGACGTTCTGGTGCTCCGAACGCGTCCACCTGACCCTCAGGAGCTCGCTCCAGCGCTCCAGCGGGTCCCAGCTGGGCCCGACCTCCGGTGCTCGAATCTGCGCGGAGAGGTCGTCCCCCGCCGTAGCGAAGGCGGCCAGGCGGACCGCCACCTCGTCGCTCAGGGACTGCATCGGCTTCCGTGACCCGGGCACAACCAGGTCGAGCGCCTCGAGGTGGTGAAAGGCCAGCTTCTCTGACAGCTGGCTCGGGTAGTTCTGCGCGAGCGAGGTCCGGAATCTGCCGTCTGGAAGCTTTCCCTGCAGAGGCGGGTGCCAGCCGTGGTCGCACCTGCGGCCGTCGAGCGCCCGGACCAACGTCGGGATGCTGCTGGACACTGTAGTTGGCTTCCGTGATGCCAGACCCTCCCGACACTGGTCGAACGACGCCCTCGAGGCCTGCTGAGCCTCGCCAGGCACGCCCAGCAGCTCGCGGTCGCTGACGTTGGGGTCCCTGGCCTCCCTGATCTTTTCCCAGAAGTCCCTCTTGGCAGCCTCGAAGCCGTTGGAGCCGCGGGCGAAGGCCATGTTCTCCAGAGCCATGGTGACCGCAAGGATCCAGATGCTCGGGTACGGCTCCTGCCCAGGGTCCTCGGGGTGCTCCAGGGAGTAGAGGCCCCCGCCGATGACTACGCAGCCCAGGAACTCGAGCGTCGCGACGAACAGCTCCCAGCCCACCATCACCTGTGCCCGGTGAGTCGTCGAGAGCCCTGCCAAACCCCTGGGGCGCGTCCGGCTCCTCAGGGGAGGGGGGCCCTGGCATGCCCGATTGTGCCGAGCGCGGGCAAAGGTCCCGCACGGCGGGCCCGCGTGGGCAGTCTGGAACTGGCCCTCCAGCGCGCGGCGGCACAGGGCCTGCACCTTCTTGCGGTCGAGCAGGTCGTGGTCGCAGTGGAGCACCTTGTCGATCGACTCCACGACTAGCCATCGGTCCCGCTCCTGCGCCATCCTGGTCAGGTGGTCCTCGAAGTCGAGGGGTCGGCGGTGCCCCGCAAACAGGTGGGCCGTGCGGTTCACCTCGGTGCCCGGAATCATGGGCCTCATAGACCTCCTCACCTCGGGCTCGTCGGACGCGTCGCGCCCGTTGTCGATGTCCGCCGGGTCCTCCTCGTCGCCGCTGCTGTCCTCGCCTAGGAGATCCGCCTGCTCGGCGAACCAACCCTTCGGCGCCGCGAGTCGGGCCTCCTTCCTCAGCTCGTCGATCCCGGAGGGGGTGACCAGGACGCCCGCTCCGAAGAAGCTCGCGTCCGTCATGCCCGCCTGCTCCAGCCAGGGCCGCCCCAGTCGGGCGAAAAGCAGGGGCCTGATAGCGACCATAGTCATCAGCTCGCCTTTCAGCCCGGGCCACATCGTCACGTCCTCGCCGTCCTTGAACTTCTGTATAGCCTTGTAGACCGCGTCGAAGACGGAGAGGGTGGGTCGCTGAACGAGCGCGAACCACGTCCAGGTCGAGACCAAAGTCATCAGGTCCCGCACCTTGATCGTCCTTCGGCGGCAGGCCTCCACCGTGGCTTCTACCAGCATGTCCATTTTTTCGGGGTCGGGCTCCACGAACATGTCCCCGTCCTCGGTGCCGGAAAGAAGCCAGCCCAGCGTCTTGACCTGTTTCCCGAACTCCTCCTTGTGAACAGGCAAGCCCCGCGCCTTCAGCCGCGACGTCACGTCGCCCCTGGCCTTGGCGAGGCCGACGCGCCCGTCGGCACCGAAGGCCTCTGCCGTCGCCTCCGGAGCGTCGAGCACCAGCAGGCCGCAATCGTCGATGTACTGCCAGTGGACGGGCTCGCTCGGGCGGATCCCCGGGACGGGTAGGCCGTACGCCAGCCGATTTCGCTCGTGCAGCCATCCTCCAGCCCCCTGCAGGCAATCCTCCAGGCAGATCTGCGCCAAGTAGACCGCCCAGCAGAAGCCCATGACCAGTGCCCGCACGACCATGTGGGCCTTGGTCTCGTCGAACGGGACCTGCAGCCCTCGCGCCCTCATCTCCTCCGCCACCTCCGCGGGGGATACGCCCGGCACCACGAAGTGCTCCGCGACCTCCAGCGGAAGCAGCAGCCTGTAGTAGTAGTCGGGGATGTCGCCGACCGCGGCCAGCACCTGGTAGCCCTCGGCGATCTCCTTGCTCGCGTCGACGAAGCCGAGTGCCGTCCCGGCTCCGAGGGAGCACCAGGGCGGCCGCCGCCACTTCAGGTTCTCGAGGCGCTCGTCGAACACCAGTCGGGAGCTGCGCTTGGGCTGGGCGCCCTCCGCCAAGGTCCACTTCTTGACGACCGTGAAGAGCGCCACCTCCCCCTTGCAGACATCCGACGTGTCCATCATGCCGCCCGCAGCCATGCGGCCGACCAACCTGACCATGTTCTTCTTGACTCTCAGGAGAGGGTCGGTGTACGGCTTGATGTCCGACGCCCCCTCCGCCATCTCGTCCCTCAGCATCGTGCCCCGGTAGTCCGACAGCAGGGCGGCGGCCCGTGGCGAGATATCCTCGATCCTCAGGCCCGTCGTCCCCACCGGCGGCAGCGAGATCTCGTCCACGACCGCGGGGCAGATGTCTCCTCTCTTTGCTAGTGTTGGCGGGGCGGTGGGGGTCGCCCCCACAGGGTAGGGGCCGCTTCCGCTGGCGGCGCCTCCCGTGAGCCGCTCGAATGCGACTCGCCCCACTGGACGGTCCGCGGCAGGCAGTCGCCGTCGGACAGCACGCAGAATCCTCTGAGCCAACCCAGCCGCCAGCGACCTCCCGTTGAGACGATGGGGAGACAAACCCCTCGGGACCGAAGGCCGCGTCTCCAGGACCTCGCTCGAGACGAACCCCGAGGCCAGGCAGCGGAGCGCCACCAAGCAGTGGTTGGCCCGATCGATCTCCCGCAGGCGCGCCCGATCTCGGCTCCGATTCCTCGCCCCGGAGTCGGTCGCAGGATACTCGATCAGCTTCAGGGCCCTGAGCGGGTCGCCGACCTCTGTCTGCTCGGCCATCACGGTGGTGAGGACGTGCTTCAGGATCAATGCGCTCCACGTTGGAAACTCGCTCCGACGACCACCCACGAGGCACGTCGCCGGGCTTGGCAAAAACTCGGTCGCCCCCGATCTGCGTTGAGGCGTGGAGCGACCTGGAAGAAAGCGCCCAGGACGGCGCCCCCTCTAGCCGTTGATCGGGTCGACCGCTGGCGACCTCTCCCCGACCTTCAGCTTCAGCTTCATGAAGTCGGCGTCTCTGGCCATCCCGGTCTTCAGCTCCTCGCGCACCTCCCTCATGTACTCCCCGCGGGCCGCGTCGGACACGCTGGCTGGGTCGATGCGGTGGATCATGTCCCAGTCCACCTTCGACGTCCACTCCTTCTTGCCCGACGGCCTCTTCCAGTCGCTCTCGCAGCGCACAAGCTCGAAGCCAGTCTCGATCGCGTAGGCCTTCCTCGCCAGGTACTCCAGGCTCACGAGGTTCACCAGGTCGGGGGTGCGGTCCTCCAGCAGCAGCCTGTCGATGCAGGCCAGCGCGTCGACCATGCCCTTGGCGGCGCCGCACGCCTCCAGCTGGCGGTCGCGAAGGAACTGCTGAGCGTACTCCTTGCCCGTCCGCGGCGCGCTGTACACCTTGGTCAGGTACTCGGGCACGACCCGCTGGCGGTAGCCGTCGGGCATGTGCCACTGGCTCGGCTCGATCTCGCGATACTCCTTCAGCGCCTCCATCCAGGCCTGCTGCGGGTTGATATTCAGGCGCTCGAGGTGGGAGATCATGTTGGCGACGCGCCCCGGGGAGCTCGCGGCCACCCCGATTGGCGGCTGCGGCACGGGCGGCGGACTGGCCGCGGGCGCCTGGCGCCCAGGGCCAGCCACAGGCGCGGGGGAGGCCCACGTCGATCTGGGCAGAGTGGAAGGGCCCCGAGCGTCCGTGAGCGCGAGCTCCCGCCCCGATGACGTCGGCGTGAGAACCTCCCAGGAGGCACTCGTGGCTGCAGGCGAGGAGTCCGGCGGCACCGTCACCTTGCCGTCCCGCACCAGCTGCTCGAAGTAGTCGATCCGTCGCCTGAGGTCCTCCACCGACTTCGGCCCCGGACCGTTCTCGGCGTCGACGCCCTGCACCGATCGGAGAAGGCGGTCCTGACGAGCACGTCCCTCCACAGCTTCGACGGTCTCCTGGAGCTTGGACTGACCCTCCGCCAGTATCTTCAGCGCGCTGGCGACCTCCTGCTTCCACGGGGCCTCCGAGTCCTCGTCCTGGAAATCCTCGAAAGTGACGCGGCCGCTGGTGGTTGGCGACGGCGGCTCCGACTCCGCGTCCGAAGCCAGCTCCTCCGTCAGCGCGTCCCTCACTTCCTCCCAGAAGTACGAGACGAGGGCCGCGATGGTCATGAACGAGATGACGGTCATCTTGAACTCCCACATCGTGATCTGGTAGCCACTGTACTCGTTGAAGTCGTCGATCCACCCTTGCACAGCCTCGTGCAGCTGCTGGTACATGTCCATCATGGAGCTGAACACCCAGGCCGTCGTGCTGCCAGCCTGCATGAGCGCACGACACCAGGCGATCAGGCCCGAGCGCTCCATCACGTAGTATATGAAGTAGATGGTGATGAGGATGCCCGCCGAACGCCACCAGGAGCCCACCGACCAGTGCCCTAAGGCGACGATGCCCGCGGGCAGCAGGGCGACCGTCTGCACGACCCGCTGGAGCCGCGCCGCCACTCCCTGCTGCTTCCGGTACCTGTCCAGCTCGGCGGTGTCGGGCATCGAGGCCGCGTTGGCGATCATGTCGCGGCTCGTGTCCTCGGCGGCGCGCTTCTGGGCGGCGGTGAGCGCGGGCATAGGTTCCCACCAGACGCCCGACTTGGCGGGCTTGGTGGGCGTGATCGTGGCCCTCCCAGCGTTCAGGCGAATCGTCGTGACCCGACCTCCAGGTAGGACGCACGTCCACAAGCCCGTTTTCCCCGGCACACGGTGGAGCAGCCGCACCTCTCGTCCACGACCCTCGCTGTGGCGGTGGAACCGCTTGTCCCATGTCTTCGGCGGGGGCATAGACGTCGCCTCGTCGGCGACCACCTGGTGGCGAGACGGGCGCGGCTCGAATGGCGGCCAACCCGTCGAGAGGACGGACGCGAGCCAGAGCCCTGGGAGAACGAGAGAACGCGCCGTCCTGAGCACCCTCTGGCTCGAGCGAGCTCGAGCCATAAAGACTATGAGCAACCCTCTGTCCCTGCTCAGTTCCTCCCCCGAAAAACCCCGTTGAGACAACACTCATTCGTGGCCCCATAGGGAGCTCCACCAAAGGTCACAGTGGCGCAGGTTGCATGCGTCCCCCCACACAGGACAGCGTTTCGCGACCCCATAGGGAGCTCCACCGAAGGCCCCAGTGACAAAGGTTGCATGCGCCCCCCCCCCCCATCCAGAACACCGCTTCGTGGCCCCATAGGGAGCTCCACCGAAGGCCCCAGTGGCGCAGGTTGCATGCGCCCCCCCACCCACCCAGGACAGCGCCTCGTGGCCCCATAGGGACCTCCACCGAAGGCCCGAGTGACGCAGGTTGCACGCGTCCCCTCCCACCCAGGACAGCGCTTCGTGGCCCCATTGGGATCCATCCACCGAAGGCCCCAGTGGCGCAGGACGCATGCGCCCCTCCCACCCAGGACAGCGCTTCGTGGCCCCATAGGGAGCCCCACCGAAGGTCCCAGTGGCGCAGGGTGCATGCGCCCCCCCCCACCCACCCACCAAGGAACAGGCAACTGTGTTCGTGGCGCCATAAAGATTTCCACCGAAGGTCCCAATGCGCAGATGGGTATGCACCCCTCCCCCCCAAGACAGCGCTCCGTGGCGGCCATAAGGAGGCCGCACCGAAGTCCCAGGGCGCATGAGGAAGGCGTCCCCCCTCCACCCCCTCCCCCCCCGTGGCGCAGGTTGCACGCGCCCCCCTCCCCCCCCGCCTCCCCCCCCGGAGAAATGCAGACAGCGAGGGTCATCCTCGTGGTCCCATAGGGAGCTCCACCGAAGCTCTCACTGGCTGCCCAGTAACAGGTCTCAAGATGCGCTGATGCTGATGTGGTGGCTCGCACCAGTGAGCCCTCCTCCTCCGCCAGCCACCTCCTGCCCGCGCTGCCCTGTGCCTCGTGCATGCAGTGGCGCGATGCCTAT
>CAUYUJ010012775.1:0-13822 GCA_963575745.1 Prorocentrum cordatum
GGAGGAGGAGGAGGAGGAGGAGGAGAAGAAGGGGGAGGAGGAGGAGGAGGAGGAGAAGGAGGAGGAGGAGGAGGAGGAGGAGGAGGAGGAGGAGGAGAGAGGAGGAGGAGGGGGGGAGGAGGCCGCTCCGCGCTTCCTCGACCTCCTCCGAGCCTCCTCCTCGACCTCCTTCTCTTCCTCCTCGACCTCCTTCTCGAGCACCTCCGCGCACCTCCCGATCTCCCGAGGGGAGGAGTGGGATCGCGGAGAGGGCACGGATGGGGGGGGAGGACAAGAAATCTGTTGAATGCAGCCGTCCTCGGCCGCTACCGCTGGGCACATTCCTCGATACATTGGCGGCCTCCGGCGCCGGGAGGCGTGGGGAAAAGGCAGGTGCGCGACTTGAGGCGCCGATGCCTCCTTGGGGGCAAAGTCTGTCTGGCGTCGGTGGCACCGAAGGCAGCCAAAGACATGTTGCGCTCGGCGACCTCAGTGTTGCCTTCACCGGCGCTGGGGCATCGACAGAGCGTCAGATGCGGACGTCTTGAGTGCATATGTGTTCCTTCAGTGGGACTGGAGCTACCAGGGTACTGCTACTTCTGAGTTGGTTGTTGTTGTTGCTATTAGTTGTGTTCGTGCTGCTGTTGGTGGTGGTGTTGATGCTGTTGTGTTGATGCCGTTGCTGATGATGTTGTTGCTATTGCTGTATGTGATGATGTTGTCGTTGATGTTGTCGTTGTTGGAGGTGGTGGTGCTGCTGTTGCTGCTGTTGTTGCTGTTGCTGCTGGTGTTGCCGTTAGTGCTGTTGTTATGGTTTATGTTGTTGATGTTGTTGTCGTTGTTGTTGTTGCTGCTGCTTTTGTCGTTTTGCACCGCGCCGCTGAAAGGACATGTGTCTGCAGATGGTCCCGACTGCGAGCCTCGGTTGGCAACAAGGCTCTTAGAGCTAAGTAAACGATGGCTTGCGATTCTTAACAAGCTGTGGCCACAATGGCTTATCATACATATCTCGAGTAACTCTACACCGAGCAGCGCTTACTAGACAGCGCCTACAACTAGCTAGGCACGGTTGGTCGATCGAGTGGATTGTGCTCTGATGAAGGTGAAGAGTTTGGAATCATGGTATGGGTTGGTGCGAGACCACAGATTCAGGGGTCCTCTTTTGTGCCCCAGCGGCCAACGGGACGGGGGGGACACTTGCTGACCGTCGCGTGACGCCAGCCACACGCTACCAAAGCTTAGCCGCTGCGAGAACCCCATGGACATCTGATGGTCCATGCCGCGGCGCATGCATGCTGAGCTGACTGGCCGACGTCACCCGTTTCCGCCGTCATGCTCCGTGCGGTCTTCGTCTTCTTCGTTTTGCCTGCGTTGCTCATTGATGCCGCCAGGTGGACGGCCGCCCGCGGCGGCTCAGCAGCTCCAGCCTCGGAAACGATAATATGACGCCCGAGGACCTCGAGAAGGCTCCTCCTGTTTCTCACCATGCTCCTCCTGCTCCTCATGCTCCTCTCCCTTCTCCAGCCCTCAGCCAGGCGACGTGGAAGAATACGACAGCTGTTTCTGCCACAGTTTTCTGCGACCCTCGCAGATCGATCCGGCTCGAAGCATCCCGCATACCGATGGTGGCGAGAGCTCTGGATGTGATTTGTGCACCGCGCCGTCATTTCTTGACGACGTCGGATCTCGGCGTCATCCGCTTCCTCCTGCTTTACATCCTCTTCCCCCTTATCCTCTTCCTCCTTCTCCTCCTACTACTCCTCCTCCTCCTCCTCCTCCTCCTTCTCCTCCTCCTCCTCCTCCTCCTCTTCCTCCTCCCACGGGGAGGAGAAGAAGGAGGAGGTGGAGACTGGCGACGGGCCTAACCCCACGCAGCTAATTAGCCTGTAGCGCAGGGCACGGCCCTATCTGCAGATACTGCGCGCCGCGGAGCAGCGCGGCTAAAGAGCTGCCGAACAAGCGCGCAGAGGCGCGCCGAACTCCTTGCGAGGCACGACCCGCGTGAGGGGAGTGCCGAGATGGGCGGAGGCCCGCGTGCGAGCGCTCACTGGGGCCGTAGGTGGACGTCTCTGGACACGATCCGTGTCACGGGGAAGCCGAAATGGGCGGAGGCCAGCACGCGGACTTGCCCACTCGGGCCGTAAGTGCAGCCCATTCGGGCCGCTCCTGCGGCGCTCTTGGGGCGTTCGGGCGACGTTCTGCGGGCTTCATCGCAGGGCTCGGGGGTCGTCGTTGCGGCGTTTCTCTTGCGTTTCTGCTGCGCTTTGGCTGCGGTTCGCTTTGCTGCTGCATCAGTTCATCTCCTCCCTCCTCCCGCCCTCACTCTCACGTCTCTTCCTCTTGCACCCACGACAGCACTATATGAAACTACTCTACTCTATCCCCTGACCCCGTGCGGAAGATAGCCGCCCCCACCGCGCATTGTCTGTTACACATGATAGCGCCGAGTTGATTCTTCAGATGCGCTTCTGCAACTTGATAAATGCTGCTGTTTCGAAAACGGTGTTTCCGCTGCAGCGCTGGCCTCGTTGAATTATCAGCGCGCTGCTCCCCTCGTTCAGAATGGCGCTCTCGCCCCAGCGCGGGCCACCTTTCTGGGTCCGAGTCCTTTTCCATCGCTGTCGCCCCCCCCTCGTGTCCCTTCCTCCACCTTCCCCTGGGCCTCCTGCTTCTTACGCTTCTTCCACTCCAGCTCCTGCTGCTGATGCTCGTCCTCACTCTCATCCTTCCTCATGCTCCCCCTGCTCCTCCTGATCGTCCGACTTCTCACCGGCCTCCTCCTCCTCCTCATTCTCCTCCTCCTCCTTCTCCTCCTCCTCCTCCTCCTCCTCCTCCTCCCCCTCCCCCTCCTCCTCCTCGCTCGCTCTCGGCCGAAGACCTCCTCCTCCTCCTCCTCCTCCTCCTCCGCTGCCTCTCCTGCTTCTCCTCCTCCCCCCCTCCTCCTCCTCCTCCTCCTCCTCCTCCTCCTCCTCCTCCTCCTCCTCCTCCTCCTCCTCCTATGAACTCAGCTCCTCGCTTCCGATTGCGCAGAACATGATGGGTTATGTTCGGGAGTTTCAGGTCGGCTATGACACGCGTCCGCGGATAGCGAAAAAGTCAGCGCAGGAGGAAGGGATGGGAGGTGGAGGGATAGGATGTCAGATATAGCGCGAGCGCACCTAGCCTGTCTCTCCTTCTCTCTCCGCATCCATCCTCCTGATCCCTCCTCATCCATATATGCACAACGCGAAAGCACCACACGCGGCAAGCACACCACGCCAACATATTCGACTCCACAAGAACCGCACGCAAAAGCGCGATGCAACAAATCACGGCACAAAAAAAGACGACGCCGAAAGCACCGCGCAAAGGCAGCACTACGCGAAAGCAATGCCAAACTGCCTAGGGGGGTGCGCATCGATTCCTGCTTTGGCCCTCGCAGCGGGTTGCGGATCCGATACCATCGGCCCCCGCATTGCTTCCTGAGCCGGCTCTTGAATGGATCCCTGCACTGTGGCTCCTGCATTGATGCCCGTCTGCTCCGGCCCCGTTTGGGCGGCCTGGGCCGTCGCAGCCCCGACGGCGGCGGCGACGACGACGGCCACGGCGGCGGCGGCGGCGACGACCGCCGACCGGCGACCAGCGACCGGGCGGCGGCCCTCCGGCCGCCGCCGCCGTGATTGCTTTTCTGCGCGCCTCCCTGCTGCGGCATCTGCTCTGGCCCTTTCCCTCCCCGGACAGCAGGCGTCTGGAAAAAATCGAGACGGAGGTTCTGTCCAAGCTTTTGGCCTCTCTGGGCCCTCGCCCGGCCTCGGGACCGTCACAAGACGACTCGGGGTGGAAGACCGGCCCCGGGGAAGTGGTCGGGAGGTCGGGGGGCCCGTGTCTCGAAACAATCGAGACGTCGGATGTCTGGGTCCTTTCCCCCCCGCCCTCCCTTGCGTGTAGGTTCCTCGTTCTCCTCCCAGCTCCTGCTCTCTCCTCCTCCCTCCTCCCGTTCCTCCCTCGCCCCCTGCGCGCCTGCACAACGACCAAAGAACGCCGCGCAGCAGGCACGACAACCAAAGCACTGCGCACAACCAGCGCGCAAAAGCAGAGCTCAGCGGTGCCATGCACGCTGCGTCGTGCTTCTGCGTGGTGTGGCTGCGTCGTGTGTTTCGACATGTTCATGTCACCACTGATGTGTTTACGTGGACTCTGCATGCTGTGATTGTTGTGCAGTGTGTGTTCGTAGCGGTTGCTTCGCCGTTGGGACAACCCTTTCCACTGCCAGCGCTGTAGCCCCAGCCCTCCCCATCCTATAGTGGGGGGCCATGCCAAGAAACACCCTGCTTGCCTCCAGGGTGCCCTGGGTCTCTTGGGCTTCGATGGTTCCGCTGTGGAAAGCGTGACGCTCCCACACCAAAAAATTGATGGACGTCCTGGGGTCTCAGGGTTGGGTGTCTTGTGGAACGCTTCTTGTGGACGGACCTCCATTGTATAATTCCCCGCCCCCCTGCCCTCCACCCTTGCTTCTGCTTCGCAGACCCCAGCCGCCGACCCCCGCCGAGCCGTGGCGGGGGCCGGCACCGGCCGAGCGATATACAACTGGGATTGGACCCCCTTGGGCCCAGGGGGCCCCTCTGGGCGTTAGGGGGGAAGGCAGCCACTCGGCTTCGCCCCGGCCACCACCAGAGAAGGGGAGGGGGACGAGGGGGAAGAGGAGGAGGAGGAGGAGACAGAGGGAGGTAAGAGGAAGAGGAGGAGGAGGAGGAGGAGGAGGTAAGATGAGGAGGAGGAGGAGGAAGAGGAGGAAGGGGGGGGCAGGAGGAGGAGGAGGAGGGGAAGAACGATGAGCAGCAGGCGGATGGCGGACGAGGAGGTATGAGCAGAAGGGGGACCTGGACAAAAACAGGAAGGAAGAAAAGGAGAAAGAATGGAGATGGCGAGGAGAAGAAAGGGGGGAGAGGCTTGCCCCCACCTCGTCTCCCCGCAGCCCTCCCCTCGCGGAGGTTCCGCTCCTCGAGCTGCAGCTCGTCAGCGAGTCCCCGACGGTGGGCAGCACACCCCAGCCGTGCGACGTGCGGGAAAGGAAGCAACGCCCATCCATCATCGATCGCCCACCAGTGCTATGCAGAAGGAGGACGGCGTTGAGGAGGACAAGGAGGAGCTGGAGGAGAGTGGGGGGGGAGCAGGAAGAGGAGGAGGGGGGGGTAGGAGGAGCCCTGAATACGGACAGCATGGACAGAGGTGGAGGAGCAGGAGGATGAACAGGAGAAGAAGGGCGAAGAACAGCAGGAGCAGGAAGATGAGATAGTCATCGCCTCCATCAATCGTCGTCGCCATGGTTGTCGTTGTCGCAATGATGTTCACCTTAGCCCCGCGCACCTCCCTTCTCATCGATTCGCTGCGGGCGTGGGATGGACTAGAGTGAAGACGTGATCGTGTCAAGCATGGGGGCGCCACCCCCCCTGGATAAACGATGTTGCCCCTCGGGCCTGGAACGAATACCGCCAAGTTGTCAAGACGCCGCTGACGACACGGAACGGACATCGTCAAGAGTTGGTCTTGGTAGGATGAGAGAAGGAGGAGGAGAACAAGGAGAAGGAGGAGGAGGAGGTGGTGGAGGAGGAGTAGGAGGAGGAGGAGGTGGTGGTAGAGAACGAGTAGTAGGAGTAGGAGGAGAAAGAGGAAGAAGAGTAGGAGAAGGAGGACATTCTGGACATTCTGGACAATGAGGGCTCATGGGCAGCCACACGAGTGATATTATCACACAACATGTACAAGCACTATGCGAGCACACTTGATGACAACAAAAGAGAGCAACGAGGGACCCCATCACCTCGCCGCAGAAAAGAGGCCTCCTGCTGGAACGGCCCGCCGAAGACCACGGCGGTACCTCGCCAGCTCTCGGCGGCGGGCGATGGCCTGCCGCAGCTCGGCGGTGAGCTCCACTCGGGCGGGGGGGGGAGGAGGAGGAGGAGGAGCAGGGGGGGGAACCCAGGGATCCCCAGACGCCTCTAAAGTCCTCAGCATTCCCTCCTCGGCCCAGGGGTCGGGTTCGTCAGGCCAGAAATCCCCGCCCTCAACCACCTGGGGCACAGGAAGGGGCTCAGGACACGGCACATCACCACGGTCCTGGGGGGCAAGAGGGACAGCAGGGCGGTCAAATCTGTGGTCCCTGGGCCCCCGATCACTGAAACCAGCAAAGTCAAGTGCAATATCTTCATTGGGTGCTGCAGCAGCATAGGAGTCGAGGGCCTGAAAAAACTGGCTCAGTCCATCAGGAAGATCTGTGGGATCCAGGGCTTCACGGTCACTTAGCCGATAAGCCTCAGAAACAAACTCTGAGATTGCACGTCCCATTGCTGCACATAGCGCCTGAGGGTACCTTTTTTTGGGGAGCAGTACTCCATGTTCCTGTATCAGGATCAATACCCAGTAAAGTAGTGTGGGTGTTCTTTGGGTGGTCGCATCTTCCCCCTCTTCCCAGTCCCTGGATTTCGTCCCCGATGGAGTCGAGTCTTATGCAAAGGAACGTAGTTGGGGCCTTACTGGTCTGTCCGAAAACACATTGATCGAAACTGAAGGTTCGGGAGGGAGGGGCAGCACACAAGGCCCGCGCCGTTGCAGTCTGCCACGAGCTGGGAGCCCGAGGTTCCCAATGGGCCTCCTCAGGATGCTCTTTCAGTGCACACGCACCAACCTCCAGGCAGGTCAGCATCAACTTGTGCTGGCTCAGCAGGAGTTGCGTTCCAATTGAGAGCTGCAAGTGTTGACGACTCGATACATCAGGACGTCCCCATCTATGTTTAAGGGTACGAAGAGGGCAGGGGGGCGGGATCGATCAGCAACTCGTAGCTCCTGCCATCGCGCAGCTGACCATGTCTCACATGGCGGGCCTCCTATGAGTCCTATAGCACGGCCTGATCTCAGGAGCTCATCCCACTTATGCACAATATCTTCTCGGGTAGGGTCACCACTCACCTCATCACATGCCACATCACAGGAAATGATAATGACAGTCACGGGCCCATGGACCAGTATACGCTCGAGCTCCTCCTGCACATCTCCTGTCCTCCGTGCTCCTGAGAACAGATGTAAAAAAGGCAAGCACAGCATACTGCAGTGGTCGTGGACAGCGCTCAGCCGCTGGTCCGTCATAGGCTAGAGGATCAAATTCATGTTCATCTTCCAGAGGGGTCTCTCATCGGGGTACTTCACTCTGGACCTCCAAGATGGGCTCCGGGGCCTCTTCGTACTGGTACTCCATACTACGTATGACCTGCCAGGCCTCCACATAGGGCAACTGGGAGGCTTGGGGGGCATTCCGAGGTCCAGGCACTCGATAGGCGGGGAGCCAGGCCCCCCGCCGCATGGCCCCTTTTTGTCGGGCCCGTTTCCTCTCAGAAGCCTCCAAAGCACGCACCTCCTCCAATACCTCCGAAGCCTCAGGGTTCAGGAACAGGAGGGCCGATATGAAGCAATTGGGGTTGCCATACGCCAGGTGATCAATGCTTAGTTCCACAGAGCTGAACCGAATCAGACAAATAGGGCATGTACTACTGTGTGTATATCTGGCAGCAACATCACGTTGTCTATGATGTAGTCGGGCAATATGAGACTTGACTGCTGCACACTTCGGGGACAGGAACGGGCAAAAGGGGCAGCGATGCACAACAGGCACAGGAGCAGGTCGCAGAGACAGACTTTGCGGCACTCCAATACTAGCAGCGTGCTGAAAAAAACTCCTGCGTGCGTCGCTTGGCATCCTCGATACGACTGGCCCAACGGATATGTGATTCAATTCCAGATCTGACCAAGTTCGCCCAGTGCTGCCCCCTTCCCGTGATCTCCTTCTCCCATGGGGCTTGGAAACTCACGAAGCCGAGAAACCCGAGTACGTAGCCACCTCAAATCATTCAAAACCATGTTGAACCATGAGTGCTTCGGCTCGGACGTAGCTCGAATCAGCCCAAA
The DNA here is from genome assembly GCA_963575745.1 of Prorocentrum cordatum. NCBI lineage: Eukaryota > Dinophyceae > Prorocentrales > Prorocentraceae > Prorocentrum > Prorocentrum cordatum. The sequence goes on from CAUYUJ010012775.1 coordinate 7,918, forward strand.
GAGAGCCCCAGGAGCGTGCCTATAAAGACGGGTAAGGTAACGGAGACGGTGCCATCGCATCATAATATCCACGTCGCACTTGTTAGCCAGTGCCAAAATGGCCTGGTCTGTCTCAGCATCCTCATCATAGGCCGGCCGTCCGAGCGCAGCCCGATATATGCGGATGATGCCAGCACGGTACTGCTTAAACTGCGCAGCGGTCGGGCTCGACCACGTAGCCGCATTGTAGAGTCTGCCCGAGAGTATCAGTACGCCGGACAGCTGCAGCTTGTGCTGCACTGAAAGCTGAGGGTTCGGAAACACTGTCTGCCGTAGCGCCTGCAGCGACGACGACGTCGAGGAAACCCGATAGGCCAACTCAGGGGCCACGTCCTGCTTGTCCGAGACCATACCCCCAAGATGTTTGCACGAGTGCACAGCCTCCAAAGACAGGCCTTGAGGAAACGTGCGGGTACCAGGAATACAAACCTTACCCTCCTCCTCAATCCAGAACTGCTTGCGGGCCGAAACCGAGCCAGGTCCTCTAAAGGTGACCAACAAGGCCGTCTTGGTGGGGCCCACATTGATCTTGAGGCCCGCGGGGGTGAAGGAGTCCGCCACGATCGACACGAGCGTGCGAGTTCGTTGTATAACGGAGCCTGCTGGGCCCCAAGCATTGAAGAGACTGTTATCACTGTACTCAACGTCATTGACATAGATCTTCGTATCACACTTGGCCAGGGGGTCCAGGGTCCTAGCCGAGGGAATATCGAGCTCCTGTTGGAGCTCAGCAGCCACCAAGAGGTCCCACGTCTTTCGAATACACCTGGACACGATGAACAGGAAGAGCTGGGCCGCCAGCGTGTTGCCTGGCCTGGTCCCGGTAGTCATGATAGCTACTTCTCCAGAGCCCTGTGTCGTGGCCCATGTCCCCGACAAGGTCTCCGCCAAGATGCGTCGAAGGTGCACAGGGACCTCCAGTTCCTCCAGCAGCGGTGGCTGAGCGAGCTCCGCTGCAAGTAGGTCCATGCAAGAGGGCGGCAAACCTGATGCATATAATAGTTGTGCAACACGCTCATCCGAAATCTCCTCCTCTCCTTCGAATCGAATGAGAATCTCTCGAACAGCATGATGGAAAGCGGCCTCCAGGTCCACGAAGAGCGTCGACATCGACTCCGATCGAATGCGAGAGAGCTCCTGCATAAGCCGCACCGTGTGGACAGCAAAGTCAGTCCCACGTCCCTTGATGCCCCCACACTGTGATTCAGGTGCATACATATCTAGAAAGGGCTGAAGGCGCCCTGCGACCAGAGCATGTGCACGTTTACCCACCTGGGGCCCTATGGCCACTGACCTGCTGGAGGCACACACACACATTGGGCTGACCTTGACCCTTGTACAGATCAGCCAGTCTCGAGCTTTTCCACTGTACAGGTTCATGAATACACATCATGTACTTCAGCACTAAGGGAAAGTAGAGACGGGCACATTGGGTAGAGCACAAACGTAGGATAGCCCCAGGCACACAGTCCACACCATTCGCACAAGCGCTCGAGGTCTTCAGAAGTTGCTGTTCAAACATAGCAAGCGTCGGTAGCATCTTCGCCGCCGAGTCATCAATCTCAGCCAGCGAGTAGCTAGTTTCTCCTACAAACTGCAGCAGGCTGTCGGCAGGCACACGAAAACCAAGCTCCTGCTCCGCAAAGTGTTCCAGCCATCGATCTCGCCCAGCAGTTGGCGTTAAAGCAGGCATGCCATTCTTCAATAGAATATGGGCTGATTGGCTGGCAGGTCGCTTCTTGGCTGATCCGACTCCCAGCGTCCGTAGCTGGCTAAAGGCTTGTCGATTTTTTTCAGGAGGAACGAGCTGGCAATGTCTTTCGAAATCTGCTTCATCTTGGCAGCCTTGTCCAGGTCACATGACCAGCTAACCAGGCGAGAGGTGAGGTAAGTCACGTTGCTGCCCATAGCCTTCATAAGGCCATGCCACCCTCTAAGTAGATCAAAATATTTGGCTGTCGGTGGAAGCTGTATCCCAAGAATATCAGGGACACGAGCCAGCTCTTGCCGTAGGGTAAACAGATTGTCCCAGTCAGGAGTCCGAGCGAGCCGACGACAATCAGGAAGGTGCCGTCGGGCCAGCACCTGAAGGACGTCAACCTGGGACCGAAAATCCTCCATGAGCCTCCAGATCTGCTGTCGGTACCTCACCCCTCGGACACCATTAGATCCGCATCGGATCCGTAGCCTGCCCCAGACGCCCTCGTGCTCCTGGTAACCCTCAGACGCCCAAGCATGATAGGCCACTTGGAGGAGCACACGAGGGGCCTTTCGGGTCCAACTTCTACACATTTTTCTAAGATGTTTCCGTAGTTCGAGGAGCTCCAATGTTCTTTCACTTACCCAGTCCTGACGACGCGGGTCTTCTGGCATAAGATGCTCTCGAGCAAAGGCTGCCAGATGCGAATCCACTCGTGCACAGTGCGCAGTGGCCGACTCCGACCAGGCTGGCTCTTGGAACGCAGCCACATGCTTGTCAAATGCTGCACGCACATCTGGATCTCGTAGCCGTTCAGCTTGCACACGCAGCTGCGGCCATCTGTATTGATAGACATCAAGAGATCCTGACGGCACACCGACAGAGACAAAGGTAGCATTGTGATCCTCGACTGCATTAGCCAGATCCACTGTGTGGTCTACCTGTGCTTGTCTCACAGCACCTAGCCAGTCCTGTGGGGTCAGGACGTAGTCGAGCCTTTTTTTTGTCCTTCCATTCGTGTCCACGTGCGTATGATGGGAGTCCCCAGGAGGCGATGGAATGAGGGTGGACGGGGCGATGACCTGGAAGCGATGACAAAATGCTCGCATGCAAGTCCCTGAGAAATTCTCCTCGGCCGCCTCAACATCTCCAATCTGGGGTGAGGTCCGGGACCCCACCTCTGCATTGGCATCTAGCAGAAACATTGGGTACACACCAGGTATGAGAAAGCTTTTAACAATATTCTGAGTATCTAGCCACCATCGTTCAACCATGGCAACATCCTTACGCGCGCAGTGCGGAGCATGGGCCGCCACAAGCAACAGATGCAGTCCAGGAACGTGCAATCGTAGCACCAGCCGACTCTCATCGGCGTAGAGCTGCGAGATATGTTGTCTTCCTGGCTTGGTGCCTTTCACGGGCAGCTCCGCATTGATCCAGATAGCCACGCCATCAGATCCATTATCAGCACACCTGGAGTAGTACATCATATAGTCTCCGACCCTCCTGGGTAAGGCTGTCTGGAGCCTCGTTTCCAGAATCCCAAGTATGTGGTATTTCGCGGTCGCAAACTGCTTGGCCAGAAGCGTGATGCGCCCAGGGGCATTTAAGCCGATAACCTTCAGGAGCCCTGAGGACCTGCTGACCTTGCGGGCACTCTTGTACCTTTGGGAGCCCTGGAGGGTCAGCACGTTGGCCACGCCAAACTTACATACACTCAGGTCCTGGGAGGGGGCAACATCCGCGATGCACTGGACCCCGATCACATCCTGGACCTGGTACCCCTCCGAGGCCACATCTGTGACCCTCAAGGCGTTAGACTCTGTGATGGGCGGCAAACCTATGGCGTTCTCCTCATAAAGCCACGCCCACGCAAGAGCAGACGAGTCAAAAAGAAGAGAGGCAAACGGCATATACTCCATGCTCGGCATCAGGCCCATGCCCGTCAGCCGCGCGAGCGTGTCAACAAGTTCATTGTATCCCTCACCCCTATGACTATGAACGTGCTCCCCATCCACGGTACAGGAGACCGACAGAAACTGAAACAGGGACCTGATAAATACAAGCCCAGAGTTGCCCACCTCGAAGTTGCTCGTACCCTTCACAAGCCCAAGAGTTCGCATCGAGTCCAGTCGGAGCACTATGGGCACATTGCCCAAGTCAGCCTGTGCAATCCATGCTAGGGCCCAGGCCGCTGCAAGAATCTCAGCCGTGTCAGAGTGGAAGCTGGAGGGGAAGAGACCCATCACATCCTCGGGGACCAGGTCCGAGATCACTCCCTTGAGCGCACGCGAACCATCACAGCACTCATACACAATAACCACAGCCGACGCAGGCACGAACGAGATATCAGCCTGCTGCGCCCCACCTGTTCCATCCGTATATATCAGGACACGCGAAGGGGGGAGGAGGGGAAGGTATGGTACATGCTGCTGCAGCACCTCCACAGTGGCTGGGTGGAGGTACTCAGACAAAGCACTCTCACACAGCTGATGAACTTGAAATGGCCAAGGCCGTCGAATCGACTCAACGGCTGCTATGACAGGTAGAAAATCAAAATCTCGGGCCTTCATTCGCGGCCACTGGTCAGGGGAAGTCAGATGAGGATCATGATGATCATCAGGGCCTCCACGCTGAGCAGTGGCCGCTACTTGTTTCCCGTCCGTCCACGCTGGCGGCTGGGCTCCCTCTGATGGCTGACACTGCGGCGGGCATCCTGGCGCGGCAGACTGGACTCGCGTCTGGGCGCTCTGCTGCCCGCGCGTGTCGCCACACCGTCCGCCGCAGCCGTCGATGCTGCTGCCGCCTCCGCCTCCGCAGCCGCCGCGGGGGCGGTTGGCGGGGGAGCCTCCGCGGGCACTGCCGCAGGCACGGCCCCTCCCGTCAGGGGACGCTCGGGCTGCCGGCGCCGCTGCACCAGCCGCCGCCGCTCCCGCCGCAGCGCCGCCGTGGTCCTCCGTCGCGAAGGTCACGCGCTGCTGCGGCACAGGGGTGTCCAGGCCCCCTCCTGCATGTAGCTGTAGCTGGTGAATGACACCCTGAAAGCCCTGCAACTGCGCCATCATGGCCGAGATCTGGGCCTGATGTGCTGCCAGCGCGCCCAGTGCTGTGAGCGATGGCGCAGGTCTACCATGAGCCCCAGGAACTCCGTGAGCAGCAGGTGGTCCAGCATGCGTCCCCGCAGCACCAAGCCCAGGACTCGGCTGGGCGTCTGCCGCACGCTTGGCACCTTCTCCTTCGGCCGCGATCAGGATCTTGAGCTCCGTGATCGTCTTGTTCATGTGGTCGAGATCGCGGCGGGCTGTCTCGACATCGATATTGGCCTGCTTCACCTGCGTCTGCAGATCGTCCAGCACATCCTGCGCTTTCTGCAAGCGCTTCTCGGCCCGTTCTTGAGCTTCCTCCTGCTTGCCGAGCTGTGCCTTGAGGCCTCTTGCACTGAACAGCATTGTCAGCGTCGTGGCAAACTCGAGCACTGCATCGTCGTAGTCCTCGCCTGCATCGAGCCTGTCGAGGATGATCGTATTCAAGGCCTCGAGCCTCGCCGAGACCTGCTCCTTGTACGCCTCCACCTCGGAGTCGGACGCCTGTGCCCCAGGCGGCGCCCTCCATCTCGGATGTTGGCGAGCATCTCGAGGTAGTGCTGGCCGTATGTGCAGTAGGTCCTTGGCAGACCTGTAGTCGTCGGACGTCAAGGCACCAGACTCCTGCTGCGAGAAACTCTGGTCCTTCTCCTTGTCCTTGTCCTTGTCCTTGATGAGGATGCCTCGAGATGGCGAGGCATTTCGTAGTGCACGCATAGCCTTGTCCTTCCCTCCTTTGCCCTTGCCACGGGCTGCTTCTCGAACAGGAGGTGCACTGTCCGAGCGGCGGGATGGACGTCGCCATGGAGGCATCTCGGGCTTCGGCGTACCACACTGACGGCAATCCACCCGCTCGTGCCAGTTGGAACAGAAACAGACCGAGCACGCCCATGGTGATCCTGGAGGAGACCACGTCACTGCTGACTTTCCCATGGGTCCTGGCCGAGCGGGTCCTTGAGGCTGACGACTGTGGTGTCGTTGTAGCAATCTTCTGGCCGCCGCAAGGCGGAGGATGACACGGGCGGCAGCACGGCACGCCCTGGCCCTGCGGTGCCACGCGGGCTCACACGCACGCCCTGCGTGG
>CAUYUJ010012776.1:0-13781 GCA_963575745.1 Prorocentrum cordatum
GGGGGGGAGCTTCAAGCCCCCCCCCCCTTTTGCACCAAGGGAGGGAGGGGGGGGAGCTTCCAAAGCCCCCCCCCTTTTTAAAGGGAGGGGGTGGCTCACCGGCTCACCCCAGCTCCATTAAAAGGAGGGAGGGGGGGGGGGTAGCTTGGAAGCCCCCCCCACCTTTTGCGGCCACGTAATGAGGGGGAGGGGGGGGTAGCTTCCGAAGCCCCCCCCTTTCAAAGGGGGGGGGTGGCTCACCCCGGCTCAATTAGAGTGAGGGAGGGGGGGGGGGGTAGCTTGGAACCCCCCCCACCTTTCCGGACCACGAAAAGGGGGGGGACGGGCTTCCGAAGCCCCCCCCCCTTTAGCAAGGAAGGGGGGAGGGGGGTAGCTTCAAGCTGGGGCCCCCCTTTTAGTCTATCGGGCCCCACGCGCGCGCTCTATCGAATGTATGCATGTATGTGTATATATATATAATATCTATATACATGTATAACCGTAAGGGCTTTGCTCCCTGTCGTCGGCCCCTCTCTATCATAATCGCGTCGGTGCGTGTCGGCGCTGCCTTGATCCAAGAGGGGGAACTCAAACTGACATGTCGAGCCTTCCGCCCCAAGTGGCAGACCCCCAAGAGGTCCCCAAGGGTTCAAAAAGAGGCCCCAAGAGGCCCCCAAGATGCCCCAAGAAACTTCACAAGTCGCGCCACGAGGTGCCCGAGAAGCATGCCAACAGAGAGGTGTCCGCGAATCCCCTGGCCCAAAACTCAAGCACAGTAGCGATATGGGCCGAAGGCTATAGATAAGCCAGCAATTGGCTTGGCGACGGATCCTTATGCAGTCGTGTGTAGCGCGGGGCGCGGGTCTCTCTTCATACATTGCACGCCGCGGGGCATCGCGGAAATGGGGCTGCTGCGGAGCACGCGTGCATGGGTTCGCCGAACTCTTTGTGGGGCACGGTCCGCGTGAAGGTGCGCCGAGTAATTCGGATGCCCCCGAGCGAACACGCCCACTGAGGCCGCAGGTCGACCTCCTCTGGACCCGACCCGTGCGAGGCAGGTTCCGAAATGGGCGGGGGGACGCCACGCGAAGTTGCCAAGTGGTGCCATAGGTGGAGCTTCTTCTGGGGCATGATTCGCGTGACGGGTGTGCCGGCCTGGGGGGGGTCGTTGTACGAACCTGATCGTTGGGCCTTTAGGTGGTGTTCCTTCTGTGTACGATCTGCGTGGTGGGGTGTGCCGCAATGGGCGGATGGGCGTAATGTGCACCCTACCTCTTAGGCCATGGGTGGAGATCCCTGTGGGCCACGACACGTGCGATAGGTGTGCCGAAGTAGGCAGGGGGGCGGCATGCGAACTTTGCCTCTAGGACCGTCCGTGGAAGTCCCTGCGGGCCACGATCCGTGCGAGAGGTGTGCCGAAGTAAGCCAGGCGACGCTATGAAGCTCCCCTCTGGTGCCGCAGATGCAGTTACGTGCTGGGCACGATCCGCGTGAGGGGCGTGCCACTATGCGAACCTTGTCTCTGAGAACATAGGTGGAGGTCCCTGTGGTGCGCGATCCATTTAAGGGGTGTGCCAGCATAGGCGGGGGGACTCTTAAGCCAAGCCTGTATCTGGGGCCGTCGGTGGATCCGACGCCGAGCACTGTAGACTACAACCAGACCTTGCTAGAACCCAAGCGCGCGCGAAGCGCGCGCACGCGTGATTCTAGTAGAAGTCTGGATCCCTTCCATGGAGGCCGAAAACAGCGAAAAACCTCCCGCCGTGTTTTTGTTCACAGCGCGAGGGGGTCTGGGTGTGGAGGGCGCCCTGGACCGTCTGGAGGAGGCGCCCACGGTGGCAGCTGTTCTTCATCTCGAAGAAGAACCGTCATACACATGAACTGAGAGCTCCGCGCGGATTTTTTACCTCACAGCGAAGACTGATAGGTTTCTAGTAGGGTCAAAAGAGAGCATCATGACGCCCCAGGGGGGTCTGGGCGCGATCCGGGGGGATGCCGGGGAATTCGTTTTAAGCAAACATTAACGCACTTCGTGGTCTTCGAGTTCCCAGAACTCCATTCCTGGGCATGATTTTGAATGCCCGGAGCCAACTGTAGGCCACTTCGTGTTCTTCGTGTTACCAGAACTCCATTCCTGGGCATGATTTTGAATGCCCGGAGCCAACTGTAGGCCACTTCGTGGTCTTCGAGTTCCCAGAACTCCATTCCTGGGCATGATTTTGAATGCCCGGAGCCAACTGTAGGCCACTTCGTGGTCTTCGAGTTCCCAGAACTCCATTCCTGGGCATGATTTTGAATGCCCGGAGCCAACTGTAGGCCACTTCGTGTTCTACGAGTTCCCAGAACTCCATTCCCGGGCCACATTTTGAATGCTGAGGCAGGCTGATGCTGCGGCCGAGGCAGGCTGAGGCTGAGGCAGGCTGAGGCTGAGGCCGAGGCTGAAGGCAGACTGAGGCTGAGGCTGAAGCAGACTGAGGCTGAGGCTGAGGCAGGCTGAGGCTGAGGCTGAAGCAGGTTGATGCTGAGGCAGGCTGAGGCTGAGGCTGAGGCTGATGCAGGCTGAGGCTGAGGCAGGCTGAGGCTGAGGCCGAGGCTGAAGGCAGACTGAGGCTGAGGCTGAAGCAGGCTGAGGCTGAGGCTGAGGCAGGCTGAGGCTGAGGCTGAGGCAGGCTGATGCTGAGGCAGGCTGAGGCCGAGGCTGAGGCTGATGCAGGCTGAGGCTGAGGCAGGCTGAGGCTGAGGCCGAGGCTGAAGGCAGACTGAGGCTGAGGCTGAAGCAGGCTGAGGCTGAGGCAGAGGCAGGCTGAGGCTAGGCTGAGGCAGGCTGAGGCTGAGGCAGGCTGAGGCTGAGGCTGAGGCTCATGCAGGCTGAGGCTGAGGCAGGCGGAGGCTGAGGCAGGGGGAAGGCTAGGGCGCCGAGGCCCGTCAGAGGCCGAGGGCAGAGGCAGACTGAAGGCTGAGGCTAGAAATCACGCAGGCTGAGGCTGAGGTCATGCAGGCTGAGGCTGATCGCTGGAGGCAGGCTGAGGCTGAGGCTCATGCAGGCAGAGGGTGAGGCGAGGCCGACGGCAGACTGAATCTGAGGCTGAGCAGGCTGAGGCTGAGGCTGATGCAGGCTGAGGCTGAGGCTGAGGCTGAGGCTGAGGCAGGCTGAGGTCTGAGGCTGAGGTTGAGCCGAGGCTGAAGGCAGACTGAGGCTGAGGCCTGAAGCAGCCGAAGCATCAGGGCTGGAGGCGGAAGCTGAGTCAGAAGGCTGAGGCTGAGGCTGAGGCCGAGGCTGCAGGCAGATTGAGGCTGAGGCTGAAGCAGGCTGAGGCTGAGGCAGAGGCAGGCTGAGGCTGAGGCTGAGGCAGGCTGAGGCTGAGGCAGGCTGAGGCTGAGGCTGAGGCTGAGGCTGAGGCTGAGGCAGACTCAGGCTGAGGCAGGCTGAGGCCGAGGCCGAGGCTGCAGGCAGACTGAGGCTGAGGCTGAGGCTGAGGCTGAGGCTGAGGCAGGCTGAGGCTGAGGCTGAGGCTGAGGCCGAGGCTGAAGGCAGACTGAGGCTGAGGCTGAAGCAGGCTGAGGCCGAGGCCGAGGCAGACGGCAGACTGAGGCTGAGGCTGAAGCTGGCTGAGGCTGAGGCAGAGGCAGGCTGAGGCTGAGGCTGAGGCAGGCTGATGCTGAGGAAGGCTGAGGCTGAGGCTGAGGCTGATGCAGGCTGAGGCTGAGGCAGGCTGTGGCTGAGGCTGAAGGCAGACTGATGCTGAGGCTGAAGCAGGCTGAGGCTGAGGCTGAGGCAGGCTGAGGCTGAGGTAGGCTGAGGCCGAGGCTGAGGCTGAGGCAGGCTGAGGCTGAGGCTGTGACTGCGATTGCCGTTGCCACTGCGACTGTCGTCGCGAATGCGACTACGACGGCGAGAACAGCAGAATTCTACAACTGGATTCTCATCTGAATCTTAAGAGGAATGCTTCCATATATGCTCCTACACATCGCTGTTAGGTTGCTTTGCCGAGATAATTGGAACGGCGCTGGGCCCCCTTCGCGCGCTCCGCGCGCCGGAATATGTATGCCTTGGCATCGCTCGGACGTATGCATTCCTTCTCGGCGAGGGCCATCGAGGAGCATCCTGCATCAGAGGAGGAGAAGGAGGAGGAGGAGGAGGAGGAGGAGGAGGATGAAGGCTTGTGCAGTGCGCCCTCGTCCGCGCGGCCACCTGGCAGTTTGAGTCGGACAGCGCTTCTGTTCAGACCCCGCCAGACGCGCCCTCGTCTTCCGCGGCCACCTGGCAGTTCGAGTCGGACAGCGGCCCTGTTCCGACCCAGCCAGACTGATCTTTTGGCTGCGCACGCGTGGAGCATCATCATAACCATCGTCATCATCATCATCATCATCATCATCATCATCATCATCATCATCATCATCATCATCGTCATCGTCGTCATCGTCATCATCAGCATCATCATCGGCATCATCATCATCAGCATCATCATCATCATCATCATCATCATCATCATCATCATCATCATCATCATCATTATCATCATCATCAGCATCAGCATCAGCATCAGCATCATCACCATCATCATCATCGTCCACTCTTACTCCACTGATCCACCTAGTCCTGCATGTTCTCCTACTCCCCCTCGCCTCCTCCACCACCGCCCCACCCATTCCTCCGCAGCCCTCTTCATGCCCTTCCTTTTCCTCCTCCCGGAGAATTTCTGGATGCTCTTGGGGACCTCCCGAGATCTCGAGAGAGAGTTCCTAATCGCAGCCAGACAGACATACGACGAATGCGTGTTCTTCAATCCGCGGTCAGAAAGGTCCCGCAGCCCCCGAAGACCGAAACGCAGGCAGAAGCGCTGCGACGGGGGGGGGAAGGAGGGGAAGCATTTTGTCCAGCGTCTGCGCGGAGATGGCTTCGGTGCCCCAACTCGGGCCTCTGGCGGCCGTCCGCGGGACGATCCGAGCACCCGGGGAACGCTCTCGGCGAGGCGGATTTGCCGAGAGCGCACCCCGAGCTGCCGAGACGCCCCAGGTGCACGGAGCCCATGGCCTGGAGCTGGTACAACCAGGGGCCGTACCGCAGGGGGTGGCACTGCGAGTACTTCGCCACGTGCGGTGCCTCGGCGGCTTGCCGCGGGGCCCACAGGTGGCACTGCGGCGCGTGCTTCGTGGACATATGCGACAGCTGCCACTCGGAGTCCGCGCGCATGTGCCTGGGGAAAGCCAAGCCCGGATGTGTAAAGGCGCTCCAGGAAGAGCCTCGCCTTCAAGGGACCGAGGAGTCTTCTTTCTCCTCCTCCTCCTCCTCCTCCTCATCCTCATCCTCATCCTCATCCAATCCTCCTCCTCCTGTTCCTCCTCCTCCCTGCCTCCCTCCCTCCCTCCCTTGGCACACGTCTTCCTCGGCCGAAGGCCGGCGGAAGAAAGCGAGGGCGGCTCCGCCGGCGGAAGGCCGGCGGGAGCTGGCGAAGCTGCCCTCCCGAGAGATGCCAATGTCGCAAGCCCAGAGGTTGGCACCAACACCAATATCGGAGGAGGAGGAGGAGGAGGAGGAGGGGGAGGAGGAGGAGGAGGAGGAGGAGGGGGAGGAGGAGGAGGAGGAGGAGGAGGAGGAGGAGGAGGAGGAGGAGGAGGAGGTTGACACCAACACCAATATCGGCGGTGCGCCTCCACGGAGGGAAGAAGATCCCGATCTCGGTGAGGGTGGTCATAATTCTGGCTTCCATGGTGGCCGAAAGGTTACCGCCAGCACCGAAATCTAGGATCATCTGCCCCCTGTGGAGGCAAACCCCTGTGTTGGTGTTGGTGCCCATTTCCGGCGCTCCAAATTCCGGATCTTTCCGGCAGCGGCCAGATATTCGACGATTTGATTTGCTCATTCGCGAAGGTTTTCCATGATCTCGGCCTTGTCTTGTCGTTCAAGATCGTTTGTCGCTTTCGGGGTGTGGAGGCCCGCACCAGGCCCCGGAAAGGGTCGGGGCCTCGGGGGACTCGAAAAATCGCGGCACTTCCACACATCGAGTAGGGGATCGACTACAAAATCAATGTACACCAACATTGATTATTTCGTCGAATCTGCAAACAAAACACGTATAATATTCGTAGACCGAGGAAAGTTCTCAACGGATACCTAATCTATTCTGAAGTGCATGAATTCTGCAGTCGATCCCCTACTCGAGCGCATGCGTTAAAATGGGTGTTTCAATCGCAGACGCGCTCCTCGAAGTCGGCCCCCAAGGGGTCTGCTGCTATCGGGACAGGGGGCCACCAGAAGGGGACCCAGGGCGAGGCGCTGCGAAGGGGGCCAGTCACATCAAGTGTCTGTGTGGTGCTGCTGCTCCACCTCGAGTGGTGCAGGCAGCGAAGGAGTGGAGCCAGCAGCCAGCTCCATCTGCACCTCGGGCGCCATGGGGAGGGTGGTCTAATGGTGGACCGCATCAGCACGATCTGGTGACGTCCACCACGTCGGCGCTCAAGACAAAGTTCGATCAGAAGATCAACCAAGCGCTCAAGGACCCCAAGTCCGGGAACAGTGGGAGTCCACAGATGGCGGCTCATGACAGTGGCGATGCTGCTGCTGCTGCTGCTGATGCAGACGGTGCTGATGCTGCTGGATAAGGTTCTCGAGCAGCTCGGCGAGGTCGGGCCCAGCGACTCAGCCAAGCAGTGCCTTAGCTCATGCGCGAGGCTCGCCAGGCCCAGCGCGACTTCAAGGCCGTCACGCGGCAGCACAGCAACACCGCCTGTCGGTTGCAAAATCGGCGCAGCGCGAGCAGGGCAACGCAGCCGAGGCGGTCGCAGATCCGGAGAAGATCATCGAGCCGGTTCAGCCGTCTTTCGTGGAGCTGCAGGAGGCGTAGGAGAAGCTGCGGCGCACCATGCCGACGTCGCCGAGCGCTGCACGTCCGCAGGCTGCGTACAAGTTCGAGTTACCGTAACAGATTTACGAGGCGAATGCTGACGCCCGAGATGTCATGGCGAACCCAGTATCCAAGAAGCTTTCGCAGCTTCAGCCAGCCTGTGCTTCAGGCTCCAGCTCCTCAGGCACGTGCAGGCTGGAAGAGATATGTCTTCCGCGTGAAGGGGGAGGTGATGCCCCCATGCCTTAGGCGTATGAGTGACTTTCCCCTGAGGATGTCGAACGACTCCATGCGGCATTTGGTGACAAACGCGCCTTCGAGTAGCAATTGGAGGCCATGGGAGTCAATCGTGTTCGGATGGAGGCTGCAGCGTCGGCGGCTGCGGTTGGTGCTTCGGCACTGCAGTCTCGATGTGCCACATTTTTCAGGCCTCCCAGCCTCGCCAACAGGCACGATCGCACCGCTGCACAAAAGTTTCAGGCATCATGGCACAACGTCATCTAGCCCGCATTGTTCGAGACGTTCAGAGGCCGTTGTAGATCAATGTTGTTGGACCGTTTGAGCAGCACGGGCGCTATGGCTGTGTTTTCTGAAAACTTGCACTGGAGCTAATGTTACTCCTGACCCTCAGCGGGCAGCTCGCGGTCTCGGGCACCGCGTGTTGCGCGGCGTTTCAACAGAGTGCGCGAACGGCTCGCACTCGGCAGGTGTTGCAGATTTCGTTCGGTACCACCTTGGTTCGCGATGAGGTATGCTTATTTTCGCAGTGATCGAAAATCGTGGGCGGCGTTCGCTGGCGTTAGTTTCTGCGCGTTTCCGAACCAGCGTGGGTCTGGATGCTGGGAAGTTGAGTAGTATCTTTGTTCTTGGAGGTTCGCTTTCGCGTTCAGCGGGATCGCACCTTGAACGGCCGATGGGGTTGTTGAACCAACCCTGATCAACCAGGGCGGCTTCACTCGCAATGCGGGGCTCACAACGAATGCTATCGTACGCCACGCATGTGTCATGGCAAGCTCGGACAGCGCGACCGACTACTGCCTGGCATCAGCCGACATCGTCTCGGCATCGCTCGGACATGCGCAGTTTTTCTCGGCGAGGGCCATCGAGTAGCACCCTGGATCCTCTTGCGAAGCACGCGCGCACGAAGCCGAAACGTGCGCGGGGGGTGAACGCCCGAGCGAGGGCGAGCTGTTCGTTTAGCTGAAAGGTCTGGCTGTTCTCACAATGGCACGGCGGGCCTCGCAAGCCCGTGCGTCTGCGCGCTCGACCCATTGCTGCCTCGTCATGCCGGCTGATTTTTCAGTGGCGTTCATGCGAAGTTCCCTGTGCAATCTCCATTCGGGCCTCGGCCAGCGCCTCGCTCGCACGTTGCTGCTCGGCAGATGGCGAACGAGGCCGCGCTTTCAGCTGGGCGTGGGCTCGCGAGCGAAGCTTGGCGAAGCTGGGCAAGTTTTCTCGGCGCGTGCCGAGATGGGGCCCGCTGGCGCGCTGGGCCGTCCAATCGACAGGCTCGCTCGGCACTATTATCTTACTCGGCGGTGAGCGCGCGCGACGGGCGAGCGCGCAGAGGATGGCGGCGGCCACGCCGCGTTGTCGAAAATGTCGCGCTTTGTCGAAAATTATTCAAGCGAGGGCCTCGATGCGCGACGCGATGCGCGGGCGGCGGCGCCGAGAAACCCCCCCCCCTCCCGACTGTCCTGATCAGGGCCCGCGCCCGCAGTGGATCCGAGCAGTGCACTGCGGCCAAGAGGCGGGCGCAGAGTTCGAGGTGGCGACGAAGGAGGGCGCCGGGACACGCGCCCAATCTTGGCATGACGGGCGCGACAATCTTGCGACAGGTGCGGCAGGGCGGGCGCGCGCGACGACCCGTCCGCGCCCGCTCTGGCGCCCAATGGCGGGGGGATCAAGAGGCGCTGGGCATCTCCTCGAGCGGCCCCAGAGTTCGGCCCCCAGGGGCCCTCGCCGGGCCTCGGGGCCGTCAAAAAGCGGCTCGGGATGAAGAGCCAGTCCTGGGGAATGGGTCGAGACTTGCGGGGACCCCGCATTGAGAAAATCACGACGTCGGATCTCTGGGCAAGAACAGCATCGTGTCAAGTCACGGCTGGGTCCCTGGACCCAGACTTGCTGCCTCATTTCGAGAGCTGGACCGGTCCGCGGGGCCCCCGAACCCCCTGGAGGCCAGACGGGGCTAGGACGAGGATGAATCCGTTCCAGAACGCTCTCAGAACGTTCTGGATCGCTCTCAGAAGGCCGCGGCGCTTGATACATACATCGTCCAGAGCCGCCAGGTCTCAGAGATTCTCGATTTATCCTCACCCGAATTTCGGCCGCGAGCGAGGGTGGGAAGTGAGAAGGGACGGGCCTTCTCAGAAGGGTCGGAAGTCCTCCAGCCTTCTGAGAGCCTTCTGAGAAGTGTTCTAAGCCTTCCCCAAAGACACCAGAAACCTCTCATCAGGCTGGAGGCCTTCCGAGAAGTCACGTCGCCTTCTGAGAAGGCCTTCTCCTTCCCATTTCCCACCCTCGCTCGCCGCTAAGATCTTATCCCCTGAGATCCGACGTTGCCCAAAAAATGCAACATCGCAAAAAATCACTACCGGAACCTGGCCCCCATCTTTCTGCGTCATTTTCCGAGCCGGATCGATCTGTGAGGGTCCCAGGGCACGAAACGGCGCGAAAACGCCCGTTGTGAAACAATTGCAGCGTCAGGATCTCAGGATCCTCATCCTGGCTTCGCCTTGGGCGGCGCCATATGTAGTCCCGTCGTCGCCGCCGAGCGCTGGCCAGCCCCGCCCGAGGTGCGACGGCGCGGCGGGGCGTCGGGCTGTTGGGGCTGCGGGACACAAGCAGCACAGCACCGACATCGAGGTGCTGAGCGCCGCCGCCCTCCGCCACCTCAGGCAGAGGCGATCTGAACGGCCTCCTCCTCCTCCTCCTCCTCCTCCTCCTCCTCCTCCTCCTCCCTCCTCCTCTCCTCCTCCTCCTCCTCCTCCACCACCACCACCTCCTCCTCCTCCTCCTCCTCCTCCTCCTCCTCCTCCTCCCCCTCCTCCTCCTCCTCCTCCTCCTCCTCCTCCTCGGGAAGCGAGCCGGACGGGGCCGCATGTGGGCCCGACGACCTCGGCGAGGACGCCGGGGGGCGAGATCTGCACCCAGCGTTCCGACGATGGGATCTTGCCGAGCTGGGCATCTCTCCTCGAGCTCGGCCCCATAAAGCCTGTCCTGGCGCTTTTCCACGATTTCGGGCCCTGGGTCTTGTGATCGGGCCTCGGGGCCGTCAGAAACGGATCCGGGGCGAAGCACTCTTTATGCCAAGGGGCCAGGACCTCTGGGGGCCGCGCACTGGAAGAGGCACATCGTCGCAGGGGTCGACCTGAACGGGGTTTTGGCGATCTCGTGGGCCGTTGTCGTTTCGATGCCGCTTCGCAGCACAGGCGGACTGGAGACAGAACGAGGGAGAACGACAAACCAGATTAGTCCAGGTAGATGCAGATAAATCGAGGTAAATCCAGGTTGATGCAGATAAATCGAGATACACCTTGGTAAATCCAGGCAAATCCAGAGATCTCCAGGGAAAGTTGGAGCTACTCGCGGCCGCTCCAGCACCGTTCGAAGGGCGGCAGAAGTCGTTGAGCCTTTAACGATGGGAGGCACAGCGCTGAACGAGCTTGGAGGTCCCGCCGTCTCCCCCATAGCACGTTATGTGTCGATGCCTTTGCAGGCCGTCTCTTCACTTTAGGGTGTACCGGTCGATCCTCGATTTGAGGCCCATTCCCGGCGTCAGTAGCCGGAATTGCGGCCACGTTGCCACGTTCGCATGTTTGGTTGACGGCACGTTTGGCGAGGCTTGCTGTCCGCTCCCATCTTCCCCTCCCCAAGAGACGCGCAAGAAGGCAGCAGCAAGCGTCGGCCCGGAACGGCCTCCGCCCAGGCATCGTCGGATGTCTGGGGAGGAGAAGGGGCAGGTCCGCTCGATCCTGGCGCCCAGCGTGGCCGCGAGGCACCGCCTGAGGCAGGAGCCCAGCGACCTCAGCGAGGGCGAGGAGCGAAGCAGAGACATGACCATAAACTGGAGGGTTTCTCCGAAGGGCTTAGGCGACCCGTCCTCCTCCTCCTCCTGCGCCTCCTCCTCCTCCTCCTCCTCCTCCTCCTCCTCCTCCGCCTCCTGCTTCTCCTCCTGCTCCTCCTCTTCCTCATACTCCTCCTCCTCCTCCTCCTCCTCCTTCTCCTCCTCCTCCTCCTCCAAGAAGCAGGTGTCGCTGGGCAGGAGCCGATCCTTTTTTTCACGACGCGCTACAAGTTCGCTGTGCATCGTAAACAACGGGGCCTTTGCAGTCCCTGCCTTGGCCCTCGGCGGGTCACTGGCGGCTCGGCGTACACCGTCCGGAAGCGGCTCCTCCCTCCTCCTCCTCCTCCTCCTCCTCCTCCTCCTCCTTCTCCTCCTCCTCCTCCCCTCCTCCCTCCCACCTCCACCTCCACCTCCTCCTCCTCCTCCTACCCCCTACCTCCTCCCCCTCCCCCCTCCTCCACCACCACCTTCCCTCCACATCCTCCACCCCTCCTCCTCCTCCTCCTTCCTCCTCCTCCTCCTCCTCCTCCTCCTCCTCCTCCTCCTCCTCGGGTCGCCTACGGCCCCGGGGGAAACCGTGCACCATAAACATGATTAAACTGTCGGCGTTCCGCGCGGATTTCTCGGCTCGCCGCTGTACCCCCCTGGCGCCGCCTCCGGCGCCGCCCCTGGCGCGCTCCGCACTCCAGGGAAGGGAGCCCAGCGCCGATCCCAGGAATCCGTGCGGACCTCTGACAGCTCATGCTCATGCTCTGATGCCGAAGCGCGCATTCCTCTTCCCAGAAGGACGAGCACGGGCAGGTCCAGTCGATCCTGGCGCCCAGCGTGGCCCCGAGGCACCGCCCGAGGCAGGGACCACCTCTTGCCCGTATCGGTGTCAGCCAGCCCGACCCGATTCGGTACCGATGCCTGGGCGAGAAGATGCGGCCCAGTGCTAGCACGGCGCCGCCGCGCCTCCTGGTGCGGCAGAGTCGATTCCGACTTCGATTTCGTGCCGGTGCGGCCCGATTTCCAGAGATCCGACGAGGTGATTTTTGCTCAGCGCGGCCTCGGAGGGCCCGCGCCCTTCCCTGGTGGCAGTTGTGCGTCCCCGATCCGTTTTTGCTGATCCGGGGGCCCGATGACAAAGCCCAGAGGCCGCAATCCAGCAAAAATTCGATGGACCACAGCATTTTGTCGGAGATCTTGAGTTACTCGTTCCGATTCGCTCCGAATCTTCGAATCGGTGCTGACTGCTTCTGGTGAGGCCGGAGTCCAGCGACCGCAACGAGGGCGAGGAGCCGTTTGGGCCGCCCAGCTGGGGTCGGAACAGATGGGGTCGGTGGACGGCGCAGCATCTCCGATGCATCGGCGAGGCGGCTGGATGTGGAACCCGGCTTTCTCCGCGCCGACGTCGTTGATGCCTAGCCGACGTCGCCGATGCATCGGCGATGCGGCTGGTCCACGCCGACGTCGTCCGTCGCATCGCCCACGTCAACGGCGCATCGCGACGTCGCCGATGCATCGGCGGGCAATGCGAGGTGGCCCTCCGACCACGGCTGCTTCGACCCCGCCTGGGCGGTCTCGAGGAGCGCGGGCAGGTCCAGTCGATCCTCGCGCCCAGTGTGGCGGCGAGGCACCGCTCGACGCAGCAGCCCGACGACCTCGGCGAGGACGCCGGGGGGCGAGATCTGCACCCAGCGTTCCGACGATGGGATCTTGCCGAGCTGGGCATCTCTCCTCGAGCTCGGCCCCATAAAGCCTGTCCTGGCGCTTTTCCACGATTTCGGGCCCTGGGTCTTGTGATCGGGCCTCGGGGCCGTCAGAAACGGATCCGGGGCGAAGCACTCTTTATGCCAAGGGGCCAGGACCTCTGGGGGCCGCGCACTGGAAGAGGCACATCGTCGCAGGGGTCGACCTGAACGGGGTTTTGGCGATCTCGTGGGCCGTTGTCGTTTCGATGCCGCTTCGCAGCACAGGCGGGCTGGAGACAGAACGAGGGAGAACGAAAACAAAACGAAAACGGAAAACACCTCTTAGGTCGAGCCCTGCATCGTTTGCTGTCTGGGTGCACATTCGTTCTGCTCCTGGCCAGGCCCACCCTGGGCCTTGAAGCAGCGCAGTGCCTCCTTGGCCAGGTCAGGACGGCGTGTGCCACCGCTCCTGGTCCCAGCATGGGCCTCCTCCTCCTCCTCCTCCTCCTCCTCCTCCTGCTCCTGCTCCTCCTCCTCCTCCTCCTCGTCCTCCTGCTCCTCCTCCTCCTCCTACTCCTCCTCCTCCTCCTCCTCCTCCTCCCTCCTCCTCCCCCTCATACCTCCTCCCTTGCCTCCTCCCCTCCTCCTCCTCCACACTCCCTCCTCCACCTCCTGCTCCTGCTTCTCCTCCTCCTCCTCAACTCCTCCTCCTCCGCCTCCTCACTCCTCCTCCTCCTCCTCCCCCTAACCCTCCTCCTCCTCCTCCGCCTCCTGCTTCTCCTCCTGCTCCTCCTCTTCCTCATACTCCTCCTCCTCCTCCTCCTCCTCCTCCTCCTTCTCCTCCTCCTCCTCCAAGAAGCAGGTGTCGCTGGGCAGGAGCCGATCCTTTCTTTCACGACGCGCTACAAGTTCGCTGTGCATCGTAAACAACGGGGCCTTTGCAGTCCCTGCCTTGGCCCTCGGCGGGTCACTGGCGGCTCGGCGTACACCGTCCGGAAGCGGCTGCGTGGGCGCATGCACCCCACGGAGGAGGGACTGGCTCTGGACGAGCCCCAGGTCCCTTCCACGGCCACTCGGGAACGCTGGCGAGATCATTTTGGAGCTCACGCGGAAGGGGGGCCGGTCGGCCCCCCAGCAGGTTCCCAGCGTTCTCGCAGCAAAGGGCCGCTCCTCGGCTCGGCATGGAAGCCTGTTTGAAGGCGTTCGGGTTCGAGACTC